>VXCM01001109.1:0-134645 GCA_014773175.1 Lucifuga dentata
ATTGATTGATTGATTGATTGATTGATTGATTGATTTTTTTAATAAGTTCTGTTCTGACAGTAACACCAGGACTCAAACAACTCGTGTTCTTCTGCTGGACTATTATTTTGAAGAGCTAGTCAAAGCGGATGTGTGAGTAACTTTCGCCCACAGATCAGCGGTAGTGTAGGGTATGGTGGGATCAAACACAAAGGGAAGTTAATCGATCTCATTCCACAGTGCGTGAACCGGAGAAGATGTCTGTGAACGAGGTGTACGTGTTCCGACCCTTCAAGCTGATCGCGGTGCTGTGCGTGTTTCTGGCTCTGTGTCTGGACGTGGTGGCTCTGCTCAGTCCAGCGTGGGTCACCGCGGACCATTTCTCCCTGTCTCTATGGGAGTCCTGCTCCAGGTCTGAGCCCCGGCACCCCGCTCAGGAGCCCCAGTGGAGCTGCTTCTCCACGCTGACATCTGGTAGGAATTACTGCGTGTTTTTATCACTTTGTTACTGAACTTTCTGTCCTCTGGAGTTTGGATGAGCAGCAGTCATAAACAAAAATAAGTTCAAGTAAACAACAGTGGGAAAGTGCAGAATGATGTAATGCTGAAGCTGGAGTGTGTGTGCTGTTGTAAAATATATCATCCACTGCATTATTTATGTGAGGAAAACCTGAGATGCCCTGTAGTTTGAATAATGTCAGTAAAATTATAATTAATGAGTTGTGGAGATGGTTGTAAAGTGGCATGTTATCAGTGTGTTTGTGTTAGTGTGTGTGTGTAATATTCAGTTTAGTGCTGAAATAATTAGTCGATCACAGAACAGTTTTAATTTTCACTTAATTGTCTTTTAAAGATAAATATGCCCAAATTTCAGGTTCTAGTGTGAGGATTTGTTGTTTTTCTCTGTTTCATATCACGTTACATCAGTGGTTCTCAAACTGCTGTAAGGGTACTACTGGTGGTACTTGAAGCTTTGTCTGGTGGTTTGGCAGATGACTGAAAATTTCTGCAGAGAATCAAAACAAATTAAATCAAATTAAAAGAAATTATAAATCTTAAATCTTTATTAAGAAATTTTTTAAAGTTTATTCATTCTTTTTTAAGTCATATATTTTTGTACTTTCATTCGTGAACTGCTGGTCAGACTAAAATCATTAGATTGAAGATGAAACAATGAGCTGCAGGAACTTATGATGGACTTTTCTGCCTATTTTCCCCATTTTTTTAAACCTAAAGCAATAATTACTTCATGAAAAAATCAACAGATTCACTGATAAAGCAAATAATCATCAGCTGGAGTCTTGATTCAGTTTGGTGCGTCCTGTGCTGGTATTGAGAGTATCTATTCTGCAGTGAGCATCAGAGTTTGTTTAGTTGCTCCATGTCCAGCAGACCAGGTCATCTTGTGCTGATACATTTTCTCGTTCATACCCGAACAGTGACGTGGTGCCACTATGACAAACACGCTGATCTGCAGGGCTCAGACAGTGATATTACTGATTTATGAGCAAACACAAGATGATTGAATTTTAAATGAAACCATGATGATCGTGTGGTTATTTCATTGAAGTTTCAGCACTTTTATTAATAACAGATTGGCTAACTGATTCCATGTAGGTGACGCTGAGGCTTTAAGATAATTCAATGTTAGTTTCATATGTGGGAGAGGAAATAAAACCTGATATGTCCTCTTTCTGCTCAGACATAAACGGTGACTGTAACCACATAATCCATTTGGCACATAAACAGTTAACCCACTACAAAGCAGCCACTTTGACTGCCTTTGAAGACACGTGCTCAGCATCTTCCTCATCATCCATCTCACCCACCAGGTTGCCCTTTGTCAGACTGAAAAGCCACATGATTTTTTTTTAACTCATAATGGGAAATCAGCATTAAATGTAAGATCTAGCGTTTGGCTGATATTTGGGAGGTTTCTTTGTTATTAGCTGCTGCTTAATCTCTATTTAATCTCTAGCAATCTTTGTTTAGTAAAATAGCAATAAAAATGTTTTTGAATAAATTAGGTGATGTGGTTGATAGATAAAATAAACAGTTTACAAAAAATATAAATTCAGTAAAAAATTAAGTTTTGTCATTAGTGTATAAAATGTTGCCTGAGGGTCATACTTTTAAAATATACTGTTCAAATGAGTAAAATTTACAGGTATCTTGGGTTCATTTAGTGTAATTTAACCACCCCCATCACAGACACACACACACACACACACACGCACTCATTGCTGCTCTCTGGCATTGTNCACCCCCATCACAGACACACACACACACACACACACGCACTCATTGCTGCTCTCTGGCATTGTGGAATGTGTCGGTCTGAATAGGAGGTGGGTTTTTCGCTGTGTGAGTCTGTAGAGCTCATTATAGCAACAGTACAAGTGTGTACTGAGGTTAAATGGGGCACAGCGATCTCACAACAATCCCAAGATACTTTAGTTTATCACCAGAGTGACATAATCTGGTGGGCAAATATTCAAGTCAGAGTCAAATCCAGGGATAAAGTAAAACAGCACAGTGATCTACAGCCTCAGTGACAGATGCCTTTGGAAAAATATCATTATGTTCTTTGGCACGTGAACAGAAAATTTTGTGATTTTCATTTCACACCAAACTTATAATCACATAGGTAACAGAGTGAATATGGTAGAAGAAAATCATTCCTGGAGAATATACCATAGTCTGCTGAAGGCTGCATCAAATAGAGTTCAGAGGCATCATGGTGGAAATATTCCTTTTTACCTTCCTGAAGACAAATGAATCAGGAGCTCAGAGAGAGAGAGAGAGAGAGAGAGAGAGAGAGAGACCCACACTGCTCACGGAATACATTTGCTTCATCAAATGGAAATTCTGAGGTTAGGTTTTCTTCTGACACTGATGACTGGGACATCAGAGATGAATACACAGCCTGGGGAATATCATAGATGAGGAAGATGGCACAGATTTGATTTGTTTAAGAGTTTATGACATTTATTCCTAAATGAAATTCTGTTTTGCTATTCTGAGCCAGCAATTTACTGAAAAATTAACCCAGTATTACAAGTTCAAAAAGCTTTATAAATTGCTGCTGTAAACACTTGGTGTTAGGAAGGTATTTCCAGGGAATAATCCTCTGGCTCACATGAAGCTGTGTTTTATTTTTCCAGCAACTGTGGTTTGTTTGGAATAAGTAGAATAAATAGTTTGTGAATTCGAGTAGCGCTAGCCACTGTGGAGGACATACAAGGAAAAGAGAAAAGAAAGACAAACTTCATCCACTGAAAATCCAAGGAGACGTCACAGTTCTGACCACATTGTTTGGCTGATGGTGTCTGGAAAGTTGATCTCTGCAAATATAATAAATAAGGGTATAGAGAGAAATACTTTGGATAAGGAGCTACAAATAATTACAGAAATCTGAGGAAAATGTATTCAATAAGCAGAAAAGACAATTATGAAATCTGGAAATATAAATTGCACAGTGTCTGTATATGTGTGTAAGAATGCACACAAGAGAACCCATGTTTGTATATTAGTATTGCACCTTTGCAAATATAAGCATTTACTTTTGAATGATTTTTGCTTCAAAATCCATGAGCTTAAAAAATCCTCAAAATATACAGCTCAGGTTTAGATATTATTTACAACAGTTATCAGCTGTTTGTTCAAGAGTTCAAAAACAAACTTTAACCCTCTAAGCGTGCATCTAATTCTATTTTAAGTACAGTATGCTGTGTGGTTACTGTATATTTGAGTATTGCTCCCATGCAGGCCTGTGTCCTTTTTGACTCATTCCGCTTTGATGGATTAACTCTTGTATTTGTTAACATTGTGATTTAATTCAGTCCGTCTGTCCTGTGAATCGAGCTTTTGTTGAGCTGCTTCCCTCTAACGTGCATATGTCCCGTCCTGCAGACTGGCAGATCGCCACCCTAGTGCTGCTAGTTGCTGGTGCCGTGGCAACTCTGGTTGCCTTTTTGGTGGCCCTCATTTCCCTCTGCCAGGGGACACAGAGACGACATTATCGTACTGTGGCCGTTTTCCTCTTCACTGCAGGTAAGTCTCTGTCTCTCTCTCTCTCTCTCTTTCTCTCTTAAAGTAAAGAACGTGACTGTTGGTTATTCATGTTTGAGCCCAATAAATGTTACATTACTGCCAACCATTTTTCAAATTAAAAAAAAAAGAATGTATTTTGGTTTTTGTGTTATTTTGCTAAATCCCCTAATCTTTCAAAATCAAATGCACAGGGTGATACACACACCTTAACATTCATTGTTTTGCCTGCTGACATGCACAATTGAAAAAGGCACCATTTTTAATTTCTTGGTAAAACCAGTTTTTCCTCCTGGGATTATATGCTATAGCAGAGACAAACATGTTATTCCATGCAGTTGCATGTTGGATTGGTTAAACTAAGCAACTTTGGTAAAAAAAAAATAAAATAAAATAACAACACGTTTTTGCTGTACTGGCGTGACGGAATGAATTGAAACCAATATCTGCCTGGAAGGTAGAAGAAGCAATTGTACCACTAAAGTTGTATGTTTTGGAAAATGGTTTGCAATAGTGTAACATGTATGTGGGCAGTATTTTATTCAGCTCAAAAATGCAAAACTGCTAGTAGGTCCTTTAAGACATTAACACTAACATGAAGGTTCTAATATGAAGGTTCTCAGTCATCCAGGTCAGTTGATATCTAGCAGGAGCAGCTCAGGCAACTGGACATGAGCTTTCATCCAAGTAGCTTCTTCAGTTCTGAGTCAGTACTAGGCAGTGTTTATTCTCTGAGAGTCATTCACACCTTGAGCTAGGTAACTCCTTGGGTCAAATTTCATTCATGTGTGGGTCTACTTACAATGCCGTTCTAACATCTCTATCCTGGCATCTTCAACTGTGGAACAATTTCACCTCTATTTTTGTGATTCTAACAACTCCAACAACTCTCATGACTGCCGTGCGACTCTAACAACCCTCATCCAACTCCCATGTGACCCAAAGAGTCATCTGGCCAAAGGTGTGAACAACTCAGGAGATAAATGTGTGGGTTAAATGCTCTCACCACTGACTCAGAACTGAAGAAACTACTTGAATGAGGCAAAAAAAATCTTCAAGACTAAACAGTAAGTCCAGTTGCCTTGAACTATTACCGCTCGATATCCAAACTTTCCCTATTTTTTTGTGTTTTGCCTTCTGCAGTTTGTTGTAGCAAACTGTCCACACTGTCATGCTCACACACATTTGGAAACATAAAAATGGTGCATATGTTTTCTCCGCAAACCACAACAATTTCCATACACAGGCTTTCATTTGTTCCAGTGCTCCCAACCAATATAAGCCTGCGAAGGAAAGCGGGTGCTGAATGCAGCACGATGGTTGAGCTCATTTTTTCTGTGGTGTGCAGTCTGGAGAGCGAGTGGATGTGCCAAGAAAATGCAGCCGCAGAATTTGCAGACTTCCCGCTGAAATTAAGTCACTGTAAAAAAAAAAAAAAAAANAAAAAAAAAAAAAAAAGAAATGAAGTGATTGTCCCACAGCCTCCTCATACTCTGACAGCAATTCTACTGTACATGGTTTGTGAGAAGACAGCCTGTAGGTGAAACCATATTTGGCACAATGTCTATAAAACATATAATTAAACTTAAACATTTGGCTTTAGCAGTCGTGATACAAAGACATCGTTCCATGCAACTTTGTAATTACTGACTCATAGTCAGCGCTTTCATTGTGCACTTTACAGCAGCAATGACACTCTTAACCACTACCCTCACTTTACATGTTCCCAGCTTTCAAAATAAAATTGAATTATATAAGAAACAGACATCCTGCTATGCATTTCAAGTATTCTTCCTCCATTGTACATCCTTACAGGCCAAAGTTAACTATTTTTTTTCTATTTCTTATATTATTTGTAATAGAATAGACCCAGTCATGAGTGAATAATTGCAAATACATGATGGCTAAACATTTAAAAATTTATTTTAAATTCTAGTCAAGATTTCTAAAGATACTTAAAATGGAAGGCTGAATTATTGAGAAATCTGTGTGAAATCATGAATTTTGTTTTTCATTTGATGTAAAGATGAGGCTCATTTCTTGTGTTCTCACCAAATATACTGTTTTGTCTAACTTTGAGGCTACTGAGAATTTTGGGAACATAAGAGCATACGAGGCTATTTCAGAAATGTTCTGCCCACACAGGAACAAATATGTTAGGGCCTCTCCAGTGTTTTATTGAAAACGTTTTGGCATTTTACTGTTTGCAAGCACCAGTCACAAAAGGGGCAGTATGTGTGCTGTGCTAGAATGCAGGGGACCTAATGGCTGTGACTGTTAGTCATTTTGAGGAAAAACGTGGGAAATGCAGTGTTATCCTTTCCTGTGGGTAATTGCTTTAAGAGCCGTGCATGAATAAAGTCTTCTTACAGGCAGAGTCCTGAGCAGAGTGGCAGTGGAGGGGTTGGACTCTGTTAAATGCCCCTTGGCAAGAGCGTAGCTGTGGTATTTATTTTCTGGCCAGAAATATGACCTCAGCAGGCTACTTGCTCGGTCTGGCCTCCATCAACACTGCCACATTCCTGGGTTCATGTCTCCCCTCCTGCGCACACACACACACACACACACACACACACACACACACACACACACACACACACACACACACNCGCGTGCGCGCATCGCCTCGTCCTGTAGGAAGGAAAGGTGGAGTCTTTCTCAGTTACACAAAGTCCCTTTTCTGAGTCCCTAACATGCACGTTTAACACACCAAAAGGATCCGTGGTGTGAGAATGGAGCACAGCAAGCATTTGATCACCAACACACATGTACAGTCTCACTGACGCCAACACACTCACCCCTGAGGGTTTAAAGGAAAACTGATTCAGTGTGATGGAAGTGTTCAAGTTATTGTACTTTTGTGGTGTCAAGGTCAAAAGAATAACATCCCAGAACAGAAGATTCCAGGTCGAAAGAATCCACCGATGTCGATTTATTTCAATCTGATTAAGCTGTTTACATGCATTTAAACGTACTGGGTGAAAGACCAAGAGACTGTGACCAAAAGAGTCACAGTATAAATGTAAATAGTTGGATGCTCTTCTGGATACTAACTGGAAAGAGGATGGTGTATAATTACATATGCCTTTTTTGACATCTTCCGTTTTCCAAACTATTCATTTACAGTCACCAACAAACCCACTCAAACTATACTCTATTATTCCTTTCATGGAAAATCTTTGTTGAGGCTCCTTTCAGTGAGATCATCTGGACCGGCAGAAACACTGACTCGAGGAAAATAATCGCTTTATGTAACCATTTTGTGGTGACCTTCAATGACTCTTGGCTCCCACCGTAGACACTGAAAAACATCGTCCTGCTGTCTTCTTATCCCTTAGCCTCTTCTCATAACATCCACAGGCAGGAGTACAAATAACAGACAGAAAGAAGCTGCAAAAAGGCCAAAGAAAGAAAGAAAAGTTTGCAAGTTTAAAGGGACTAAATGAAAGACTAAGATAAGATTGCATGAAAAGTTGTTAAGACAGCAGGAATACTTAGAGTTAGGATGTAGAGTGCTGGAACAGGAGAAAGAGGAATAAAACACAATTAGTCACAAGCTAAGGTATGAGTTTTACTTCCTGACTTACTAACTTTTGTTAACTACAGTTCCACATTAGAGCGTTACATAACTACAGCAATTAGCTCTCACTTTTCACTGGTTAATGCCTATGGAGAAAGAAGTTGTCAAATTCTTTACTGTAGTATAAGTATGAATACCAGCATGGAAAAGTACTCCATTACAAGTAAAAGTCCAGTCTTTAAACTTCTTTTGAACTAAACTAATTAGGAATTGTGGCAGTATCAACTTAAGTATTCAAAGTAAAAGTACTTATCATGAAGAATGACTCCTGTCACAATTTAAATTACTGGTGTATTGGAACATTTGATACCTTTAGAAAAGAATCCACAGAAAGACAAACTCATATTTCCCAAGCTGCCTGAAAGCTTAATTTTTGATAGTCATTTACTTCAGTAACATGATTAGGTCAAAAAGTAACACACCTAGTTGGACACACCCACAAAGTTAGAGGCTAGTGAGCATGTTTTTCACAGTCTGTGGGTTTTGCTAGCTCAAACCTGATGAAGCCAGCCAGTCAGGACAGAGCATGCTTCTCAGGAAGGGGGCCTTAAAGAGACAGTATCTAAAATGTTCTGTTTTCAGTCACTCTGCACAGCGATGCTGCAGCAAAGGAGAGAAGTGGATCATTGTGTTTTTCCGCACATGAAAGTACTGCAAAGGTTGCAAATAAGAAAACAGAACTATGTATATGTCCTCCTAAATGTGCATCTAATACATGTTAATGCGTCAATGATGAAATAAAAGGTTTTTAATTGATAAAAGTAATATTTTAGAAGTTTTGTCTCAAACACAACAAGATCAGATAAATACAGTAGTACAGCACTAACCACAGTAATAGTATGGTTGTAACAGTATTACTATTAATAGTGTTGGCAGCATTGTGAAATGTTATGTTTGCTTGTGTATTGTGTGTAGTGGTGCTGCAGGCGTGCGCTCTGGTCCTCTACCCCATCAAGTTCATCGACGGGACAGTTCTGCAAACCTATCATGAGTTTAACTGGGGCTACGGGCTCGGCTGGGGGGCCACCATCTTCATGCTAGGCGGAGGGATTCTCTTCTGCCTGCGGACGGACATATATGAGGATGCAGTGTACTGAGTCCTTTTAAACATGCACAACACACAGCCAACATACAGTATGTGAGCACACACACTCTCCCTGTTTTCTCTCTCTCTCTGTCTCTCTCTGTTATTTTTAGACAGGGTGTAAGGCCTATTATAGGCCAGGGCTGTATGGATAGGATCCCCGCTCCCCCCTCCCCCCATGAAGCCAGTGGGTCCCTCAGCCCCGCTGGTATCGGGATGAGGTGGCAATGCTAAAGCACAGAGAGCTTTCTGGACAGGCTGGACATTTCCACAGCATGTTGACCCTGGATCTCTATTGTTAGAGAACCAGTACAGTACAGTGGCTGAACTTAAAGGAACTGACCCTATCAATTTTTTTTTTTATTCTTTTTGTAGTATTTCATGAGGTCAAGTTANTTTTTTTTTTTTTTTTTTTTTTTTTTTTTTTTAATTTATGCATCATTTTCACTAAATATTGAAAAACTAAACTTGTGACTGGTCCCTCCATGTGTTCTAGCTGAAACATATCTAGTAATCTAAACCTCCTGACATCAGCAGTGTAAAAAGCTTGGATATATATACTAGAGTTTATAGTTGAGTATGAGAAATGTAAATGTGTACAAAGCGTTTCTACAGAATGTCAAATCCAGAATAAACAGCTGTAGTTATTGGAGTATTGGTAGTATGGCTTATTGATAAAATAACATTGCAAAAGCTTTTTAATACGTTTAGTGACCTGTCTGTAAATCCTACACCTTCAGTTTGCAGTCATTCTAAAAATGGAAGAGAGGAATTATCAGAGGTGACCCTTTATGAAACCTGCTTCATTATCCTGAGCACACTTTCCCAGAGAAACCATTGCAATCTGTTTAAAATGGATCAGCAGGTTGCTGGAAGGTTTGCATGGTTAGTACTTAGTATGTGGAAATATGACTTATGGGTTGGAGCATAAGGAAGCAAATAACTTCTAAAACAAATAAAGGAGGACTCCAGTAATTTTACACATCAAATTCAGTTCATTGGCCTTGGTGAGCTTATTTTAGCATATGAAAACAACTGTATAAAGGCTTTTGCAGCTGCAGAGGATGCTATAAAAAGTGGCTAAAACTGGCTGTTACAAGGCTTACTTTGTGTTGGTGCCAAACAAAAGCTGCCACTATAAGTTCTACCAATTTCAACTCCCCCAACGTCTAGGAGTGACTTTAAGTGTAAAACTTGTCATCTTCAGCACAAACAGGAAGTAACCATTATGATGTCATAAGGGTCTGTTTCTCTGACTTTGAACAGCACTTTCTACAGCCACAAAAGCCTTTATGTAGTTGTTTTTAAATGCTGATTAGTGCTGCCCTGAACCACTAAAATGAATTTGATGTGTAATATTAGTGGCATCTTTTAGAGTGCATCTTAAATTTATATATTTTTACCTTTTAGTTCTCAGATAAACCAAAGGATTACTTCTGGGAAAAATCCCCTNAAATTTATATATTTTTACCTTTTAGTTCTCAGATAAACCAAAGGATTACTTCTGGGAAAAATCCCCTGAAGCTTTTTAAAAAGGTAATTTATCTTGTCACTAAGGTTATAACAAGGCAGTTTTCTTCATTCCTGCTATGTTAATATTTTGGAGAGACTTCAGTTTTCACAGGGCAGCAACAATATATATAATCCCACAAATATTTATGTATAAAACAGAATACACCCACAATTAAGTGGCCTGATGTGACATCTCTCTGTCCAAACTCTCTTTACTCAACAGCTGGTTAAAGATTATCTGGACAAGTTGAATTTTCAAAATGCAAACTGCTGTGTAAATGATTTCCACCAGAGATGCTGTCAAGACAACAGCCAAATTACTATCTAATCTGAGCTGTTCTGCTTGTCTTCTGTAAACTGTGTGTGTGTGTGTGTGTGTGCTCGCTCGCGTGTGTGTATGTGTGTGGTGCCAGGTCAGCAGTTGCTTTATAATAGAAGTGACCGCTTAGGAATCCTTGAACGACATCCTATTGGTTAAAGGTAACATGGCTGCATGACAGGACAGCAGGGAAAGAAGATATCACACACACACAAACACACACACACACACACACACACACACACACATGTTGTACATGTAATCATGTTACACATATGACAGATGGTGCTTTCATGTGCAGACAGTTAATGTCTGTTGTCTCCAGTTAAATTAATTTATTTTTGTCAGCGAAAACTAATATGACATCTGTAAAATATACCTATATCAATATAAGTACATATGCAAATTTACCTGAGCAAGTTTTCTTGGAACTGTATTTTTGTTCTTCTCTGTTGTGATGATTACGTAAAGGCTATGCCAGTGGGTTTCCATGTCATTTATAAAACATAAAAAAAAAAAAACCCACAAAAAGCGTTGTTTCGTGTTAATGGTCAATTTAAGTGCCTTAAGGTTTGACATAATCAAAACAAATACTAACACATACTATTTGGGGAACAGTTTCTCGTTTCCTCTGTTATTACACATGCAGCATGTTTGACCCACAACCCCCATGGTTAAAATTAATATCTCACGCCATCTAATGGTCAAACTGTACAACAACTGCTATGAGGCTCAGGAAAGCCATATGTGTCAAAGTTAAGATTCTAGTGAGGTACAGTATATTTAAGTAAACATCTGTTGCAATATCAGTTTAGAGGAATATTCATGTGTTTACCTTGTTTTTTTGCTCAGTTTGGTCCTGATGATAATACTTTTTAAAAAAAAATTATTATTACATATTGTATGTGGGAAAAAATTCAAGCCTATNGATAATACTTTTTAAAAAAAAATTATTATTACATATTGTATGTGGGAAAAAATTCAAGCCTATATTCAATAAAAGAAGAAAAGAAGACAGTTTGAAGTCTAAGCAAACACAAGTAAAACTCCAGACTTTAATATGGACTGGAATAAAACTCAAAAACAATGTAATCATGTTTAAAAATGGTAAAGATGAAAAAAAAAAAAAAAGGNAAAAAAAAAAAAAAAGGTAAGAATTACAGAGAATTTTGCTGTACACCCTGTCTGATCAGGATCTGTGGCTGCTGTTGTTTTCAACGCTGAAAGCTTGACAACATGCTGTCTCAGCCTTTCTCAGCTCCTCAACTTCCCATTACTGCAGGCGATTAGAAGCACTCTACTGCACATCAGCAGGGATACTGTTGAGAACACAGCCAATAAAAGAAAACCATGGCAAGAAACATCCTTCACTTCAGCTGGACAGAATGCACTTTTATATGAATCTCATGCAGCGGATTCTGCTTTATGTGTCCTGTGGAGAGAAGCCTGACTCCTGGGTGCAGTAACAGGCCAGACCCTGCTGTCTTTCAGCCTGCAGGGACAGATTCCAGTTACTGAGCCTGGGAGTCAGAGAAGACTGTGGGCTTAAAAAGGGACATTATTGTTTTCCATGTTGACAACATTTATCATTCTGGTTGCAGGGAGAAGAAAGAAATTGCAAATTCAAAATGTTTTTAGGAATGTAAATGCAAACCTGAAGTTGTCTGGCTCCTTCTGTGGTTCCACTGTAAGCTCAGAGTAAGAAGATAAATGAACTGAAATGCAAAACCTGGGCTATACATTACCCTCCTTCCTATCCTCTATCCAGCATGGCCCCACCAAAATTACATATTAACCTCACTTCTCCTCCACTATCATGTGTGTGCTGTCCTGCAATCCCCTGGGTTTGAATAAACACTTGTACTACCACTGTATTGGATATGTTTTCGTGGGAAATCTGATGTACATAGAGCGATAAAATCCTTTTTATAACTCATCAAAAAGGGCTTCTCCTTTAGTTAGATGCACATTTTTTTCTGCTGCATGTGCAAGAAAGGAGCCATTATTTAGTTTACAAAAAAAAGCCAGTTACAGTACAAGCCACATCCAACTAATTTGTGCAGTTTTCACTCACCTGTGACAGAAAACTTAGCATTGTGTGTATGTGTGTGTTTGTGTTTGTCTTCAGTGTTTTTCTACTAATAACTGTAACTACCATTAATTAGAAGTAAAATCTTTGTATTTTACTCTCCCACACACACACACACACACACACACAGAGCGAGAGAGAGAGAGCTGCAGTGGGAAACAGTCAGCTGCCTGCTTGACCTTGTGAGTCAAGCAGGCAGAATGAATGTTGAGACAAAATCTCACAGCAGTGTGGAACAGGTGGGAATTTTCCCTACATGAAAGAAAAAATATCATGCAAACATTATCATAGTTTCTATGCCTGCAGTAGAGACTGATAATTATTAGAAAAATCATCTTCCGCAGCAGTTTATTAAATATTTGAAAACCCAATCAGCTTTGAACACACCAGAGATGAATCTCTGTTATACTATATCTTCATTAAAGGCAAAGCAAAAGAAATTCTTGTTCAGTCCTCCTCGTATAGCTCATCTTTTCTCATAGAAAAGATTTTGGTCATTTGTGATTGATATGTCACAGGTGTGAAAGACATGATGCAGAAAATGAGAATAATATTTTGAGGTTATCACTTCTGATGATTCTGTGAAAACTACTGAGCCAGACATTTGCACCAGAGCTGAAAAATTCAGTCCATTTTAGTTTTGTTTCAAGTTGGTACAAATAATGCTGCAACATGGCACATAGTGAGATCCAGTGGGATTGTGAGAGAATACTAAAATATTGGCCCTAAAATGAGTCATAATCAGTTATGTAGGTTAAGTATGTGGCTTGTTAGAGATGTACTGAGTTCATGTCCTGCTCTTATTGCAAACTACAAAATCAATCACTTCTGATCTACATCAGATTGAAAGTAAAGCCAAAAAAAGTATTCAAACAGGACTGTGTTTTCATACTAACATTGCATTAAAAAGTATAATGTGTTAAATGCATTCTGGCATACCTTCTTCTTCATATTTACAAGACAACATTAGAGTGAATATGAAAGAGTTCAAAAATTGAGTGTGGATTCTTTCACAGTAGTCAAAATCTATAATTTTCATGAACTTCATCAGTTTAATTTGCTAAATTATGTTGATTTAGGTTGATTTTTACACAACATCACATTTTGTATTGTCTCTCAGACTCGAACTAGCAATTGCCTTCTGACAATAGTCACACAAGACATAATAATATCCTAAAGCCAGATATGATACTTTTCTTCATTTCAGCTGCTGGTTATGGTTTTATGGAAGGCTGTTTCCTGAAAGTTGTTTTAAAAGTGTCAGAAACAGGTTGAGAGAATCTGTTATATGTGACACACTTACATGAGATGTACCTTGAATGTGTGTTAATACACTATAAGGGTCCTTTTCTGCTGATGCTGTAAAAATAAAAGATAACAGATGATATTTTAGACCAACTCTAACTTTTAATGCAATTAAAATGTACAAAAGTCAGAGAGGGGTGTGCACAACTATAACTGGCAAGACCTATGGCATTAAAACACTGACATGCACATTTTTTCTATGTTGCACAATATATTCAAAGTAAAAAAAAAAATACAACTTTGTTAAATGATATTTCCTTAGCTGATGAAAAACTTAATAAACAAAACAGTTTCATTTTCAAACTTCACTGTCTCTGTCTACTACAAAATAAGTTCACATACTTTAGTTTTACAATCCCTGTAGGGTGGTACAGAAATTTTCTCTGTCAAGTATTGTGGCAGGAAGCAAATGAACAAAACAAATTTCCAAAGAATAATTAGTTTCTCTAGAACATGATCTAACTTATGCTGACTGAATCAGCTGGCAAGAAGTATGGCAAAAGTATTTCCCAAAGAATGATCCATTCATTCAAAACACAATCTCTGGTTAATATCTCCAAATTGTTATTGAAAATTCAAGCATTTCTATTAAACTGCTTAAAACTAATGATGAGTGGTTTGCGTGAACAATGTAATACTGTGCATGAGCAATAACATTTCTATAAACCACCAATACTATTTTTCATTATCTCTGAAAACTTGCAAAATGAGAGGGATGGCAAGAGTCAAACATTCAGCAGGACCCTTTAAAACTGATGAGGTGAAGCCTTGAATTTCTGAAAGCTGGTTCTTCTTTTCAGGCCTCCATCACTGTAACAACTGGTTTCTTGGCACAAACACAGTCCAGCTTCTTCACTCGTCTTGATCTCCATCTACAATGGAAGCACAATATTTACCTCACTTAAATACAAGCTTAACTTCTCTATTTAATATTATGTAAACATAAATGCACATGTATGCATGTGTTATAAGTGTGCTTACATGCTGAACACTGCCCCCACACACAGCAACAGCAGCAGCAGAATGATTATAGCAACAGCAGCATGTGCAGAGACGGCTGCAGCATCCCACCCTGGTTTGAGAAATATTTTCTCTTCTAAGAAACACAGAAGCAGCGGAGGACAGACAAATGAACACATCAAGTTACACACTGAAAAAACTGATGTTAACCCCTTTTAGATGTTACATATAAAAATTTTAGGCTTATTTAATTTATTAGGGGTCCAAGCACGAAGTGGTGCGTGGAACCCTCTTGAAATTGTTAGGATTATTATTATTATTATTATTCTCCACTAAAAGTATCTGGGCAGCAGAAACCGTAAAAGCTGCAGCTATGAAACTTGGCACATAGCTTCAAAAACTTCACTGCTACGCAGCCGACAAACTGTAAACCGATTGGCCTGAAGGTGGCACTATAATAAGGAATTCAAAAAGTTTGCATATACTGGTCTATAACTTTTGAACTGTAAGTCCTAGAATCAAAATTCTTTTTTTCCTGGGATTCCTTGGATGTATACGAATCTATCTATATAGGCCACGCCCATTTCCCCCTGACTAAATTTTCCGCCATTTTGAATCGTTTTCAAAACAGATTTTTTTTTGCTACTCCTCCTACAGTATTACCTCAATCCTCACCAAAATTTGCAGATAGCATCTCTGGACCAAGCTGGAAAAAAAGTACCATTTTAGATTTTTGATATTCTTTATGGTTTTGCTGCAATTGGCTGACAAAGTTGTAGGNAAGTACCATTTTAGATTTTTGATATTCTTTATGGTTTTGCTGCAATTGGCTGACAAAGTTGTAGGCGTGAAGTTGTAGTTGAAGTTGTAGGCATGTAGGCGTGGCTAATTTGACAACATGTGCTACAAAATGTGGTATATCTCCTGAAAGAATTAGTCTACTGTAACCAAACTTGGTGGACATGTTCACTAAAGACATCTGAACAAAATGAGTCATTAACTGACCCAATGAGGGTGCTATAACATCCACAGTAAATTTTCATCAATAACTTCTGAACTGTAGATTGTAGACCCAAAATTCTTTTTTCTCTGGATTCCTTGGGCTAAGACGCATCTATCTGTGTAAGCTATGTCCATTTCCAACTGGTAGTTTTTCTGCCATTTTGAATTTTTTTGCAAATTTTGGTTTAAGCATTTCTTTCTCAAACACTGTAAAAGCTACAACAACAAAATTTAACACATTGGTTCAACATCTCACCCACTACTCAGAAAAAAAAAAAAAAATCTGAACGGATTGGCCTGAAGGTGGCAGTATAATAAGCATGTTTACATTTTGGGCCAACTGTAAGTCATAAGATCAAAATTATTTTCCCTGTATTCTTTGGGTCTAAATGCATCCAAAAATTTAGTCCAACCTCTTCTACCCTGCCTAGATTTTCCATCATCTTGATTTTTGTCCAAAACTGTTTTTTTTGCTACTCCTAGTACAATTTTGAATCAATTGACATGAAACTTTGCATATACAATGTCTGAACCAAGCCGGAAAAAAGTACCTTCTTATGTTTTTGATATTCTTTATCATTTTGTTGCAATTGGCTGACAACATTGAGTGGGTATGGCTTATTTGACAAAAACTACGATATCTGCGATATTAAAACAGCATCTGAAAGGACAGCAGTAATTTGGATGTAATGAATTCAGAAAAAGATACTTTACCCTTAGATTTTTGATTTTATGTTTGTTTGATATCTTGTTGAACTGTGATAATTGTTTCTCTTCAAATTTTCTTTTTTAATTATTAATTTTAGGAAATTGAGCTTTTTGTTTGTTCTGTGGTGGGTGGTGTATTGTATATATTGTATGTATTGTGTATGTACTCTGTGTGTGTGTTGGACCCCAGGAAGAATAGCCAATGCGTAAGCTGGTGCTAATGGGGATCCTAATAAAGGAAAAGGAAAATCTCATGAATGATTAAGTCTGTTGTCACCAAACTTGGTGAATATCTGCAAACATGACTTAGGCAACAACTGAATCATTTGTCGAGTCGTCACACGTGCTTGGACCCCACTTATTGCTGCTTGCGGCTATATTTTCAATATGTTATTTCATTCTGCTCAATATTTTTGATTAGTTGGAATTATATCTCCCAGTGCTTCAAACATTCTAATTTTATTTAATTAAAAGCAACTAGAAAAAAAAGTCACAGCTCTATTATCATCTCTATTAATTCCAGTTAATCAAAAATGTTGAGCAGAACAAAATAACACGTTGAAATCAGTTAAATAAGGCTAAATTTTTATATGTAACATCTAAAAGGGGTCAACATCAGTTTTTCCATGTGTATACACATGGAACTGTGTTAAATGCATGTGGTCTAAAGGTTAGAGAAGCGAGCGGGTGTCTGCTCGCTTCTCTAAGGATTGAATCCTTCTCCAAGGATTGGAGAAGGACTGCCAGGAGAAATCTGGGTTGGGAAAGTGAATGAGAGGTGGAGTCTGTGGTTGTATCTGGGCATCAGGTGTGAATGATGTGAGTCTGTGAGCAGGGCGTTCCTGTAAAAGAGCATTTAGTGCTCAGTGAACTACCCCTGAATAAAACAAAGGTTAAAAATAAATACACTTAATTTTAATATTTAGTTCTTACACCACTGTATTGAGGTACATTTATTCAAAAATAATGAACCAAACTAAATATGTTTAAGTTTACTATACATAGGTCTATTTGGAATGACTAAGGAAATTTAAGTGAAATATACTCAATTTGTTTTAGCTAAAACTACAAATTTAATTTAACTGACAGTACTTATAAATATTAAATACTTAAAAATATATAGACAAATTTAAATACATTTATTTCATGCAACCATTTGACATATAAAAATTAAATAAATTCAAAGTAGCATTTTTCTGGTGCAGTATGTTAAGTTTATTATATATACTATAAAATCATCACATCATCGCAAAAGCAACTCTGAAAGACAAGTCAAACAAAAACTAACTGCAAAAATCAATCAAGGGGCAAAATGAATACAGTGAATATGTAAACACAGATCAGGAGCAGGAGCAGGAGATGGCAATCCTCTAAATTTATTTTAATAATAGAAAATATTTGAAATTTTCAATCTATATTTGAATCTGCACCAAAATAAACACAGACAATCACAGAATACCTGTAAATGTCCCACTTTTTCATTCAAGTAAGTGCAATAATTAATGAGAAAATAGTGACAATGTTCTAATATGCCCTATCTCGCAGTGTAAAGAAATTCTTTAAAAACAATTCCTAAACAATTCCTGGAGCCACAACTGGATCCAGATCCACACCGAAAACAAACCACTTGATGGAAAATTGTTCAAAGGTTTTCAGATATCTTGCTGTAACAGATGGACAGGCCTGGAAAAAAATAACTTCTTTGACTGAGGAAAACATAGAAAGACAAAACAGGATAAACTAACTAAGATAGCACTTAAAAAAGATGTATTGTAGCCACATAATTCTTGGTTTGTAGTTCAATTAAGGAAGACTCACTTCAGCACAGATTTTCATCAAAAATTGTATTCATTATATTCTGTATTACGTACTGAATAGGTCAGTTTTAACAAAAGCGAAGGAGCTTCTCCCACTTATTGGAGCCTGCTTGGATTTGGAGGTAAACTAGGCAGTTGCGCCACCTGCTGGAGAGGTTGGTAGATACTAAGGACAAACTAAGGGCAATAAAGTTGTTGCAGTAAAATGGCAACAAACTGCCTCTAAGCACATTGACAGCTGCTTGATTAGGTGATAGACGTTGATGGGCATACATTGTCTTAATTTTGATATAACTGTGCAGTCTTTATTCTGTTAAAATGAGCAAAACTTTGCCTGTGCTCATTACAGAAATCCTGAGAAAGATGATCCTTTATCCTGTGTCAGAAGATGAGACTGTGATGCCATCTCTGTGTGAAGAGAAAGAAAAACATGCAATTTTGCTCAAATTGTGATTGATTTTTTTCTTCTGGACCATGAACGTTCATGCATTTAACTGTTTGTTGTTTTTATTTTTACATACATATGTACTCCTTGACTGAACTGGCATGTACATAATGCAAAACACATCAGAATAACATTATTTTTTACTTAGATTTTAATTTTATACCTTTAAAATAAAAAAGGCTCTCTCTAGCTGTGAATCTGATATAGCTGTTAAACTCATATTAAGACTATAAGAATATGAGAAAACAATTTCCTTGTCAAAATTCAAAATAATGGTACATATTAAAAAATAAGAATTTAACAAATGAAATGAAAGTAAAACTCACTATTTGATGATGACACTGGAGCATTTAGCTGAGTCCACCAACTGTGATTCCTGAAGATTTGTCGGTAAGCTTTTACACAAAAAGTTGCTGTATTATTTTGAATTTTATAATGTCATCCCCCACTCTCACTGAATAATTCAAATATCTTAATTAGAAATTGTACAACAACTGAAAAAACTATTTCATCATTAGTAAAGTCATGTAAATTTTTACATCTTTTACTCTCACACATATAAGAGCAAAACACAAAGATGAGATGAGTTGGACGGGAAAGAAATCCAGTGGCAACAGCCAAAAACTAGTGATAAAACTTTACCTAATTTTATATTTAAAGGTTGAAACTGGCTTTTTTTTAATCTAAGTTTGTAATTTTCTTCATTGAAATAATTTCATGCTACATATATTTTCAAGTCTGTCTTGCTATAAATACCACAGCTAAGAGGGAAGGTAATTTGTCTATGATAATAATCTATAGTATTCAGTATTGCAGACATATATGTAGCAGAGCAATGAGGTTTGGTTGATCTCCACTGCCGTAGTTTATTTATTTATTATTCATGTTCCTTTTCTTTCCCTTGCTTTTTTTTGTTACTATTACACTTTGGGGCATGGCCAGGGAAGCTGTGTGGTTGGGGGTGCCCCTGCTGTTTGGGGTGTGCACCCTGTTAATTTTCCTCTTTCCTGGCTATGACCAACGTGGTAAGTTGAGTTTCTTTTTGTGGCAAGTTAATTTGGTTAAATCATTATTTATTATGTCTTGATGTTTGATTTTCTTTGTTTTTTTATGTTAACTCAGTTTATGGCATTTTCTGTTATTATATTATGTTGTATTCTAAATGTTTTACAATTTATTTTACTAGTATGATTTCATTTATGTCTGGTGTTACTTCTCTTTTAGTGGTTTATGTGTGCTGGAGCTGAGGCCTGTGTTTTTTTATTTTTTTATCTTCATCTGACCAGGTATTTATCTATTCATTGTACTTTTGTTTCCTTCATGTAAAATATTTTCATTGTTTAATGGTTAATTTTTCTCTTTCCTGGCTATGACCAACGTGTGGTTTATGTGTGCTGGAGCTGAGGCCTGTGTTTTTTTATTTTTTTATCTTCATCTGACCAGAATAAAGTTGGAGGAAAAAAAAACTCAGCAACGTGAATCTTTCAAACACAACGCAGTGACACCGCTACATATACACTGAAACATCATTACCTGGATAACATGTCGAATGACTCCAGTCACTCCAAAAGCCTCGATCTGCACAATACTTATGCAACTTAGAACGAACCCTGAAGCAGTTTCTCTTTGTGTCCTGGGTGGTGGGCTGAGTCAGGCTCATCTGCTTGGTAAAATACTGCTGCTGTCAATAAAAATGAAAGTAAACTAAAATGACTTAAAACATAAAAAGGGAAAGTTAACTGTTAAAAATCCAAGCCTAAAGATTGAACTTGGCCCACTGAGAAAACTGGATGTAAAGAAAAGGCCACAAGACCTTAAAACAAGTATGTTGTTTGAAGTAACAAAATCTGACTGTCACTTCCTGCTGGAAGTTGTCTGTCATTTCTGATTCTGAAATTGTTGTTTTAGCTCTGCCAATCCATTAGACACAGTTTATTTTAATTTCTTTTAGATTTTATTAAAGGTCTTATTATAAGGATCACCTACCATGCAGACACTATCTATCTTTGTCACAACCCACAATGGCCATAACACTTTGAAAACCTCCATCCATGGCATGATATTCATTTTTAGATGTCACAGAATACAGTACAGTATGTTACAATTTAAAAGCATAAAGTCTAAGCTATATACAGTATTTGGCTATTAGTCATATATATTTATCAGTTTACATGCATCTAATATGTTTTGGCTTCTACATTATTGTCACTGCAGCCTTACACCATTATCTGCATGCTTTCCATGAAAATGCTGCAGTGATCACCATCTATGTAGATGATATCTAACTTTATTTCATTAAAACCCTCAACAGCCATTACACTTTGAAAACCTCCGTCCACACTCATACCATGATATTAATTCCTAGATATCCCAGAGTGTTTTATTCATCTTTAAAGCACAAAGTATAAAATAAAATATTATTTAAAATCAGTGTTTGAAGTGGGCCAGTAGTCATCGGTACACAGTACATGGACCTCTGTGATTTTCATTTCAGAGTACCAGGACATTTTCAGGAGTACCGGAACCTCATAAATCTTTAGTACTCTACTGCAAAACAGCGCAGAGGAAAACAATAGCAAAGCTGCAGCCAGACGAATTAAATCAGGGGACTGCATATTTATATATACCAGGGAAATATATAGTTGGCTTTTATCAGTCTGTTACAGGTGGCACAAGTGTTTTGGCAATGACATAACTGTCATTGAAGCCTGATCTTCACACAGCTCTGCAATGTTTTCATCAATCATGACTATTCATGAAAAGAATATTGCTGGAAACTACACACCTTATGTCAGAAAAAAAAAAAAAAAAAAAACAGCTCAGAAAAAGGTTCTATTCATTAAAAGGAGAACAAGTGTTTGGCAAGTGCATTACTGCTATTACAGCCTGACCCAGCCTGATTTTTGGGAAGCTCTGCAATGATTTCTCAAACAAGACCATTCATGAAAAGAAGGTTGCTGGAAATTATACACTTTCTCTGCAAGAAGCTGGGGAAATGATTCCAAACTCTCTCCCAAAAACATCTGACACCTCCTCTCTGACCATATTCAAACAGTCACTTAAAACACATCTTTTTAAAGCTGCTTTTTAAGTCTGGTGTGTTACCGACCATTTTATTATGTTTAACTTTGTGTTTTAGCCTTGTTATTGCTATTGTTGTTTTTATTTTCTTTTATATCTTATTTCTCTGTAAAGCATNGTTTTAGCCTTGTTATTGCTATTGTTGTTTTTATTTTCTTTTATATCTTATTTCTCTGTAAAGCATGAATGTTGAGTGAGTGTGTGAGTGTTTAGAAAAGTGCTCTTATTATTATTAATTACAGTGAACACCAAAGATAAAAGATAAATCATACCAATAAATGTTTTCCTTCAGGTCCCTCTTGATTGTGTTCCACCTCCCATTCAAGGCAGTGTTCAGGAACACGCCCAACAGGACTTTCCCAGCATAGCTCCAGCTGCCTGTACGGACCTGCTTGCAGATTCAGAGTCTTTGCAGCAGCAGGCTTCACTGCCAATAAATTAAAAAATGACAGAACAAATGAATGATTATAGATGATGCATGAACACAAATGGGAAACAGCAGAGTAGGTTTTGGTAGGATCCCAGCAGAATAAGGAATGGGTCCAAAAATGGGGTATGACTCAATATGCCTTTATTGAGCACAGTAGTTTAGCAGGTAAATAAGGGTAGTGCATATCCTATCCCTCTGTCTATCCATCCATCCATCATCCATCCAGCCATCCATTTTCCACATCTTACATGGCTCTGGGTAACAGAGGCCACAAGTGAACCAAAGTAGCCCAGATGGTGTTCTCCCATGTCCTCCAGCAGGCAAGATGGAATATATACAGATATACAGTGTGTATATATATATATATATATATTTGAATATGCTTCAAAAAGGAAGGTGTCCAGGAGACAAATGCCCAAAACCACCTGATCTATAGCAAACAGCAGGAAAGAAACATGCATGTACCATGGTTTTGGATTTGAAGGGAGATGAATGTTGGTTTCAGTGGTCCTTCAGGAGAGGAGCCATTTACACAGAAGTTGATGTCAGTGAAATCAGGGAGAAAGTTCCTTGTGAAGTTGCAGCCATTCCTGACTCCATTAGAAATTATATATTTTGGGCATTCCTCTGTCTGTCCCAGCTCCATATGCCTGGGAAAGACCCAAACTAAAAATTAGTTCACCCAAAAATGTCTTTTCATACATTAGCTATCTATCCATCCAGATAATTTCCTGTAAATTGCTGAGGTTCTGAAATATTTCTTTGGTGTGCTGTTATCTTATCATTGCAACACCCAATTGTATCTGATTTGCAGTGCTCAAAATATCAAAACAATACTACTCCTGTGAACTATGATATCTCTTTCCAAAAAGTATAATTACTCATGACATTCCAGGCATTTGGATATCAGTTAGGAGTTTATGTGGGGAACTGTTTTGTTTAGTCTGGTATTGTATTCCCAACAATTGTCTACCTTTGTGTAGAAGGAAACTCATACTCAGTCACACAAGTGACTCATTTATGAGTCACTTATGCGACTTGTGTGTGCAAGACGGCTGAACAGCAGATAGGTTTTGGCAGGATCCCAGGAATGGATATTGCTGTAATGCCAATTGATGCTGTAGGCAAAGCATCACTGAGCATAATCTCAGACAAAAAACAACGCTGTGGTGTTGGTGCTTCTTTGTTGGTGTACGTGTCTGTCTATGTACATTCCTTCTATGCACAGATGAGACATGTTGGCAGAACAAAATGTCTTCAGCTAAACTGTTTTTAAACAATGTCTGTGGATTATCAGCAGTAACCATGTCATGACATTAGTGTTGAGGTTTTCAAGAGTTTCTTTAAAAAAAAACAAAAAAAAAACAGCCTCATTGTATTGGGGTGACAGCAGACTTTTCCAAATCTAAACGATTTAAACAGAAAACATCTGGACAAATAGAACTCCAATGAGGAAGAACAATAATAAAATACATTTTGTTATTTTAGTTTAGCGAGTTAATTTCCTTAATTTCCACTAATAACACTAGTAAGTTATTTTATTTTTGTTTAGCACGACATACCAAAAATATAGGGTGTGAAGTGAGTTACGGGGCTGTTCTGGGCTTCTTTTCCAATTGCACTGGATGTATTCCATCATATGAAACACACAGATGAAATCCTGGACTGGAGTACCCACAAAACCTAGATGATAGATGAATTAAAGTGTTGCAGTTGATAAATCTATAAATACACTAATAGCTCTTCATTAGTTTTTCTCCAACAAATTAATATTTTTAAAAATTCCCTGGTTAGAAAAAGTAGCATTTATTATTACATAGTAGATGTTAGCTGTCTATTTGCACTGTGTCCGTAGTGCTTCAACTGCATGGCACTCCTCAGAAAATATTAAATGCAAAAATGTTGGATTTTCTTTGTTTTACTGGGAGTTATATTCAGTCAAGTCAATAATACAGAAAAATGTTGTACACCATACCCAGATAATCAAGATAAGGAACTATTTACTTGGCTTCAGGGTTTCTGCAATGACAGCCCACCATGGCATAAGGCAAATGGCGTGGTGATAGTGTGTTTAGTTTTGTAGGATTTATTAGATGGTTAATGTGGAAAATGAAATGTGTGAAAATGTTTTTGTTACAGAAAACTATCCATTTATTACTGACTTTTGTGCAGATGTCTGTGTTCAGCTCACACAGCATCTATCCTTTACTGGTCTGTTACTCGTGTAAAACAGAAACAACATTAGTGAGCTAATACTGATCTGTGTGGCTCACCTGTGCTGGCAGGTTTTTGGATGTGTTCAGTGTAATTGGTACTCTTGACCAGAGAGCCATTGGTGCAGGGTCCTCTCAGCAAGGTGGACACCCTCACTCTAACTTCCTTTGTCAGATCAAATTGGGCGCTGTATGTTGTTTTAGCTGTCTGGATGGCCTACAAACACAGGAAAACACCATGTTATTCAGAGGATACAATTTACAGTGCTCATTTAGGTGAGCTTACTTTGTTCTGATGACCACCAACAGAGATGCTTATAGACAGAAAGTGTCCCAAACTTGAATTTCTGTTTGATATGTTATTCTGGCAGAAATGTATACATGTTTGTTCTTCCTAATATGCTTGTACTGAGTTGTCAATGTGCTTATTGATCTCATTGTCAGGACAAAGCTCTGTGGACTGATGAGACAAATTTAGATTTTTTTTTTTAAGTCTCAATACATTTTATAGAAGAATGTCAGGGCAGTAGACTGTCACCAAGTTTAATAGAAGTGGGATGATCCACAAAGACAATAACTCCATATGTGCAAGTAAAACAACAGAATGATCTAAAAAGAAGAAAATGTGTGGTTTGGAATGGTTAAGTCTGAGTCCAGACTATAACCCAATAAAAATGCTATGGCATAACCTAAAGATGGCTATATGTGTAGGAAATCCCAGAAATATTGATGAACTAAGCATTTATGTAGGGAGGAATGGTCTAAAATTCCTCCTTACTGTTGTGCAAGTATGATCAGCAGCTATAGGAGTAGCAATGGAATTTACTGCTTCTAAACATCCTTCTGAAAGAGTTTATACCAATTATCAAATACACGGTTCACATAATTTTATTTGCCTGGACTGTGAATGATTACTGTAAACAATATGTTCAGTAAAGACATGAAAAGCACAATTGTTGGTGTCATTAGTTCAGGCATAATGTGTTTGTGTTATTGTGACTCTGGTGAAAATCAGACTACATTTAATGAGTCAATATTGCAGAAATATTGACTCATTAAATGTAAAAATCTAAAGCATTAGTAGTTTTTATCTTGCCACTGCATAAACAAATGGAAATCATCAGGTAATGTTTATTATAGTAATTATACACTCATGAGGAAATGTTATACAGACACCTTCTAGGAAGGTGCGAACCGGGTAAATCAAGCTGTTCCCTGAAGGTTCTTGAAGGTTATAAGAAATGATCAAATAGGAGTCCTAAGAGAACATTACAGGAATGTTTGTAAGTAAGTAGCTAAGTGCAGTTTGCATATTTGGTGAACTTTTTGAGCTACATAACTACATGAACTGTATAATGACAATTTATCGTATGGCAGGAGGCACAGCAGCTTAAGTGCCTCTTTAATGGGAGTTTATTTGGGAATGGAGCTTTTCCTCAGAATTGTGTGAGACTTGAAGGAACTTGATAGTACTTACAGTCCATTTATTCCGGTATGTGTTGAAGTATTCCATCTGAAAAATCTTTTGGCAGTCTGTTATATTGCTTAAGCTGTTTGGAGGGCTCCATTGAATCTGGAGGACTCCAAGGTGACCAGGGTCAATTATCGCCAGATCCTCAGGTGGATCAACTGCAAATGAATATAGCTACATTAGATAGATAGATAGATAGATAGATAGATAGATAGATAGATAGATAGATAGATAGATACGTTTACAGGCTTGAATACAGTACAGTACTAAGAACACACCTAAATTCTAATGCATTGCACTAAAGTAACCCTGCAACATTAAAATATTCAACGTTTTTTTTTTTTTTTAGACTTGTATTCACAAGCACAAGCAACAATTTTTTAGTGTAATTATTGTGTCAACTTTTTGTACAACAATTTAACAGAAGAATTGCAACCCGATTTCTGGCACTAAAGGAATCTTTTAATCTCCAGCCTCTGGCAACAAAGTCACATACTCAGCTTCTAAGAACAACTTGCACACTTCAGCTGTTCCCCACTTAACTATGATTACACTTTATTTTAGAGCTCCCAGCTCAAATTCTGGGAAAACCAACCTGTAAGTCCACTGCACAGAGTCCAGCTTAAAATGAGCAGCATCAGTGTAGCCTGATTAATTTGCCAGGTTTTGCTGTCCATTATTCTGTACAGTTCTGTATCAAAAATATTACAACAAAGTTTTAAACAGAAAAAAAACAACAGAAAGAAATGTTCATCATTATGGAAAGTTTACACCTTGCAACATTTACAACTGCTAAATTCTAGGTTGTATTAACCTTGGAACAAACAGAAAAAAATGCTGTTATATTGGCAAAATAATTAGCATTAATCATGTCTATGCTACACAATGCAAAAATAATATCAGAATACTAATCAAAAAGCCTTCAGAGAGAGTAAAGTACTTACATGAAGGAGAGTGTAGTCAGTGCAGCAGGTTCAGGCTCAGACTGACACTGAGTGGGTGGATGTTTCTTTTTATTCTCCTTCCAAGATACAATATACCCAAACAGGATCTCCGTGTGAATGCCTATCTGCACAATCAAGAAGTCCTTCATGTGAGTTTGTTCATAGTGTTCAGTGACAGGTGTCATTTCATAACAATGAATTATGCAAAACGGTGAAGACTTTACAACTCTTCACAGTTGGGGGGGGAGGGGTTCAACTTTAGATCAACAGGAAGATGTCTTGCAACTCAGGTTTAACTATAACACCACTAACTTCAATTGGACTAGAGCGAGAGAGCCCTTTGACTCAGAAAGTCTCTTCACACCCAAGCAATGTAAAACTACAACTTGTGCAGTGAATTAGTTCCTTATTTTTTGGCTAATCAGCTGTTCTATTTCTCAGATCCATGTTCAACCATTCAACCAATTAAGTTGCACACAACAAGGACGGAGTGGAAACAACTGTTAAGCCACAGAGCTGTTTGGAATTAGCTATGATTCCAAAGATAACAGCCTTCGCTTACAAAGACAATATTGTTCATAGCAACAGAAGGGCTGTATAGAATCTGCAGAGTGAAAATTGCGCGACAAGTAACATTAAATATCGCTTGGTGTTAGAAGCTGCACAAATACCTCAGGTGGCATTTGTTAGTAAAATAGGTCCCGCAACAGTTGGAATGTGTTTAGGGTGGACTTTTCCCTTAACCTAGAAAGATATTTACTGGCGAGCAAGTTACACAACAACATTAAATTTCGCTAGGTATCTGAAGCTGCATGAAATGCCTAGGGTGGCATTTATCAGTAGTTTCCTCAACAGTTGGAACAATGGTTAGGATAGAGCATAGGTAAGCTAAGTGACTTGCTAGGTAACTAAGTAGGGGGCAATTCCCATGTTACCGTGGTAACATGGGAATTTCCCACACCACCCAGAACATGTTCTGGGTGGTGTGGGACATACTTTACTGAGACATTTAGCAATACTGATTTTTATTGGCATTTTATTATTTCAAAGACAAAAAAATGACTTGGTCTCACTGTTAATATGTATAATTTATACACTCCCAGAATACATGTGTTAAATCAGACGTAAAGTAGGCTATGAGATTATATGTGAGTGTCGTCTATCACAGGTGATAGTCAATGATCATAGGTTTGCACTCTCATTTTGGGAGACTTTATGCACTATGGTTGACTTGATCACTTCTAAGCCTTTAATCCAGATTTCCATTTGTGTTCTCCATCTGTCATCAGACTTTAAACACAAGTCAAGTTTCATTTTACAGCCAAGTATCACATTAATGACTCCACCCGAGGCTATCAAGTAGTAATATAGTAGCAGTGGTTGAAGTGGACAAAAAAAGGAAAAAGGTGCCAGTACTTCCCTTATCCGTGTGCTGGACCGGGTTCGGGGGGGGTGGTGGAATCAAATATCCCCTATTTTTAAAGCTCAAGTTCATTGTTGACAGGTTTGTACTGAGTTCACAGTGATTTTTGTTTTATTTAATGTGTGGCCGTTTCACTGAGAGAGTTGCCCATCACGGGGGCCTCATTTATAAAACAGTGCGTGGAATCCATCCTAATAGTTTATGTCCATTCAAAACAGGGAACTGGCATAGGCTACAAAATATTCAGATATATAAAACCGTGTGTACGCACAGCTTCATGCAATTTCCCCTTTATAAATCACAACCAGCTTGGAGCGTGTTATAAATGCTCATATCCCGCCCATGACACTCCCACAATTTACCAAACGAACTTCCACAACACAACACAGCACAGCACGACACAGGCCCACTTCAAGACAAATAATAAAGACACGCCAGACTAACCTGCAAAGAAGTCGACTTTATTTTGTTGACTGTGTCCCTTTTTCTTTTCTTTTTTCTTTTTTTTTTTTTTTTTTTTNTTTTTTTTTTTTTTTTTTTAGAAATCCCTGGAATTTATACAGATTATATTTACAGAAGTTCATCTTAAGTCAATCGGTATTCTTGCATGCATTTCAGTTGTTCTTAAGTACAAAAAGCTTATCTACACAAATGTGAATTTTGTCGGCAGTACAGTATTTGACATGACTCACTGTTTCCTTTGGATGCATGAAAGAATAATTACAATTCCAGACAGCAGTGGTGACACATGAAAGTGTCACAGGTACATGAGTCAAGCTGTTGTTTGTAAAAAATTGAGAGATTTGTGTGTGTGTTTTCTGCAATGCAGAAAAACAACATAGAAAAAAGACAAACTTGCAGAGGGATCTGTATACACGTTATCATGTTTGTTTAAACAACATATCTGAAATCATCTGTCATGTAATATTTTATGCTGTATGTGCATTAAGGTGCGGGAGGGTTGTAAAGGGAATGTAGTATCAAAACAAAATGAAGAAAATTCTAGACACTGCTTTTGCACAGCAACACATCAATTTGTTCCCAGGCCTCATGTGATACCATTTCACCTTATAACTATTCTGATCTATACACTAGAAGTGTCAAGAATTGGACAGAATTCTTCTTGAGGTAATACAGTTTGTTCACATAGGCTAACACATTTATCAATGTTCATCTGTCATCAGCAAATAAATTACACACAGCAGTGCCTCTGTCAATAGAGAAAACAGGACGAGTCTGTGGAAGACACCATTTCAAATAAAGGCTTGGCATTTTTCAAAATATATAATCATTACTCTGTTTAATCTTTTATCTTCTGTCTGTGTTGATGGATGAATGATTGTATCATGTCAACACTTGAAACACACGACATGTGTGAGCAGTGTGTGAGATTTTCTCCATTTAGACTTGAGGTAATGTTAAAGTTTCAAACGACTGGTATGGTGACAGAATATTGTGTATTGAATATTGTAAGTAAGTGATCGTGATATAAATGATCCCCAGATGACAAGGTGGCATATGTACTGTAGGTGAAAGAGGAAAGAAGTCACTATTTCTCTGCTGTCCTTCCTCAACTTTCCAAACAATGAGCCAACTCACCTTTCAGGATGCGAAATTCAACTGAAGCACTGCTTAATCTTATGCATTTCAAGACTTTATCACAGTATGAATGTATCAGCACGTGTGTGAAGTAACAAAAGAATTGGTACCAATGCAGATTGAACCGAATGAAACTAAACTAAATGCAAAAAGTGTAAAAGCAGCTACAGAGATAAAAGTCACGCCTAGTCACCATAGCATGGACTGAAGCATAAATCATCAGTGTTAAGCCATGTCTAGCATTAAACAGCCAAAGGCTAAAAAGCTCTGGTGTGTGTTGTCTCAGTGCTACAGATAACATTTGATGAGTAAGTCACTTTGTTAATCCATACACTCATTATTTTTCTACTACTTGACTCATTGGGACAAGGGCATGTCAGGAAGACCTCTGGATATTGCAACAGATCACCAAGCTTAGTAACCTGCATTAATGCCATTTGTAAAAATTGAGAGATTTGTGTGTGTTTTCTGTATTGCTTTGTACCTATGTGGTATCTATCTGCGCTTTGGAATACCATGGCACAAAGTGGCTCATACAGCACATTCAGAAGAAACAGCAGAGGTTCAAAGCAATTAGAGTGAAAAGCCAATTCTTGTTATTCATGTCATTTCCCCAGCATTACCAACAAGCCTTTCATATTCAGGGTGTGTTTGTTGACAGCAAACTGGTCTAAAATCCAAACTAAAAAAAGCATCCTATTCACAGGTAGATAGGAGAGAACCACTAGGAAGAGAATTATATCTTACAGTCCTAATAGATAAATTAAGATTGCAGAAAAAGCAAATGCTACCCCTTTTTAAGGCACAATACTTTAGGTTTTAAGATGTTACACTGCTGTCTACAACCAAACATGTTGATATTTGCTGGATTTCAAGGTGACAAAGGTACAATAAATAAATGTCTGCCCTCAGAAATTGTAGCTATGAATATTAACAAACCAAAACAAAGAATAACAAATTTTCACCATGATGTGATATGTGTTCATTGGACACTGGAGTTCTGCTCTAACTGTGATGCTTACATGTCTCTGTATGAAAATCTAAATTTGTGTTAGTGACATACTGCTGTCACTAACACGACTTTTATCAAAAGAAGCTATTTTATTGTTATATTAGTGTTTCAGTAATACAGGTCAATACATGTCATTGAGTCCTCAAAGTCTCTTTAAGGTGCATTTTCAGATGTAGTGTATGCCTGTGAGCACTGAAAAATCGTATATGAAATTTCTCTAAGTCTCTTACAAGTAAAAAATTGTGTAAATTAGACTATTCCTATAAAGTGCATCACAAGCACAAAAGCCCATTTACTTTCTTTGAACAAAACAGAAGCTCAGCATTTTCTGCAGGTACATTTTTTTTAAATTTTCTGTTGTGAATGTACTTATTAAATTAACTAGCACAGGAAAAGACACCACAGAAAGTGCTGATCTTTTGTTTGGCTGGTGATTATGGTTTCAGTCACCATTCTTACCTACATCTATTATAGAGTGAAGTCTTTAAAACTGATTTATAACATTTACTAGTGGCCCATAATGCCATTTAATTTCAGTTTCAGCAATCACTTTGTGCAAATAGCTGTTTTTTGTTTGTTTGTTGTTTTTTCTTTGTTTTGTTTTTTTTGTTTTGTTTTTTTGGATGTTGGAAATCTAATTTCAGAATGACAGATGCAGAACAACAGCTAAAGGGAATTTTTATTCTTTGCTAAACAGCTGGGACTCACCTGCAGAGATGGTTGGATTTAATAGACTTCAAATGTATGGGAGTTTTCTTATCTCTGGCTAGAGAGTATAATCAAGCTGAGTTATCCAGGAACAAAGAGGAAACACACAAGAGATGTAAAATTCTGATGTACCATATGTGAACTGGTAATCAGAATTGAGACATGCAAAGCACCTACATATACATATACAACAAACAAATATATAAATACATAAATTAATTTCCCTGATGTAATGTATTGTATCAGAAATCAAATACAGCAGAAGGACTGATAGACAGACTGCATATGAGTGGAAATTTTGCAAGATTGCCACCCCATCATGCTCACCACCTTGTTGAAGAGTTTCTAGGCAGCTCTGAACCTCTTTCTGATCCAGAGGTCCTTCACTCTGACCCTTCCAGTCACAAATTGTACATAAATATGTATATACTGTATATATGTGTATATATATGTATACACATACACACACACACACACACACACACACACACATATATATATATATATACTGTATATATGGCAAACTGGTGCTGTGAGCCCCCAAAAGGGTAAATAATAACTGGCAAAGGATATCACTGTGAAGCAAGTTAAAGAAAATTGCTACAACTCATGTCCGCCACGTTTTTGGCTACAGTTAAGCATGTGTTGTCACAGTGGTAAAACATCTCATCTCCTGGTTAATGTAAGCTGTATACTGTAAGAACTTCAGCACAGAGCTGCATAAAATCTGCAGTTCAAAGATACTGAATTAACAGACAGAATGTTTGGTATAACCTGATCTGATTTTATGTTTCATGCTTTGCAGACTAAAGCCCCATACTCTCCCTTAAATAGTACTGAAGTTGTGACTGCTCAAATGCAGTTGGCAAACAGGTGAACATAAGAAATAATGTACACCACATGATAAGACAACTCAGTAAAAATTAGAAAAATCAAAACAAATTTTCATGGGAAAAAATAAGGACCACCAAAGAGGAGAGAAATTCAACAGTGTAAGATCCCCTTGAGGTCAGTCCATGATTTCTGGCTGAGTGGCCAGCTCAGTCCTCTCAAATGAAAGAGTGAGTTACATGCCTTTAAATTATTTTCTCCAAACCTGCCACTGTCTTCAACACCAGCATGGAAATTGTGTCAGCACTGGCACTTGCAGGCTCGGTAACCACTGAGCAGGCTGAGTGGGTATAGTGGGATGTAGAGGTCTTCCTCTTGACCCATATTGTTTTCCAACACTCCTTGGCAAGTCCAAGCACACAGTCACACTGATAGTCCACACAAACACACAGGATGACCCCAGTTAATAGGAACAGGAAACAAGTGACTATGTTATGGACAGGAAGTGGATGGCAGCTGACATCATATAAGGAGACTAAAGCGTTTAGCCTTCCTGTCTCCTGATTCAGTCAGGCAGAAGCAGACTCCCAAACACCCACGGCCACCGAGTCCTCGCCCCTTGGGGCTCTCTGGTCCCTGCAGATGGGCCGTGGGGTTGGTCTGGAGAGGGGATGGCTGGATAACTACAGGTTGGATGCAACATTCAGGCTTGTGTCAAACAGCTGACAGTTTTGTGGATTTAGATGTAGGCAGATCTAGCAGAGCCTGAACGGTCACACCCACCTTCACTAAACCGCGTTCTTCTAGGATGTGATGTGGCAGGCACAGCTTGTCCTGAGTTAGCAGAGAGATAGAGACAGTTTCAGTCATCTTCATCAGCAAATTCAAGTGTTGCGGGGATAATTTTGGTTTGTTGCCGAGGCTATTCCAGGATCCCTTTGAATAGTGAATGGCTTTCATTTAGATATTTATATCAGTATTTATAGCATGATATCACTTTTTTGTAGTAAGAATTAATATGTTTTCCAGGCAGGCTAGCCAATAGGACAGATTATGAATTTTAATTTTATTTTAATTTCCCTACCTATTGACAAAATTTTTAATTTTCCTTCTGTGGCAGATACAGCTAAATAAATGTGGAAATTATTTGATTGGCAGGGATTTAGTACAACATGTCAGCAGTAGGCTGAAAGTGATTTTTTTTTTTTCAATGACCTGTTGTTGATATTAATCATCATGCCACATTAATCTAAACATAACTGCAAAAACCAAAGTTGATATGATGTGCAGTGTACGTTCAAAGACATCAAGCTCCGGTCTGTTTTGAAAGCAGACTACAGTAAAAGTACACACGAATGGCCATGATGAACATAAGTTTACATTACCTGTGGGACACCCAGCTTCTTACAGGCATCCAAGAAGTTTTCCACATTCCTACGGCACTTAGCCATGCTGAGTTTTGGCTAGAAGTGGGAATATTAATCATATTAGCAACAAGTAGCACAAACGCCTTTTATGAAGCTATAAAACTGTAGCTTATGTAAAGTACACAACCCAACAGTTCACAGTCTTGAAAGTCATAAAGAGCTCATTTATTATTTTGAAGTGTTATTTTTTCAAGATTCTATTTATAGTTTTTAATTAAAAAACACTTTATCATGCTTACCACTGCAGGTGAGGGTACATGGATGCTGGCAACAGAACGAGGACAAATGTGATTAGCTAGATGACAAAGGACAACCCCATCCATCAGAGCAGCTCCGACATCATCTGGGAGTAACACCTTCAGTCTGGACTCAATGTTCTGAAAACAAATAACAGGGGGCATAATAACAAATATTTTAGTTGGTTTTTTCAGGAATTTTGTTATTTTAAAATGACTCATACAGGTGCTTATGCAGCTGTTTTTTTTTTTTTTTTTTTTTTTTTGTTATTTTATAAGCCGGAATGTCCTATTGCAACACACCAGGCAATAAGCTCAATGCAAGCTCAGCTCTGGAAGGATGCACTTGATGGATTGGTATTCTGGAAGAAAGTCCCCTTACGTACAACCAACTAATGAGCTGGGAGGAGTGGTCCGGCTCACTTCTCCAAAGTCAATTTTTTTCCAAATTTGGAATGTTTTTCTATTACTTTTGTGTCTTGTTTACATTTTTTTTTTTAATAAAGTGACTAAAAATGATCCTTCATATCATCATACTACAAACACTGTGAGAAAACAAAGTCAATTGCATAAACTATTTCCCATAATAATCTTAAGTCAAGTCAAACAAGTCAAACTTATTAATATAGTCAAACATAAATGTCTGTACATGCCCACACAGCAACGGTTTCCACCATGACAGAAAATATTACCAGACAAAATGGGGTTTTGTGTTTCGCTTTAAGAAAAGGTTAGTGAGATGCTTGAGAGAACTACTGATGTTACTCTCAAAGAAAAAATCTGATTTGGTTTTGATGTTAAACTCACACGACTTTCAAATGCTGTGTTGTTTTGGAACTGTTGTCTTCAACAATATCTGGGGTTATCTAATAATTATCCATCCTTATTGTTTTCTTTGTCCAGATTTTGTAGGTGGAAAATTATCATCCATTTGCTGCTCAACCCTTCAGGTGAAAAGAAGCGGGTTGGGACTTACAGTGTTATCTGAAGCAATGTGCAAAGCGAGTGATGACTTATCCACTGATTCAGTGGAAGTCCAGGCAAGAGTAAGCACATTCTCATTAAGGCTGATCATAATAACTGGAAATGGAACTGTGCATGTGACAACATGTCACATGCACAGTTCCAGTTAGTTCCACATGCCAATTAGTTGGCAGATGGTTCCTTGGCAGCCTGACCAGGTATTTAAATCTACTATAAAAATGCAACAAGAAGGTCAGTGTCTGATGGCTACATCCGTGAAAGCAATGGGATTTTTTTCATTCTTATTATCTGTGTAACCAATGTGAGGATTCAGTTCGTTTATCTGTTTTATTTCATTGTAAATAGAATACCACTAGGATTTTAATTGTTTTTTAGTCAAATAAACTAATGAAATTGTGATAAAATGAAATATTCAAATGGTGATGAATGTCTGAGAACTAGTATGAAATAATCTGTCATTTATTATAATTGTCATATTAACTGGAACCAATTGCACAGTGCTTCAGAGGTATAACCAGATTGTCTTGAAGTGGCTTGTAGTGAACACAGATTAACAGCTTTGACGAAAAGCACACAGCAAACTTCAAAACACAAATTAACTGCACTGGATGATTCAAAAATGTTGCCCCGCTTATCACCAACACACAGAGAGAGAGAGAGAGAGAGAGAGAGAGAGAGAGAGAGAGAGAGAGAGATGTGAGGCACAAGCTATCACACTACAGTACCAGTAAATTCTGGTTTTACATACATTTGGTTTGATTTTACAAAATATCCTAGTCATGATGTGGCTACAGATTCCCTTGACACTGAAAACCTGCCAGTATTAATGAACTCATCCTATAAATAATGTTCAAAACATTATATATATGATCAGACTATATTACATTAAATAATCAAGTTTACTGACTATATGATATGAACTTTCATGCAAAAAAAAAAAGCATTTGTATGATTTTGTTCTTAAATTTTTGTCAGAATTTTATCACAGGCTGTCTTTGGTCACAAGAGTACAAAATTAACATCAGTGGACTGAGATTTAGGACCATAACGATTCTTTCACAGCTGGTAAGTCTGTAGCAGCCTTTGCCATTTCACTTTGCATATTAGGATAATTTGGCAACTTGGTAACAGTGACAAACTTAGATGTAAACACTGGAACATAGCAGAATCTGTATATATCAGGAATTGGTCAGTGACTGATTTGCATAGCAAAAGCATAAACAGGCTGTGAGCTGTCTGACCTGCCGTAAGAGTCCTATCTGTTCCATTTCCTCTCGTAGGTGCTCCATCTTCCTCCTCATAGTGAAACTGGGGTCTGTGGAGCTGTACTCCTGACGACTTCCTCTGGTGAATGCTGAAATTATACAAAAAGTACGCAGAGATACAGACACTACACAGTAAAATATATGGAAGAGACCAAAGTTATTACAAACCACAGGGCAGCATCAGACTATCTGGAGTTAGTGGAACATTATGCACATGTTTTTAGTGTAGTTTCAATGAAAAGATTAACAACACTTATTGAAAACTACAAAGCAGACCACTAAAGCTGATTTCCTGGTGTTAAGGCATAAAATCTGGAGCTGTATCTAGAAACATGTTTTGTGTTGACAGACATGATGATGCTTGTATGAAACAAAGCTCCCTTGTGGAGAAAAGGTGCATTTGTTTCTTTGACATGTTGTACTCTGATAAAAAAAAAAAAAAAAANAAAAAAAAAAAAAAAACAGATCAGCAGTTCCTGAGAAAGTTTCATGACTTCCAGTGAAGTGTCACTGGATCATCCTCCAAATATGTTGGCTTGGTCTGTTGATTATCTTGTTTCACATGAATTCAGGTTCTGATATCCAAGGAGAAGGTCATCACAGCAAAGCATATATCATCTTATCTTTTCTATTTGTGGAAAACAACCACACCAAACATGTATTATTTATCTAATCTGAACATAATTAATCACTTCCCTGTGCAACCACATTGAATCCTCCATGTACAATGAATATGGTATAGGTGTATATACATATATATATGTGTGTGTGTATATATTTGATCAAATTGACACTTTATCCCGTCCCCCTTTTTCTTTTATTTACTTCTGTTGGAAGAGAGAGCTCAAAGCACACAAATGTCACTGCCAACAATTGCTACCTGCTGTATTGTTGTGCATGTGACAATAAAACTTTTGAATCTTGAATCTAAGGTAACAGAAATACAAATCCTTTGATATGGCAAATGTATGTATGTATGGGGTAGAAAAAAATCAGCCTAAAGCAAACTGATCCTATGTTTTATTCACCTTATTTATTTCCCAAATTCAATGTTTTTCCATTACAGATTTTTGAGTTTTATTTCAATCTCTGGGTTTATCATTTTAGACCTTAAATGTTAAATATAACCATTCTACTTTAATATTTAGCCCCTTCCAGATACGGAATCTGATAAATTGCTGGCATCACCTATATGTTGAAGTGCTGCCATATGTTGCCATAAAGTGCTGCTATATGTTGAACTGCTGCCATCATTGTCATGGAGATGACGGGACTCTGAATGTGATTGGACCAAACCAAAGCAGAGTAGACAGATAGTGGAGCAGTTGGACATATGGAGAATTTTGACTCGTTGCGTCGCAGCGATGTCACGCAGATAATACAAATAATACATATTAAAAGTAGAATTTGCTCAGAGTCCAGAGACAGTTGTGGTTTGGACCAGATCAGGACCGGAGTCCGGACTTTGAGGATGAATGATTTAAAGCACCACTTCCTACTCTTGCATGATTGATCCGCATGCAATACACAATGAAGTGAAGTGTTAAATTGTCATCCAATTAACACAACAGGGTGCATGTCTGAAAAGGGCTCATCTTTCTTTTTGTTATGACTCTTTGGTTTTTCTCAATTCCATTGTACACTCAGGTTCAGTGATTAAGAATTTGGTGACATGGAAAAACACAGTCTGCAATGTAATTGTGCACTGAGTAAAACAATGAGTGCTTGTGCTTTACCTGATCGAGGCTTGAGTCCAAACACTGTCAGTGTGGTGGTGCTGAAATCTGTATTACGGAAGCTCTCCTGAAAACAAAAAAGCCGCTTAAATAACAGTAGCGTGCTGTCAAAACATTGCAAAATATTTTAAGATGTAATTTTTAGCATTTCTCCACATAGGATGTAGCTCACACTCACCTCACAGTCGTCAGTCCCGTTGGAGTTTTTCCGAGCACTCTGGCACTTGTACTGTGAAAACACACAAAACGTTCCCTGTATGAGTTAATACATGTAGTGCTTTTTTTTTCTAAATCAGGGCCTCAATTTGGATAGCCAGTTATCTACGGATACTATTGTGAGGAGACTTTTGTTGTTTATTATTACAAATTTATGAAGTTTTGGATGATAATAATGGAAGCATGATCTATGAAATCATATATTCTTTCATTGTGTAATCTTTCATTCATTAAAATGACAGTTAAGCTATTCAGCATTTCATTAGAAACAACCACGGACTTTCTCAAGGGTTTTAGTCATTTGTTATGGTCAATATAAAAAGGGTCACCAGACAGACTTAAACTGAGGACACTGTGTTACATGATATGCCAGATACTAGGGTGACCTACACCAGTTTTTCAGTTTAACATCTTATTTATGCAGAATACTTCAGACCATATGACAATATCATAAGAACAAAAAATATATTAATTCAATTGTATCCAGAAATTATGTTGTGGAAATGTCTCATCCACTGCATGGTAGAAATAAATGTGAAATACAAATACAACTCTGGCTACTTCTTACCTTAAAGTAGTCTTTTATCACAATACTTGCAAGTAGGAGAGACAGAGCTCTGCTAAGCTCCATAAATGTCTCTCTGTGGGACTAAGTTACAAGCATCTATTGTCGCCATGCACAAAATATCAGCACCCGCACATTGACCCTTGATATGGAACAGGTGCCCTTTGTTTTGTCAACTGAAACTCCTTTATATTAATGAGTTACTTTCCCAAGATACTGTCTGAAGGAAATCCTTCAGTCAGGTCATATCTCTGCTTCCTGTAACACTCCCATCAAAATACAAAATCAGTTTCTCACAAGAGTTGTGTTACTGAGTTCACATTCAGGGCATATCTTATTGACACTATAAATGTGAAATAAAATTGAACTGGTTATATAGGCATGATTGATGATTAATGCAAAGCATAAGCAATAAATGTAATTTTTCTATAAGAAGTGATTTGAGGCAGAAAGCCCATTGTGGGTATAAACTTCAATTACTCAACAGCAATTTAACTGAATGAAGATAATAAAAATAATATTGTCTAATCTATTAATGTGTAATACTGGAATGATGAATGAATGAATTTAACTGAAGGGTTTAACATGATGAACACTGTAATAACACAAATCTGCATGACTGTTATGATCTTTGTAAATACATATAAAATCATACCTTTAGATAGTCTTTTCTCAGATATTTGTTCCTCCTGCGGTCCTCATTCTGGTTGAGAACAGGTGGGACCTCCGGCCAGTTCGGCTCAGAATCTGACTGCTCTGTCTTCAGGCTGCCGTCGAAGGAGCAGGAAGATGAAGGCTGTACAGAAACATAGTATAAATTTCAGTGATAGGTCATTTTGCTTTTCTTATATCCATCTGCATTCTGCAGAAAAGGAATATCACCAGAGGCATGAGCATGAAAATATAAGACATAAGACAAAAAAAGAAAAAAAAAGGGAAAAAAGGGAAAAAAGAGGAAAAAAGGAAAAAATGGGGAAAAAAGAGAAAAAGAAAAAAGAGGAAAAAAGAAAAAAGAAGAAAAACAGGGAAAAAAAGAAGAAAAAAAGGGAAAAATGGAGTAAAGAAGAAAAAATGGAAAAAGAAGGAAAAAAGGAAAAAAAAGAAGAAAAAAAAGAAAGAAAATATAAGCCATTTAAGTCTTTGTACCTGTCCACTCAGCACTGATGCTCCACTGCTTCCTTCATCCAAAGAAGCACTAAAACAGAGACATAAATATCACTGGGTGACTATCTGTTGCTTTACATTTCATAGTCTGGACACAACATTAAGCACACATCCTCATGGCTGGTCAGGGATTGCTCACTGATGAGTAAAACATTACAGCTTACTAGCTATGTTTGACCATCCTTTGATATAATACTATGCGTTTGTATCAACCATTCACTACGGATGGATAGATGGATGGGTAGGCTCCAGCCTACCCATCCATCCATGTTAGAGAAGTAATTCCTCCCTGTTAAGGTAAAATTTCTCCAGTTTGACATAAACAGCTTCTATTAAAACTATCTGTCCTAAGATGTGGACATATTGGCAAGTATACTGTAGGTATATGGTGGGTAAGTGCACACTGCTGAGTCCTGTCTTGTAGAGGTTGTGCTTCTATGCTAAAAATTATGGTCCAGTGATAATTATCCTTCTAGACTTCTTACTACCTGGATGGCTGAGATAAAACTGTACTGTCTTTGGCAATATGAGGAATTCATCAAACAGCAGAGAAGTTGCAGTGTATCAACAGCTCTGTCTGTTGAGAGACAGTCGGTGACATACTGTAGTGGCAGACATTGCTACTGTAGGTGCTGCGGTCAACATTGTCGGACGCCCTCTACAGGGGCTTCACTGTAACTGCAAGCTTCACTTCAGCAACGCATTGGGATGAATGGCGTGAGGTTAATGAAAGGGGATGCAGTGGTACCAACCTACGAGCAGCCTGAACCGGGGGCCTCGGTTTGTTGCTGGAGCATCCAGAGTGACTTAGAAACCTGCAGACGTAACCAGGCTCACATTACAACAGCAGAGATTCATAGAGAAAGACTCACTGTCTGTATTTACACACAGATACAACCACGTTTAAACAACCTGGCTGAGTCAAGTTCAACTGAAATTTCATCTGTTGAGCAAAATTCATCCACACACTGAATGGGAGCCTTTGTAAGGTATGTTAGTATTCTGAGAGTGTTAGTAGCAAATGAAACTTTAAAAGTGTGGAAGAGACAAACATTCCCATTCTCTATTTCACAATTTGAGACTCGTTAGTTTTGTTTGGGTTTACAACAGAGCACTTGTGTCCACAACACTGATCAGTATTAGCAACCAGTCCATGGAAACACGAGCTCATTCCAGTTATAAGAAACATTTATGGAAACAATTTTACATGTTCAAGCATGCAAACAGCTGAGACTGAAATTTCTTTTTACTCACTGGTCAAGTTGAGTAAATAATCCTAATGGATTATTTACTCAATTTATTTAATTATCCTAATGGAGCCTGTGTGAGAATGTGTGCTTTCAGTAGGAGAACACATGTACTGTACCCTTGAGGTGCATACAGAAACATGCTAAATGTTTGCTGCTTCAGAACGCCTTTGGTGTGTTGGACGTGACTAGTGTTGAGCCTACATCTTATATAATTAATTCGTCATTTACAACGCTCTGACACACAAACTGTAAATGATAAAGAAGGTTTCTCAGTCTACCTGTGTGCGCGGCCAGTCACCCTCCGTCTGTGAATAAGACTCTCTGCTCTACATATTAAGGACCGCCGTCTAGAAGCCAAGCATCAAATGTGCAACAGCCAAATCCAGGGAAGAAGGCAGGGAACAAGAGATGATCAGGGGAGGAAAACAGAGATAGGAGGGAAGTCAAGCTGATGAGAATTTAATTTGTTAGTGTAGAGCAGAGGTTTGAGAGGTAAAAGTGTCTGGAAACAGACAGTGTGACTGCCGTTACAATAAGATAATAAGAGGATCATTTCACAAATTGCATTGTTTTAGCTGACTAACAATCACTGGTTAATTTCAGAAGCAACTGCTGTTAGTCTGACAAATCAAAAAAAAAAAAAAAAAAAAAAACTAACACGTGATAAGTGGTTGGAAATGAATGAGAACAGATGCTCACCTTCAGAAACATGAGTTTGCATGTTAATAAGGAGTAAGGAGGAAATAAGAGGAGCGAAATGCGTAAGAAGATGGAGATGTAAATACATGCCAGTGCTGAGTATTTCCATATTACTAAAGAATGAAGTGGCTTATGTTGTGGTACTACGTAAAAAGGAAGTTAATAGAAGAAGCTGGATGAGCTGTGGGGAAACACCCACCTATTCTGCTGCTCCTGCTGCAGAAGCTGAACCGCAATCTTCCTCAGATCCAGGACCTCCTTTAGCTCATCATCCTCTTCTTCAATTAGCTGCTCCTTGTCAGAACTGAGACAATTTCAACAGCAAAGGCACCATCATTAACTGCATACAATTTATCATGTCTTAAGTTTAACAATTAAGCTTTTGGAAACACATACTGTAAAGGTCCAAAATCAATTTGTACAATGAGATTTGCTGTCCTGAATGGCTGCTATCATTGTGCATAACTGATTTTCTTGTATTTTACATACATTGACCAAACAGATGAGGGGAAAGAGTCTGTGGATTAGTATTTTAGATGTAGAAAACAATGTAAGTTTGCTGATAATGGAAAAACACATTTGCTTGCATTAGCTATGTTAAGTTGATTAGTCAACCTGTCAAATACTATAACCACTAGTCACAATATAACTCAACCAGCAACACCAGATTTACAATACAGAAGATAATTTTGAAAATGTTTCTTATATAATTAGACATACAGTATCTCTTTTCCTCTTTGTAGTAATGCACAATTCTCACATTTAAAAAAAAATGAAAAAAGGTACATGTCCATGTTGCAGCAGAAACTCTTTTCATCTTTGACTATAATTTTCTGAAATAATCAATAGCTTTGAAAAAGCTCTTTGTTTTGCACTACAGTTTATTTTGCATAAATTTGTCAGAATTTACTGAATAAACACACACCCTGACTCCTCTTTCCAGCTGTCTTTATCTTTGCTCTGATGTGACATGTTAAGAACCTTCTCCAGTTCCTGAAAAACACACACACACACACACACACACACACACACACACACACACACACACACACAGAAAGAGAGAAGGAGAAACATGGCTGTGGCCTTATTCAGTTAATTAATTAACTTTAACATGACATCAACCAGTAACTACATATTACATAGTGGATGCTATTGCTTTTCAAGGACTATTCATAAAATTAATTTTAATATCATGCTTTAAATTAACTTTTCCTTTAGGTTTTTCAGGGAAGAAAAAAGAAAGAAAATTAACAACCTGGTATGATTGGTACCATTGGAACACTGGCACATTGTGTACTTGCAATATAATGTGTGATAGATTAGACTAGATTAGATAGATAGATAGATAGATAGATAGATAGATAGATAGATAGATAGATAGATAGATAGACAGAGCAGCAGCACATGTTCACGTACAGCATATGTTCATACCTTTATACATGCCACATGACTGTTCTGCTGCCCATCACTCTCTGACAGAGCAGGATCATCATCTGGGTTGGGCTCTATAAAGTCATAGAGATCTTGATCTGATAGAGGGAGGAAGCATCTGCGTTTATCAAAAACCTCACATTTCAGGAGCGTCATTCAAAAATCCAATGCCTCTGTTATTGCTCTCAATGGGAATGTGTTTTACTTATTTTGGGTAACCTTTGCAGGAGTCCAATTTGGAGAGGAGTGAAAGTGCATCTGCACGGGCAGTCTCTGAAACCTGAGAGTGCAGGCTGATTGTGTCATCATCTGAAGGCTACAGGAGAAAAACAAAGAGGAGTGAACTCTACACTCACCAACCTGTGGTTGTGTTTTATTCTTGATAGAAAACATAATTTCTTCCTGTGTGTGTGTGAACTCTGACCTCTGTTGTAGACAGCCTCTTGTCACCATTATCACTACCAATCCCAGAATCAGGCCCATGGTTCTTACTGGGATAAAAATCTTCCATGCTGAAAACATATGACACAGATCTCATTAGGGTTGTTTCTTTTAGAAACAGTGAGGAGATAATTCATGAGCAAATACATGCAGAATATTAAATTCTAAAAGCAAGGCAATCATGTTTGAAGGAGCAGAACATATACATTAACATGATTCATGCCATGATGAAATGATGCACACATGAACCTGTCTGTAAGTGGCTGTGGAAGGCAACGTTTGCTGAGGGAGGGGAGGTCCAGAGTATCCGGCTTCTTATCCATCCTGCATGCCTGGATATTCAGGTACTTGAATATGTGCACTTTGCCCTTGAGACAAATCTGAAACACAATATTGAGTGAGATAATGTCACCACTAGATGGTGCAATTATACCGAGAGAGCAGACAAACTCAAACAAATACAAGAAACTCAAACAAATACAAGCAATCCATAAAAATCATTGAGTGTAGCAGCATATATATACCCAGATAATTTGCATGCACACATTCATGAGTGTAAGAACAGATGCGCACACACACACACACACACACACACACACACAAACACACACACACACACACACACACACACACACACACACCTGTGCGGGTGGAGACTGCATAGGGTTGTTGTCTAGGATGATGTGCTGCAGTTGCCTGAGTTTCCTGTAGCCTGGAGGGATCTCTGTGATCTTATTGCAGGAAAAGTCAAGTCGGATGAGAGGCAGATCAGCCAATTCTGCACATGTGGAAGAAAGGGTGAAAGAAATTATAAAGAGTGCTTCAGCTTTCAAATTAGCATTATGTTTTGTGCGATACACTTGCATGTCCAACAGGCACTGGGACACATCATATGATATGTTGTTGACAGATACTATACAGAAAATACAAACAAAAACACAGGCTGAACCAAAGATCAAGTTATTTTATATATATGGTCATATGGCCATGTTATGCCCCTTTTTGTATGGGGGAGTGAAGTGATTTTTGGCTGCATAAGTAGTTATGTGACTGTATCTGACTGACCCACACAGTGTTTTTCTTACTTCAGAGATGAATACTAGATTTAACCAAAAATAAATGCTGTGTCATCAATAAAGTACACACAAATCATGGTGGACTGACCCTCAGGCAGCATGTGAAGACAATTCTTCCTGATGTTGAGTTCTCGTAAGGTCTGAAGCCTTCCCACCTGAGCTGGGAGCACTGGGATCTCATTACAGCTAATATCCTGCAGGGGGACATAATGTGTAAGAGACTGAGTTATGCTGGCATTAAAATATGTATATGTTCACATGCACTAACACGCATGCATACTTCTTACCAGTTCCATCAACTCTTTGGCCTTGCCAATCTCCTCTGGGATGGACACGAGCTTGTTGTTGCTCACAAGCAAAACTTTGAGGGGGAGGTTGAACACATATTTTGGCAAAACTGATAGAAGATTTCGGCTGTACATAAAGACATACAATTGACATACAATTAACAAGAATGTAAATATTATCCTATAATGGTAACAAAAACAAGCCAGTTTCTTCTTATTATGCATCTATGTATAACAGTTGGTATCTGGTGGTTGGGAATTGAGTTTCAGCAAAAGAGGAAATGCCTCTCTTTCGTCTGAGCATATGGGTCCTCTCAGTGTACGGAAAAGGGAACAAGCACTTCTTGAGAGATACAAAGTCCTTTTTTGTTGATGTGACTATAATAACAAGCACAGGGACCAAACTCAAAGGATAAGGTAGGCAGTGACACACCTGATGTCAAGATATGTCAGCATCTGCAGATTGATAATGGCTTCTGGGATGGATTTGATGCAATTGTGATAGAGGTTGAGTGACTCGAGTGGAGCAAACAGACACACTTCTGGAGGGATTTCTGTGAGACGGTTCTTGGACAGGTCTGCAGGAGAAATAAACAAAGAAAGAAAAGCAAATGAGACCAAGTGACATACAAATGATACTTTGCAAGTCCAGTATGTTTGGTTTAGGCATTTTAGGCCTCTGACATGATTGACTGATCAATATGTCTCAACAGCAGAATGGTGAGGAGCTGGTCTCTTTATTGATCACTGGTCTAAGATTACACTACAGTCCTGAGCCTTGAACCTTCGAGTGCTACTAGCTGTGTAATATCCCAATATTTCCAATATCGATCCGAATGGGAGTGGTGCAGTAATGGCTTTAAATTTGTCTGAATGGGGAAAAGCGCTGGAACTTACTGGCACCTCTTTAGGTTTTGTCTAAATATCAGTTGCAAGTGACAGAACGTAACATCAAAAAGGTGATTTAGACTGCTATTTGTAAAAACAACTGAAGACTGTAGATTATCTATGCCACCGGATACTCAGTATTAGGTTTGGAATAATTTAGAAGAAATATCTAGTTTTTAATATCATTTATCATTCTGACTTTGAATTTTTGGGAATACATTTAAATGGTTCATATAACAATCCCTTATGCAATAGTAATACATTTTTTTATTGCATAAGAGAAATATATTTTCATGTAGAAAATATATTAATTTATATTAAATAATGTAAATGTACAATGTAAGTATAGGAATATAGGGAAAACAGCCGATGAAGTCAGTGTATTTGGTGTATCATTCTTGAAGAATTATAATATATTGGCATGACTGCAATCTGTAATGTGGAATCCTGTCACATATTCAAATGCATGTTTGGTCTGTAAAAGATGTAAATTGATATAGGGCAGCTGCAATTATGAGTTCAGTATTCCGACACAGTTCATGTGCCCTGCTTTTTTGCTGAAACAAATGTGCTGTAAAATCACTGCCAGGTTAAGAGTATGTGCTTCTATTCTGCAGCAATATAAATGTAATCCCTGTTCCAGTCAATTAATCTGTCAGCAGCCTCTTGTCTGCATCTGCCTCTTATGATAAAATATTTAGATTGTGCTCACTCACCCAAGAAAGTCAAACTGGGTTGCAGAGAATTACTAAATTCAGCCATTACTCAGGTCTTCTTCTAAATCAACTTATGCCCAAAACTCTAAGTCTAAGCATAATGTATAATTATGTCATAAATGTTTTATAATGACATGGGATGTCAAACAAGACTTTACATGTAAAACCTCATTAGTGGCCTGATATGCTGCATTATTTATTATAGCCATAATACTGATGGAAACTGACACCACAAACAACAGACATGATTTTTGCAATTTTTTTCAAGTTCAAAAGGGTTTATCCTCAAAATTCATAGCAATCAGGCTATTACTTAATGACATATTTTGCATGTAAAGTGGACATTTTGGCACAGAAAGATCCAAACTGTTTTGATATTTCTTATGTACATGGGAAATGTTTGGCATAATGGTGGAACTAGATGTAAAGCCAGGTGGGTCACCAAAAATATTAGGACTCAACCTATGGGGACCATGATTATCAAGTGCAGACGATAGTTTTTCAAGACACTTTGTCATGGACCAAAGTGTTGACATGAAGGTAATGCTAGAAAAAAGGCTGCTGCAAACCCCCTCAGGCATAATAAACCAATAGCCCCAGTGTTCACACAATGCTAAGTCCTAGGAAGTTTCCTACAATTTCAAAGCATGGGGACTTTATTTTCCAAGAGAAAGTATATTGGGTTCATTTTGTAAAAATCCAGCCTAATTCCCCTTTAGTAAATAGTAGCATTAAGACATGATATAACCTCACCTTCTGACCAAAAAGTGGATAAAACCCTTCAGCCAACAAACACCTCTCATGAGAATACCATCCCCATCAAAGAGGAGAAAGCATGGTTTGCCCCACATCATTCCCACTCAGATCCAGCTCCTGAACTCACTCTGTGTCACTTACATCTCCCACGAGACAGTACATACAGCGAGGGCCGCCCAAATGGCTACAGTTAGAAGACCCATATCTTTGTGGGAGCTTTAGTGGGCCCTATTATGGTTGCATCACAGTTGCTACAGATCCCCCCTCCCCCCAAATTTTCCACAGCAGTTTAAATGTTACTTATCATAATCTTGTATTATTTGTGCATCATGCACAACTGACTGCATATAGTCATCATCACATACCCACAAATCATTTTATGCATTTCCATCTCCAATTCTATCTTATCTAGTCCTACTTCCTGCACTACTGCCTGAATAAAATGAGTGTATCAGATGTATTCCCTGTATGGTTCTTTTGAAAAGAGTGGGAAAATGCTGGTGTTTTTCTCTAAGATTTTCTGTATGTATCTTTATCTTATCTATTATAAAACTACAGCAGATGCAGATAAGTATGTATACCAACCTTACCCAGACAGATTTCTGCATTTGTTGTACCAGACAGATAATGTGATTCTGATTTTACCATATAAACACATTCTAACAGTCTTAAACAAGCCAGAAGCCTGAAACTGAAACAAGAAGACGGAACCATAATTTACTCGATCTTCTTGTTATTACCATACTATTATAACTTTTTTATTATACTTTTAGTAATCTGTAGTATAATAAACAGTAATTATAGATAAATAAATGTTCCCAGGATGAAGGTAACTGAATTATTGCACAAACATACAGTTTATTTACAGAGCTTTTTAGTATTACCACTGCCTCCTTATGTACATTTACGTGCCTAATTGGCTGGGCTGCTATATATTAAATACTGTGATCCATTATACTGTATATTATACTTAATAAACAACCAGATTCATGCTCAGTCTGGAGATTCACCTATCTGCATGTCTTTGGATCACACTTTAACAACCTGAGACAAAGCAGATAGTCGATGCACACATGATGTGATACATGCACGCAAATCTCCACATTGTCTCTTTGTCTCTCTCTCTGTCTCCTCTTTCCCTTCTAGAAAACAAACCCTGACAAAAGCAGTTTCCGTTTGTACAAGAAACAAGACGATACATGAGACCTATGAGAATGTGTAAAGGCAACACTGCTTCGTACAGAATTCACCGTAGAACACATATTGATTCAGCAGTTGCAAAGTGTTGTGTGTGTATATGTTTGCCTGTCTGTGTTTAAATCATCCTGTGTTCTGAATTATCTTGGGGTGACACTTTAAGTAGAGAGCTACACTATGTGAGCAGCTGCATAGAACAGGATAAAGAAATAGCTTCCAATTATTCTGTCACAATTAACTGAAGAGGCACATCATGGTGTTGAACATGCAATACTACACCTACAGCCATTAATACTGTACATTCAATTACATATAGTTATCACCTTCATTCAAACAATAAAACTATGTAACTATTGGCTTTATTGGAAAAAGACCCACTGGTAAGGGGTGTCAGTTTATAGCTTCAATGCAAATAGGCAATTTTTAATCTACCTACAGTATATTGATATGATAACCTCTAATCCTCACTACCTGAGGTTACAAGACAGACTGTATCTGTGCAATTAAAGAGAGTTTACCGACCAACAATAGACCCAACAGATTTTGTACTATAGCTCAAGTATCAGCAATGACAGCAGCCAGTTAGCAGAAGTTAAAAGCAGACTAAGAGACAGTCAGCAGCACAAAGACAGGCGAGGGAAAAGAAGTCAAGAGGTTAACAGAAACAGAAATTACCAAAATAAGACAGAGCAAATCTGAGGTCACAGGCTATGCCCATTTTCCATTAGGAATAAATTGTGAATCTCACTGAGGCTTGGACCTTGATGTTGCAGTACAGCTCTATATGGAAGCCCCCCCCCCCNTGGCTATTCTTCTGTAGCAGTGGAATCATGTGGGTCGATGGGAGATGGGGGTGGGTTGAGGCTGTCTTTATGAGCCTGTCCATCTCCATCTCCTTCCATGTCTCTGGCCAAGCACCATCTGAGGCCCACAGTGGGCCTCTTACAGCCTACTGTTTGCCCAGAGCTTGAGCAGGACTCCAAGCTGCCACAATGCTGCACCCTCATGCCAGGTCAGCAGTCTGTTCATTTATGTTGTCTGGAGAGGTTTATGTCCACTGCATCGTTCCATGACACAGCAAACTTGGTCGTAATATATATCTTGCTCATTGGTGCAGCAAAGTATAAGAACAAAGTCTCTATACTGTGAAAATGTTTAGGAGCAGGATATATTTGTTTTAGGAGGATCAACAACTCAATGGTTAGGAGCCTTTAAAATATTTTAAGTTTAGAAATTTTGCCAACTAAGCGTGGCCGAATAGTCCAAGTCAGTCAACGCCATCATCTTCATACAAGTAGACAAACATTAACTGCAAGACAAGGCCCAAGAACACCGAAAATTTACAACAAAATCCTTACATCCGATTCTATAGCTTATTTGATTAAGCAACAGAGCAGCACCCTCTCTGATCATTGCATTCATGCATTCTGACCCTCTCTGAGCAGCACCCTCTCTGATCATTGCATTCATCCCATGGCCAGTTGAGGATTAGGGTGTTCAGTGTTTTTTGGGGTTTGATGGTGGTGTCGCCCACCGGGATTCTTCTGTGGGTTTCTGAGGGCAGCAGCAAAATGAGGGTGGGAATGGGCATGCTTGTTTTGGATGTTTCTGTAATGTCATGTCCATCCTGGCTCAGGGATAGATCAGTGTGTGTTTAGGTGAGGGAAATGCTGGTGAATTTGTGATGGGGTGGTTGTGGTGGCCTGCCCTGTGATGCAGCAGAGTGGTTAGGCAGGTGTTCTGAGTGGAGTTTACCTTCTGATGTGCTCTGGGCTATTTGATAAGCTCTTTATACTTATCTGTCTTACGGGATATGGGGATGTCTTGTGCTCGATTTTTGGGGAAGGTGTTGGTTCTGGTTAGGTTTGATACTCCTTACCAACAGCTCTAATAATTTCATATTTTTCTCCATGTTTGTTATTACTTAGTTTGACAATGTAACTATCAGCTGACCAACAACACACGTAGGTATCTGCTGACATCTGATATAATCCAAGCACAGCATAAAACACAATCAAACTGAAAATAGCAAACCANTATCTGCTGACATCTGATATAATCCAAGCACAGCATAAAACACAATCAAACTGAAAATAGCAAACCATCTTTTTATGATAAGAGTTTTTCATTATATTTGCTGACTATTTATAGAGAATAGTATTTCCTGAATGTGGGTTACATTTGAATGAGTAATACTGTTAGCTTCAGTTAAGAACTATTATTACTATTGAGTGTGTCATGTGTCTTTTTATTTTTATTACTTACAAACTGGCCTATGTTCCTCAAAACTTTGTTTCAAATACAAGGTTTCAGGTAAAAGGCTACCCATATCTTATAACACCCTACACCTACAAATTTCTGTGCTTGACCAGAGTATCTCCATCTATTCTAGGGAAATAAAAGGTCTATGATGTCTAGGAGCCATAAGAGAAGATTCTTTAGAAGAAATAAGTATCAAATTTTCCAAATGCACAGGCAGGATTCTCAGGTAAGCACTGACTAAGCTGCAGCTTTTTAGCAGGCAGGAAATCATGAGACTTGTATAGTGAGAACCTCCTGTTACATTAGAGTCGTCATACAGACAAACCTTATAATGATTTGTTCCAAACAGTGCCATATAACATAATGCATCAGGAAATGCTACAGTATTCATAGTTTCCCTCAATATTTCGGCTTTAATATCTGAGTATTTTAACAGAGGTGTCATTAACGTGATAAGGCAGTGCTGACAGGTATGCATGGGCTTTGTCTAGACATGCAGAGGCCCGTCCAGATTAGGCCCTGAGGGAAGAAACACAAGATGAGAATTTGAATTTTTCAGCCTACGATTCTCACTGTGTACATTCACATGGCCACTCACATGGCTATGACTCAAATGCTAGCAGAGACAAAAGAACACAGGTAAAGAATTAGTGACAAGGTAAATTTTATATTTGGAATATGTGTCTTTTATGTAAAAACGCCCTGTTGTGTCAGGTTTTGACAGTCTGCGGAAGAACAGGCAGCAGCCATGACGCAAGTTGTCAACTTCAACTGTCAAACCCAGATCCTCATGAATATACCTGTCAGCAACATGTGTTTGTACTTTAACATGCAGACCTGTGTCCAAATTGGGTTGATTATTAAATCCAAGAATGCCAACGTCATGTGTTTGTCCTTGTGGGGATTGTCCTTCACGAGTTGTCTTGAGGAAAAATGTGACAGCGAAGAGACATTCTTACAGTTTGAGACAGCCTGTGCGCTAAGTCACCCACAATTAAAATGTACAATTTTGATTTTGTCATCTACTAGCTCTGAAAAGCAGCATTATGATAGTTTGGATATGATATACAATGAATATTGCAACTTTTGGTCAACTATTTATCTGTCCACTGTATTAAGTTGTTAGATATCACATGAACCAATATGGAGCAACAAAGGAACCTGTTTTGAGGAAAACTCAATAGCATGACGATATTTTCTGCAAAGGCCTAAATTCAGTGGAAATATCACAAAAAATTTGAGAATATAAACTAAAACTACAATCTTCTGCATGTTATAAACTGAAAATACTGTAAATAATTTAATGCACTCAAAGCTCTGGGTTTGAAATGTAGTAAACAACCTTTATTTGTTTCTAGGATACCCTGAAGCTAACCACACATACAGCAGCTCCTCCTCCTGCGGTCTACATCTTACTGCATGCATGTAAATACACTGTTTAGTAAAATCACCTTGCAATGTCTAACATGTGTGTTTGTCCCTTCGGGGGCAGGGCTGTGGCAGGCAGCAGCATGCTGGGATATCAGTTTGAACATCTGCCCAGGTTGATGCTTTGCTTCCCAGCCCCTCTCCAAGGTCAGGGAATCGGCTCCGATCTCCTCCACTTTCCCATGAGAAAACAAACTGACTGGAGACAAACTGCCAGTAGCACACTGCAAACACACACCCCTGTGTGAGCAGGCGTTTCGCTTTCTCTGACTCTACACAAGCTGGCCATTAATCACAAGGAGGCCATTCAGTTAGACCCTGTTCTGGGTATACACCCCATTTAACTTCAAAAAAGTACCAGTGGGATTAAAAGTAATAAACCCAATTCTCTGTAAGTCCCAGTTTAAATTTGGGATCATGTACTGATTCTTAACAGAAAAGTACAGCTCTAAATATACTTCACCAACATACAGCTTTATAACAAAGTGCAGAACAGAATCTGTAATTGGGGTAGCTACATGAAAACAGGAAAACTGTGTTAAGAAACTGCATTTCTATACTAAATTACTGTCGCTAACATTAAAGAGAGCTGCCCCTAAACCAAATAAGGACAAGTAAAAGAAATCTATGCAAAAACCTTTAAATATAAAACAAATAATAAATTGTGAGTACAACTAAGAGAAACTTAAGAAAGAACTAATCATCTATAGATTCCTCTTCTTCTCAAGAGACATTGCCTGTTTAGATCACTTCAGTGGTTTCTGAGGCGCTTGATCCAGCGATGCCACAGAAATCTAAAGGCAGTGGAAGGCTTTTTTGTGTGACTGCAGAAATTGTTGTTGATGTCGGGCATATTGTAGTGAGGTGTTAATCTCTCTTTGCACTTTGCAAAGTGAAACTCCCGCAGTACGCCATCTATTCAGAGTATCTAAAGATATGAAAAAGAAACAAGAAGGACTACAGCAAGAGAAGAAAAGCTAAGACAGAAATGGAATGTTCAATAGTTAAATCTTTTGATTACCTGCACTTAATAACAGCAGTGATTCAAAATACTATGTGCAAGAATCTTAACTCATCCTGACAAATTGTGTGTTTTTCTTTTGAAACCGACAAGCATATTGCAACAAGTCTTTATATATTTAGCCCAGCAGTCCAGAAATAGTACACCCTAACTTCCTGTCATGTCTGCCTTCACTTCTGTCTCCCTTCACCGCTTGCACAATATACTTAGTGCTACATTTCTTCAAGGCTACAGGATTTGTATGGTTCAGGCACAAGCAAATTTACATTTCCACCATACATAAGTCAAAAATACGGCTTCATTTCAGCTTTGGGATCTATGGAAACACTGAATGTGAGATCCAGGAGGTCACAATGCAGCTTTGCACACCCGGTTCGCTGACATAGGAAAACAGCATTCTGTAATCATGTTACTCCTGCTGATTTGCTATAGTGTTTGTTCCTGAAACCTAACAAGATAACATCATGATCAAAAGCACTTGGAAGTTAATACTATCAACTGTTGATAGACTGAAGGGCCTACAGTTTAAACAATCACAGGAACCCCCCTAAAATGACATGGTAATCAACATACTGTAATATGTAATTGATCAGTAACAATAAGTAATAATAAGTAGTCATAAAATGTTACTGTCCATTCTGGGACTGCTTTTTGCTGTCTCCACACAGGTTAATACCAAGTTCAATAGTATCTATAAAATAAAAATAACAGTTAAATCTATACGCTCACTGCTTCATACTTATGTTTAAAGCTGCTCATCCTAAACTACCTAGTTATTAAATGCATTACCTCAAAACAACAAAGAAACTATTTTGCAACAAAATAGCAGACATTCAGAATTTCCCCATGATGGATCATGGCTTCAAAAAAAATCTTCTATCATTTGCCCAGCTGAGCAGAGCTCAGTTTCAGGCATCTGAAATTTAAATAACATCACTTAACATGCTGTATGCTTTAAAAAACTATCCAGGTATGAAGAGGTGCCAAAATCATTGAGCAGAACATTTAAATCCCTCAGGGTCATGGGCTCTCTAAAACCCAATGGCCTGCACATGACAAAGAGTAACACCATCTGGTATGTGGACACCTCAGAGGAGGACATTACCATTTAACATGACTGAGCTATGATGAATGTTATAAAGCAGGGGGTCCCAATCTGACAGCCAATATTCTCTCATTGTCCATGATAGCAATTGAGAAGGTCCCTGACAACATTAGGAATAATATAATATCACCATTATTCACTCACCTTGCTTACAGCATGGACTGTTATAAATTTGTATACTACATCATAATTACAAAACATATTCCTTTCTTCTTTTTTTTTAAACAACTATGTGTAATACACATTGGTAGGCTGATACACAGCTTAGATCAAATTTGGGCCACGTACTTCTGACTGATTAGTAGGCCTGCATTCTTTGCCTACTTAACCTCCTGAGCACACAATGAAAAGCAAAACCAGAGATCAATTTCTTCCTCCTCACTGACAGATTATGGGCATATGCGCCCATGCACTTGGCAGACGGGGGTGCTCAGGCTGCAAGTAAACGCATCTTTTGTCTGGCTGTGCCTAATATGAAAATAAATAAATAATAAAAAAAAAAAAAAANAAAAAAAAAAAAAAGAATACATAAGTGCATCTCCAAAAAATGATATTTAATGAGAAGATTTCGCGAGAAGCATGTCGGTTCATTCATATTCTGCACGTTGCCAGATCAGCTGCAGGTCGGTGTGCAAACCTCTGCACAGCGCCTGACTTGGGTGCGCCTGCTGCCGTCTCATTCATGTGTCTCAGGGTGGGCGATTGAAACCTAGTGGCGTCGCCAAAACAACCACATACACACAGTAGCCGAGCCCCAACGTGGTGATTTATGGCCCCGAGAAGACAATAATTGCAACCTGGCTGCGTTTGTGTGTTTACAGAAGGCGAAAATGTGTCCCGCCTCTTCATCGGACACTATATTCATCCAGCTAAGCGTTAATACGCCTCAATTCAGAAAACCAGACTAAATTACAGTTCAGTCTGCTGCGGGTTTGCTGCATTCGCAAATGATCCAACACAAAAGAATCACATAATTTATAAACGAAGCATAGTGAGATCAGCCGTGGACAGAGGCTCTGGATGTCTTGGTTTCGGGTAGATCATACATATCACCCACCCACCTGCTTGTGTTGTATCGGTCAGATCGTAGCTCATCCCCGGGTNATACATATCACCCACCCACCTGCTTGTGTTGTATCGGTCAGATCGTAGCTCATCCCCGGGTACTCTCTCAGCTTCCTCCCGCTGAGGTTCAGGATCCCCGAGCACGCGGCATCCTCCAGAGCCCGATCCAGGCTGCGGGCCGTGTGGTACTGCTGCTGGTGCTGGTACTGGTTGATGCCCGGGCTCCAGTGAGGTCCGCTAGGGTAGTGATGGCTTTGTAGAGCCGTGACAGCTCCCACACCTCCCTGACTAGACGCCATTTTCGTAAAAAGAAATTAGTCTTACAATAATAACAGCGCACAGCGGCAGATTCTCCGCCCATGCGCATTCAGGGCGCATTCCCGGGACGGACGCTAGGGGATGGGCTTCTTGGGGTTTGCTGCTGGTGGTGATGGTGGCGATGAGAAGGGTATGGTGGCCATTTTAGGCTACCACTCATGCACCTGATAATGCCACAGTCTCTGCAGGGGCCCCGATGCTGCACACAGGGGCCACTGGCCCTAGATGCTCAGATTTGGTCTCCCAAATACTTGGAAAACTTAAGATTTTTAACCATTATGATTAAGCTCACTGAATTTTGTTTAAAGTCTGCTGTCACTCCTGGCTATATTCTCTAGAACAGAAAATAAAGTGAATATTCACCAGATTTTCTTTTTGCATATTGCTAACTAAAGATGATGAGATACATACTGTAAATTCTGTTAATTTCAGCAAACTGAGATGGGGTCTGTCATACAACAAACAATTTATTGTAAGGATATTATTATTGCAATACATTTTTCCTCAAGTACTTCCTGTAATTAGCTTTTCAGCAAAGTATTGCTGTTGATTTCTCCTGCCATTCTTTCCTAAATCTTTCATCTGACTAAAGTATTACATTGTTTCCTAATGTTTGTGCCAGGCACTGTTATAGAACAGATATTCTATTTCAAGTGACTTGAAATAATTTTTATAGTTCCTGATTTGTGTAATTTTACCATTGCAATACACAGCCTGGTTCATTCCCAGCACAAATTAAATTCACATGAGAAAACTACAAATGCACAGGTTTAAAAGCACTTTTCAGCCTGGACATTTAGAAGCTTTTTACTGGAATGTCAAACAACAAATTCTAAAAAGTAAACCGTTACATTTTATTTTCAGAGCATTCACAGATTTATCCACAGAGCAGAGTTGTTGTTTTTACCTAATTCAAGATACGGCTACAATCTTGTGCAGGTCACAACCTGCACTTGTAGCACACATTTCTACATGTTATGTGCTGTGATTTGAACAAATATGGGTTTGATACTTATCTTAAAAATGCCAATATAATTAGATCAGAGGCAGGTGCCAGATTTGCCACCCCACCCCCAGTGCACACACACACACACACACACACACACACACACACACACACAGCACTGTGTTACCACTACTGTATTTCACACACAAAAACTGACAAGCTCAGTTTAATAGTGCAAAAACCAGCTCTTTGCAATGAACAACCAACATATCCACAATGTTTGTAATGTGTTTAAAGACGATCGAGGATGAATCTTAAAATTTTGCAGATTTGAAAAAATAAGTCAGGTTAGGTTTTGTCACTTATTTCCACGAGCGAAAAATGTCATTAGAAAAATGATGAACAGCTGTGGGCTGAGATGGTTAATATAGTATAATACCTTGTCTCATGAATATTTATAAGCAGAGAGGCAGTAGAGCACCAAGCTGTCCTCCTCTCTGCCTGAGCTCCAGTCACATATCTCGGCTCTGTAGCAACTAGCAAGCTGTGAGAGAAGTCAGTTGTCGTTGCAGTCAAAATGGTGAAACGATAACTTAACAGACACTGTAAGTTCCAGTTTGTAGCTGAGGTTTGAGCTGTATGCATGCAAGTGTTTAAATATTTTCCTGCTCTAGACGATGAGGGAAAATATATGTTAGCTTAGCTGAAGCAAATGTTATTCACTGCATGATATCCATCTGCGTGAGCAGATGCTAATGTTAAAATAGGGGATTATTTTGCATCTGTATGGATTATAAATCATCCAGAGCAATGCTGATGGATATGTGGGATCTTTACTAAATATAAACCTTAATGTGACTCATGCTAAGGTTAAGGGTTCTGCGTTAGCTTATCCTGCACTCCAAACGTAAATGTTAGCTAATGCTAGCAAAGTGAAGTTGTCGCTGAAGCGGCCTTTTTAAGTAATTATCTGTCGAATAAAAGTCATAATTAATCACAGCATTTAATATTGCGGGAATCAAATATACTCATTTTGTGTTATCACACTAAAAGAACTAGCGACACAGTATGATGGTGAGGATGTAGCTCTGAGTGTTGCATTGTATATTTCAAAACAAATGCTGCTTTTTCACCATAAACTGCTACGATCTTCGTCCATTATTGGTATTTTTTAAGACAAATATATCTACTTTCTCTCATATATGTGACGATCAGGCAAAATAAGGAATGCTAAAAATGATGCCCATTCAGTCAAAAAGACACACCAGAAACACTTTAACCCTCTGAAGTCACAGCTAATGATTATAGCTTTTCACATTTGTTCTAATGAATCTTGGCTTATAACAGGTAGAAAAAAAGACTAAATATGCCACAAGTGAAGCATCTGACCTTAATCAAGTCTGGACACAGAATTAAAAACAAAGTTAATATATTTGGAATTTTAGTTTTAAAAAAGTTAGTCAAGTTATCTGTCTTTATGGGTGGCACAGGGTTGAAAAGTTTGCTATCAAATGACATGATGACAAATACTGTATTAGGAAAATAGGACAGAGGTTGGAAATAAAGAGAAGTATCCTTTAAAACTGTGGGATTACATGATTTGGGGTTGATAAGATTGTAATAATGCCTGTTAAATGCGCAAAAATAGAAAAATAACATTGGATTATGCCATATTTGTATGATTTCTGACATTGTGATCCAGCTTTTAATTTTAAAACAGAATTGCTAAATTACTTCATAAAATATCAGTACTGGCATTTTTTTTCATAACCCTCCTAAATGTTTTTCAGTGTGAACATGGCAGATAGAAAGGGAAAACCTGTGAGTGTAATCAAACCATTGACAAAGAAGGAACAAGAAGAGCTCAAGAAAAAGGTAAGCAAGGTGTTGGTTACTCTGCTGTTGGGGATATTGTCATGTCCATTTGTATAATAATTAGTTTATGATGTAGAATTCTTACATTTTGCAACAGTAAAACACATCCATTTTCAATGAAAATGTCTTTTATTTGAAATAAATGGATGCTGATATTAAAATGACAAAGTTGACCAACAAAGGCAGGGATGAAATAGGTATTTATAGTTTTATATTTTAAACTTGGTTTTTTAGGAGGAAGAAAAGGCAGCTGTGGTTTTTGAAGAATTCTTGGCTTCGTTTGAGACCAATGACAAAAGTGGAGTGAAAACATTTGTCCGTGGGGGTATTGTGAACGCAACTAAAGGTTAGCAAACAGGGCAGAAAATGATGCATTATCTGTTATAATAATGTTAAACTGAATTAGGTGGACTCTGTGGAGCATTGGAAATAATTGTTAAAAAAAAAATGTAAGTCTTCAGAAAATCTTGACTTCGACCTCCAAATTGTCAAAATCTTGCTCTGAGAATACTTTTATAGATCTAGATTACAAGCACTGCAAGATACCCAAATCTAATACAACTCTGGAATGTTAAGTTATTGTTCATTATTGCAGATGAGGAAGCCGCAGAGATCAAGAAAAGTAAGCTGTATCGACCTGCCTCTAAGTTTGTCCCTGTGTCCCAGCATGTCTCATCAGTACAATCTGCTGAAAACAAAAAGCCTGTAAGTCTGTCTTCTAGTGTTTGGACAATGGCATACTCACAGAATCCACCGCAAGTATCTTTAAATTTTAAATTGAACATTAACCACAATGGCTACTTATTTGATTAACAGACATTTAAAAAGAAGACAGAAGAAAAAAGGAAAAGCAATCTGGAACTATTTAAAGAAGAACTCAAGCTGTAACTCTTTTTTTTTTTTTTTTTTTTTTTTTTTTTTTNTTTTTTTTTTTTTTTTTTTATGTGTGAAATAATCTACTGACAGAATACAAGAAGAGCGTGAGGAAAGACACAAAAGGAAGAGGAATGACCCTGGAGGAGGAGGAGGATATGGAGATCTAGACATACCCCTATCAGGACGATCAAGTAAGAGTCTGTTTGATGTTAGCGTTTGATTGGTTGAAAATTTTCAGAGTTTATAACTTACATGCATGCAAACGTTCCAGATAAGGAAATGTGGAGATTGCTTAATCCAATTATTAGCCAATTACTTGTTCATATGCTTGAGTAAATTGATTTACAGTTGTAATTTGTAGGTGTGTTACTCAGAGTAAGCCTAGGCCCATTTATAACAATTTATGATTATGGTGTTTACATGGAGTACAATCATGGCTTAGCAGTTAGCACTGTTGCCTCACAGCAAGAAGGTCCTGATTTGAATCCGACTGGCTCCTTTCTGCGTGGAGTTTCCATGTTCTCCCCATGTCTGTGTGGGTTTCAGTGCTCCAGTTTCCTCCCACTCCAAAGACATGCAGGTTGGGTGAATTGGAAACTCTAAATTGACCGTAGGTGTGAATGAGTGTGTGTGTGTGTGCATGTGTGTCAGCCATGAGACAGCTGGTGACCTGTCCACTTTGTAACCTCCCTCGCCCAGTGACTGCTGGGATAGACTCCAGCCTCCTTGCGACCCTGAATAGGATAACTGGTTGTAGGTAATGGATGGATGGATGGATAGTGTTGACATAATATTTGAAAAAATAAAATTATCGCCGTAATCGGAGTAGAACGAAAGTTTCATTGTACTGCAATGTACTGATGAATTTAAAGATGATTCTTTCCTTATTCAGAGCGCTTTAGCTCACAGCTAAACAAATAATGTTTGCAGACAGGGCTTCAGAGTGTGGATAAACAGCTAATGTAAAACTTGCTCATCTCAACCTATTGTTTTTTCCCTACAGCATTATATGATGACCTTTCAATGCCAACTTCCACTAACCTCTACATTAGTTGTATCAGCCCAAAGGTAAAAGAAGCTCACTGACTTTGACTTTTGTCTCAGCTCAGCATAGATACACGTTTCACACTGTGATCACTCTTGTCATTTTTTTTTTTCCAGATGAACGAGGAGATGCTTTGCAAAGAATTTGGTAAGTATGGTCCGCTGGCCAGTGTGAAGATTATGTGGCCCCGAACAGATGAGGAGCGCTGCAGGACCTCCAACAGAGCCTTTGTGGCTTTCATGACACGGAAAGATGCAGAGCGAGCCCTGGCTGCACTAGATGGTACAGTGGATAAAAGAATACACCAGATCACACATACGGCCTTGTTGCATGGTTATGTTACATGCTGATTGTCTTGTACTACAGGTAAAGTGATTATGGGATTTGAAATGAAGCTGGGATGGGGGAAGCCAGCACGCATTCCATCTCAGCCCCTCTACACACCAGTGGGGGTGAGGGCCACACCGCCGCCCCCATCTGGTCTGCCTTTCAATGCTCAGCCAAGGGATCGCTTCCGCAACGATTTCACCAAACCGCTGGGCATGTCCAAGGTGGATTTTCAAAAGGTAACATGGTCTCTGTCCTCTGGGGTGTCTGCTTGAATATTTGTATATTATGTGGGGATTCATTAGACATTGTAGCATCTCATATTTTAGTGACCAGTCATAGGTTTTGAGGAGAACATGAGCTGAATTTAAATGAGAAATGCAAGTATATATAATAATTTTTAAAATAGTGGCTGATAAGTCTTCGGAGTGTCTCTTCTGAAGTAAGAGTGTTTATTTCCATAGACTTGACGCATAACTGTGAAAAATTCACCATTTCGCCACTCTTAAAATTAAATAAATTTGATGGTTCTGTAATCAAAAACAAATCCAGGTTCAAGGAAAAGTAACATAAAAAAAAATGGGGATTATGGGGGAAATGCCGATTATATTAGCCACGATTCTTCAGTTAATGTATTAAAATTGTCATTACAAATTTCAATCTACTTATAATTTTTAGAAATGTAGTTATGCGTATAAGTGTGTCGTACACCTGTCACCCTTCCCTTATTTCACTGACTATGAATGCTGTTCTTGTTTTCTATGCTGTATGTATCCTGCAGTGTTTCATCTGTATAAATACTCACTCTTTAATATGTTGACTATTTGGTTTGACTTCATGAACAGAGTCTGTCCGAAGCCGTAGTCAAAGTGGTTATCCCAACCGAAAGGTACACACACTACACACTACGACTGTCCAGCTGTTTGAAGTGTTATAGGACACTGGCTCTGGTGCATTGTCTTTCTATCCATACAGAGTATTTTAGGCAGGAAGCACCCGTCTCAAGACCATTTCACATGAATGGAATCTCACACATAACATGCATTTTTGTTGTATTACTTTACAAATGTCAATGGGCATTTTGACACCTGCAAGACAGGACTGGTGGCTCTTATTGTGAAATTCAAAGGTGCCCGTAGCCTTAGATTTTCATAATTTTCTCTCTCTGTTGTAGCAAATGCCTCCGATTATTTATGTCGCCTCCATCATGAGTTGTTGTTATTGAGAACAGTGGATGCCAAATGCTGCAAATGCATGTTGGACTACTAATTTATTTATGCCAGCATCTTAATATCAGCTGCGCCCTGGACTTCCTGTGGGTCGGCTGAGACACTGCAGACCAATACAGCTAGAAGGCAGATAGATTTTATTACCTAGAACACAGTTACAGTAGTGTAAATAAGGTATTGCTTCAGTTTAAAGTACTGAGAATGTCAGTTGAATTGCAGCGGTGGAACATTAAATCAGAGTCACTGCATGAACATGCTGCAGCTCCAGTCCAGAAAAGCTTCAGGCCTAAAAGCTCCAATCTACATTAGCAAATATATGTAGCTGTCTGCAGACGTTTTGTCACCCCCATTGATGGTTATCTTCTAGTCATCATCTGGAATTGCAAATTTCAACCCTGTCACAAGATAATAGCCCAGCACATGCAAAGGAAGTATTTGCTATCTTTAGATGTACATCTAATGTACATATCTTGTTGAGACAAATCTCATTAAAACTATTAATTGTTATGACAAGTGTCTTCCAAATCTTGTCCTTGTGTATCAGTACAAAATTACCAACAATTTATACACAGCCAAACATATAGTAGATTGGAACTTTGAACTCTAACATTAGCTAGTGGTAACTCTTGTTGCATGCTACAATGAACAGTACAGAAAGCCCATAAGCCTGGTCTCATACACTCTTCTTTCCCTGCAGGAATCTGTTGTTCCTTATTCACAGGATGATAGAGTTTGTGGTGCGTGAAGGCCCCATGTTTGAAGCCATAATAATGAGCAAGGAGAAAAACAACCCAGATTATAGGTAAGGTTCTGTATCTGGTTAGATGTCGGCCTTACAAGTAACCTTGATGAATGCATATTTATTCTGCTGGCTCTTTATTGTCTCAGGTTCCTTTTTGAAAACAAAAGCCAAGATCACGTGTATTACCGATGGAAACTCTACTCCATCCTCCAGGTACGTCTCAAAGACTTGGATTGAAAAAGTTGGAAACCCCATTTCTCTCAAGAAAAAATTAAGAATTTGTGTATGGCTAGAGCTGTATTGACTATCATCCCTGACTCGGAAATTCAGTGATTGGATTGTTTCCAGTCAATAATTTAACAAAAAAAATTTGTTACAGAGCAATCATTGTCTCAAAGCACTGGCTATTGGAAGAATAGCCAATGTGTATGCTGGTGCTAATGGTGATTCTAATAAAGAAAAAGTCTCTGCTTACTAGCTTGAAATGTGCAATCATTGTTTCAGGAAGTATCAGGAGCTCTTGGAGCCATTTCCATATAGATTGTTGTACTGTGTTGTGTCTAAAGCCACTATTTTTGCTCCAACCCTTTCCATGTACTTGGCCTTCATACCTGCCACATCACACAGGGAGAGTCTCCAACTGAATGGAGGATCTCAGATTTCCGTATGTTCCGCGGAGGCTCTTTATGGAGGCCCCCCATCCTAAACAACTACTCACAGAAAGGAGAGGAGAGGGCAGAAGTGGAGAACACTGATTACCAGGAGGAGGAGGAGGTAAAGAAGTGGCAACTCAAAGCTGAGTAAGTATGCTGAGCAGGAACAGTGACCTTTATTGTTGTTTATAGCTTTCAAGTGAGAGCATACACCTCCAACAGTCTCCTGCATATTACCATTCAGGCACAAACAGAGACTGGAGACGCTGCTTAAAGAGCTCAGCCCACGTAGAGACGATGTTGCCAACGCCATGCTGTTCTGTCTTGAGAGAGCAGAGGCAGCAGAGGAAGTAGTGGGACACATCACTGAATCTTTTTCACTACTTCAGACACCCCTTCAGAAAAAGGTTAGTTTTCTTCCTTAAAGGACAATACCAGCGATGTTGCATGTTCAAGCCCATATACAACAATACACGTTACATTACTGACAACTACTAGCAGGAAAACTAAAATACACTTTTATGTTTTGGAAACTGGTTGTCAGTAACGTGTATGTGGGTAGTATTTATTGGGCTTCAACAAGGAAAATCACCAGTATGATTCTTTAAAGCCTTCATACAGTTATACAGAATGTCTGTAAAGCAAATAAGGTATGTGACATGCATATGTTTTGTCGTCATTCTCATAGATTGCCAGAGTGTATCTCGTGTCAGACATCCTGCACAATTCATGTGCCAAAGTAGCCGGTGCATCATATTATCGTAAATAGTAAGAGACCTGCCCTATTTTCAACCTAGCATTTATCATATTTTTCTCCGACAGAGTTAATGTGTCCTTATTTGTGTCTGCTCAGTTTTGAAACAAAGCTCACCCAGATATTTGGAGACTTGAATGCAGCACACAAAAACATACAAGCCAGGTTGCAAGCTGAACAGTTCAAGGTAAATGACTTATTTCTTTGCCTTTCACAAAAACACACACAAAAAAAGACAAGACTTTTTTTTTTTTTTTTTNTTTTTTTTTTTTTTTTGTACTTGTTTTATGCTGCCTCCCTCATATCTCAACAGCAAAAGGTAATGAGTTGTTTCAGGGCATGGGAAGACTGGGCCATATATCCAGAGCCTTATCTAATCCACCTTCAGAATATCTTTCTGGGCTTTGCCAAAGCAGGAGAGGAGACAGCTCAGGTGAGCTGAATATTTATGTGACTTCCTAGTCTAATGACACTTCATCAGATGGGCTGTTTATTTAATAATGTTTTTGACCATGAATAGCTGATATAATCGAAATTCAACTCCCAACATGGCTATGCTTGTTTGTATTCTTGTAGGAGGCGTCCTCTGACCTAGATGGTGCACCACTGGATAGCTTACCTATAGATGGCGTACCTTTAGACAGCGCTCCTGTGGATGACATAGACGGCTGCCCCATGGGCTGGGACCCTCTGGATGGAGTCCCTGTTGATGACATAGACGGTGTTCCCTTAGGAGCCGCCATTGACGACATTGATGGAATGCCCCGTGAGTCCATCATATATCAAAAGTACATCCTTCAAGCAGAGCTCCAGTTTCCTTGCCAATGGTCAGCATTTATCTGCCATATGGAAAAGTCTTTGATCAATGCAGTTAAAGGTGTTGTGTCCTGTAGCTGAGTGTGCTCTGACGTCCCTGAGGAGGGAGTAAGTTTCCTGTAGAGGTTAATAAAACCATATTATTATTATTAATATCATTAGTTAGGTAACATTGACAAAAATAATGCAAATCAGTAAGATACTTAAGGTACAGTCAAAGTGCTTCAGTTTTCAGTCACTCTGACGTGGCTGTTTCTTTTTTTCTTTAGTGGATGACAGCAATGTTCCTCTCTCCAGAGTGCCTTTGTCTAAATGGGAACAGAAGGGCAATACATTTTCTCAAGGTATTACTAATACAGGTGATGATGCCCACTCTAATATATCAATCTGTCCACAGCGATTGTGTTCATCTCTTCTTCTATGCCTCTTAGCCCAGACTGAGTCTAAATGGGATACGACGGTGGAGCAAGACAGTGAAGATGACATGAATGTAAGGTAAAGTCTACGTGAAGGTTTCTGTGGTTAGTTACCTGGTCTTAACTGCCTTTAAATGCTGGCATGGTATGGAGTTTCATAGCCCTCTCCCTCTTTGTGACAGTGCCAACCACCAGGATGGAGATGAGAACTCAGAGAGCGACAGCAGTGACGACGGCTGCAGCTTGTCCAAATACGACAGCGTAGATTTTCAGAGCTCCGTCAGAAACTTCCAAATGTCTGAGAGCAAAAGGAAAAGGTTGAGAGAGCTGGAGGCAAGCACACATGTTCTAAAAACCTTTATCGAGGGTAGGTTCGCTAAACTCTACATAATAGAAATATGCAGAGCAGATGTTTTCTGTGTTACAGGTGAAAGTTATGAAGATTCAGGATGAGTTGGAATCTGGGAGGAGGCGGAGGAAGTCAGGAATGAGCCTGCAGCAACAGGTGGAACATTACAGGAACAAGCTGCTACAGAAGGTGGGTCACTGCAGTCAAAAAGTGATTTTTGTACTAACTGTTGAAATAAAATATTTTCAGAACAAGGACAAAAATTTGATTTAAAAAAGGAATATTGATAGAGGCATTTATCCCACTTTATTTGGATGTTTTACTCTGTCAACATTAGGAGTTTGAGAAAGATGATGAAGAAAAGGGCGAGAGATTCACGTCCAAGTCTAAAGACAGGGCAAAAGATGAACGAAAGGACAAAGAGAAAAGCAAAAGAAGTGAAGGTGGGGACAGAAGACGGGAACGGAGTAGAGAATCAGATGAGCAGAAGGCAAAATCGAGAAGCATCTCCCCATTAAAGTAAGTATTATTATATATTTTCTTTGGCACATAGACACATTTATCCTGGTTATTCTCAAACTCAGTCCATTATCTGTTTAACAGGGCCAAGTCTCCCAAATGGTCCAAACGGTCCAGATCACCATCTCCAGACTGGAAGTCACGGAGGTCCAGGTCACGGTCACCACATCGCTCACACAAGAAGACAAAGAGGAGCAAACACTGACCCTAAAGGCTGGACTTCGTCTTTTACTTCTGTGCTGAATAAGCCTGCTGGCATCTGAGCTGCTCTTCCAGATGTTAACATCGCAGCATGCACAAGACACCTATGATAGTCTTCAAACCTTTCTTTCTGCAGGCAAGATTCAACACACTTTTGTATGAAGTTTGGACACTGTAACTAATTATATATATTTTTGTTTTAATGTTTGTTTTTAAAATGATAATCAGAAGGTTACTGCAAACATAACATAAATAAATCAGTCTTGATGATGTGCGCGTTGCTTTCCTGGAGTTGGAGTAGGGCCAGGTATCAAAAATAATTTCTACTGGGACTACTAAATTTTACCATTCACAGATTTTTTTCCTCCCATTTCTCAATAAGGTAACAAACTTTTTAGTTTATGCACATATTTATTGAGGAAATTAGCAGAGCATGATTTGGTTCCGTTTACAAAAGCAGTATGTGCAAATGTTATACACAAATTTACATAATTTTTATATAATGAAATGTGCTTTCATCCAACAAAGATATCAAAAGTACTTAAAGAACCAGTATTCAGAAAAACAGATACCCAGCCCTAATAATTAGCAACCGTATACAGATTTCCTGTACCTTTATTAGCTCATATTTTTGATAAAGTTTAGAGGGAAGTTTGAGAATCTGAAGGATTTAGAAATGCAATCTAGATTTTGTAGGCACAAAGGATTATTTTATAAATACATCTTTAACACACAAGACACATTAAGATTTGTGACTGACAATTAGGACAGTGGTTTGCACTTAGAAATATTCTGACAAAAGGTTTGTGAAATGTGGGTGCAGGAGAAAGTGGTGAGGTGCCATCTACATTGTTAGCTTCCAAAATGTACTACGTCTTGACCAACCAGTTGTAAATTACACATACATACATAATCTGAACAGATTCGATTTCTGCTCAAACCACACACTTGGCATTTCTGACTCTGGTTTGCTGCTTCACGCAAACCAGTTCACAGTTGCTTGGTATTAATGATAAAAATAGAAACATGACAGGGTATCACAAGTTGTCTGCTTTGTACAGTCAATTACCTCCACCCAATCACTCATCTTCCATTTTTAGAGTCCCTGTCGTCCCAAAAACAACCTACAGGCAGTTTCTTGTCTGTCGTCAGTAGGTAGTTGGGAGAGTTTAAATGGGCTGTCCTTCTGTATGACTAAATGCTGACAAACCAGGCTGAATGTGGAAAACGACGGCCTTTGAAGTGCTCAGTACTTTTTTACATTGATGAAGACTTTAATTGCTCCAGTGAAGTCAGCTGAGAGTAAAACCTCTGTGTGATCTGTCTTCAGGGCTCCTGCAAAACACAATAATATTTCATAGTAAAACGGCAGCATCTTGGTGTTTATTTTTAACCTGCAGGCTATCGATGAAATAGCTGAAATTCGTTCTGTGACATGCAGTACCTGAGGGTATGGTCTCAGAGTCTGTGGAGTCTACACTCTTGCACTCTGCTTCAGGTTTATCTGCCCCGGCCTCTTGTGGAACAATAAGGCCCGGGTNCTCTTGCACTCTGCTTCAGGTTTATCTGCCCCGGCCTCTTGTGGAACAATAAGGCCCGGGTGGGGTGCAAAAATGGCCGAGGTGACCACTGCATTGTGTGCTGAAAGATAAGTCAAGCTTTCGTTGAAGTTTAATGGCAAAAAAAATGACTGATTTGGAAATGTTTTACATTAGCTGATTATCGCTGAAACTGCAGTGTAGCTACCTTTAATGCCTTCCCAGAAATCGTTGCGGTCCCGTCGCACAGAGGTGAATTTGCTCAAGTCGTGGTATGTGCTCCAGATGTACACATACTTGTCCTCTGAACCACTGATGATGAAGGAGTAGTCATGGCTACGGAAAGACAGTTCCATGAAAAAATTCTTGTTCTTGTGTGTTTGACATGCAGCACAAGATAAACAAGGCAAACTGTAGCTTGGCAGCTCTGGGTTTATGGTGAAAGTTTTAATATGGGATGACACGGAAAAAGCTGCATTTTTTTCCATGAGAAGCAGAGTTTGGAGGCAACAGCAGGCATAAATCAAGAGCACCACAATTCAGGGTGACAACCTCGGCATAGCAACACCATCCATTTACGACAACCTCAGCACAGAGCAGAGCACAAATGTTCAACTGTGATGACCAGTGAGAGAAAATGTTTAAATGCTAGCCTGGTTCATGTCTGATTAATGTTTAACATCGGTGATGCAATCTCACGCAGCTTTCCGATGAGCATTAGTCAAACAAACGATAAAGCTGCTGAGTATTGGCTTTAAGCTGCAGACACACACTGTCAGTAGTTCACCAGGCGTTTGTGGGATAGGGATTGTTTTAATGTTACCTACTTACTGAAAGAACCTGGCATTGCTGTGTGATGGTGCTCAGAAATGCTCAAACCCCTGCAGGCCAAAGCAAAGCCACGTGAGAAAGAAACGTCCTAACCTGAAGCTCGCCTTGATTTGGCTGCTGCTGTTTACATAGCCCTTGTATTTCATGGACAGAGACAAGTCCCTCAGGTCATACAAACGGATACGGGAATCATTCGAGGTCACCAAAATCTAAAGGGGGAAAAATGGAAATTTTATTGTTCAATAATCTGTGATTGGCTTGTCCCATTATACACACATCAAACGGAAGTATTTATAGTGAAGATCAGACCCTACCTTATTCTCTCCGGGTAAAGGTTCGATGCCAGTTATTTTACGCCCAACTTTGTTTCTTCCTCTGGTGGACCTCACGTGAATTTGGGTGTGGTATTTCAGACGCTAAGGAACATACAAAGACAACATACTAAGTGCCGTCGCTGGTAACACTATGACATGACAAACAGATAATATAAATATAATAAACAGGAAAGAAAACGGGAATGAAAAGTAGCTGAGCACCTCTGTGTCGTAGAAGATACATCGGCCATCGTAGGTGCCGATGACGGCATACTTTCCATTTTGGCAGAAGTTGGCAGCAGTGATGAGGCGCGTTTGGCCATCCACCTCGTTCCACAGTGCCACCTTCTTGTCTGGAATGTTCCAGAGCCGTAGCTTTCCGTCGAGCGNACCTCGTTCCACAGTGCCACCTTCTTGTCTGGAATGTTCCAGAGCCGTAGCTTTCCGTCGAGCGATCCACTTAGGAAGTATCTGTCATCCTGGCAAACCAGAAACACACATTCAGTCGAGGAGCCAAAATGAACAAATTCTGTAAGATCGGTGCTGAAAGCAATAACGTAATGTCGCATGACTTACTCTGGGATGGAAAGCAATGGCTGTGACAAAATCAATGTGCTGAAAGCAGCACAGACACTCTCTCCTGGATATGTGCCATAATCTGACCGTTTTATCCATGGAGGAGGAGAGCAGGAAAAAGTTCTGGATTGACACAAAAAAAAAAAGTGAGAAATAACACCAGGACTAAGGGTGTCTAAAAGGTGCAAGGACAGAGCGACGGCTGTGAGGCATCACCTTTGACCAGGACAAATCCAGCAGGTCAGCAGTGTGACCTTTGTACTTGCAGAAGGGGACTTGACGGAAAGGGGTATTTCTGTCTTCTGTGTCTGGGTCCTCTGGAGCACAGCCCACCTAGGATAAGAGTAGAGTCTTTCAATAAAATGTGGTGTCTTAAATGTGTGCAAAAAAGATGCAACAACCTCATAAATAACCCAAAGCTAATAAGCTTTTTTGGTGACACCAGATAAGGGTTTCTAATTTCACTCACCCCAGGATCTGTATCCGATTTAGAAGAGCACAAACTTTCCTGAGATGGAGAAGGTGAAACTCGACCTGGATACACCAAAAACCCCAAAATCCAAACCATATCCAAAGATTAATACATAGATTTATAAGTGACCAAATCACCACAAAATCTTCCGTATGTGTGGGAGATGATGGGGTTACCTTCAGTGTTGTACTTTAATCTCATGTTATTGAAGTAGTCAAAGGCGGTCTTTAAGACCCAGATGCGAACAATGTTATCTTGGCCTGCGGTTGCCAGCAGCCGTCCGCAGTGAGAGAACTTCATAGTCCAAACTGCTCCCTGAGTGCAAGATGAGGACACTACAACTACTGCCAAAAAATGCAGAGCTTTCTAACGAAAAAAAAAAAAAAAAAANAAAAAAAAAAAAAAAAAAGAGCTCCTCTTACCATGTGCTCTCCGCTCAGGTCCTGCACGACTTTAATCTGATCAAAGTCAAAGGGACCCTTGAAGCTGTGTGCTGCTTTGAATTTGGCAGGCCTGGTGTAAGGCATGCCCTCATCGTCACTCGATGATGGATCATCCGGATCTGTGTGGAACACTGAGACCACCCCAAAGGAAAAAGTACACCTGAGATTACAAAAACCTTTGGGGCAGCAGCAGCATTTACTTTTCATGATCAGGTGTAAGGTCGGCAAATCCTGCAAAATGCATGTCAGATTTTTCAAGCACCACAGCCTGGGAGATGTCGGTGCATTAGCAGTTATCATGCAGACAGAGTTTGTTCCAAAACTTAGCATTCTATACATAACAAGATGAAATCCTCCCACATGCTCTACTTGGTGAATATGTGCAGATACACAGTTGAGATCAAGTAATGATTGCAAATGTGATAAAATTGAATGGAAAATAGACTAAATTATTGGCCTTGTTATGTTAACAGGGCTTGTTGATTTGACTGATTTGTCGATTTTGTTCATTCTTTCATTCGTATATTTAATTTATGAATGCTGCTATTTCTGGTTGTGGCAGCGGCCACTTTGCCCTGTTCTCTTCCCTTGCCTGCCTGTATGCTGTCCACCTACTTTCACTTACAAAAGGCTAACCACTCTCACTCTATGAGCAATTGAAGCACTTTCCCCGTATGTATATATATGTGTATCTATATATATATATATATATGTGTGTATCTATATATCTATATATATACATATAGATATATATATATATATATATATATATATATATATCTATATGTATAGATATATATATGCACACACACACACAAACATAAAAAAATGGGGATTAAATCTGAAGCTTTTCATGGAATTCCTACCTTCATCTCGGACACTTCTCACTTTGTTGACTGCCTTTTCTCCATACTCCTCAGCAAGATGCTTGGCCCTCTTCACAGATTTGCCCAGAAACTTTTTTAACTGAGTTCTGTCAAATAAAACAGACAATTATTATATTAGTATAAGACTATATTGCAGGAAAAAAGGGGTGAAATAAATTCCAGCAAAATGTGCCAAGAAGCTAGGAACTTTTACGTTTTTTGTTTCAGTTTTCCTCCATCTGTGTCTGCCAGTGGAGCCTGAGGTTTGTCATCGTCATCTGACTGTGCAGCATCGTTCCTAAGAAGAAAAAAAATAGAATAAAATAACTTCCTCTAGAAAATCTACTTTTTTTTTTTTTTTTTTTTTTTTTTACACAGGCCCAGGTGAAATAACATAGAAATAATGAAACGATTGCTATCGGTGATACACAGGCTGAATCAATGAGGCACCACAAAGCACTTTGCCCTGTCACCACAGATCTGAGCACATGATCTGAAGACATGAAATCTACTTCTTCCCTCTTGTAATTAATATGTATAGCTGTGAATATTGCTGTTGTTTTGTGTCAATCACACTTGTTGTTGTATGCGAGAAAGAAAAAAAACACACTATTTGCTTACGTAATGTACTCCTTGGTTCTCCTCATGATGTGTAGTGTGAGGGGGTTAATCCCAGCAGGGAGTTTCTCTTCTGCCTGGATCAGTGGGATCTCCTCCCCAGTGTCCAGATTTTTGATCATCACACTAGCCAAGATTTCCTGTTTTAACACAGATATACCCCAGATGGATAGACAGATTGTGCAAAAATTAAAAAAAAGCAAATTGGATTATAGCTTGGATTAAATTTGATTAAAGGCATCAAAACATTAAGAATCAAACACATGGGGACTCTTACTTCATCTGTCAGTTCTCTACCAGAGTTGGAGCGAGGACGCTGAGGGCCTGCGGCATCTCCTCCACTGGCAGATGAGACCTGCTCTTCCTCATTCTCCTGAGAAAACAAGCCAAGCAGTGGTACAATTGATACACCTGTTTTCCGAGCAGCTCTGACCAAGCGCCAAAAAGGGGATTCTGGTCCGCAGCCTCACTGACCTGTGCCGTCACCACCTTGTTCCCGCTGGTGGCACTGGCCAGATCCAGAGAATGCTGCAGATCTTTGGTTAGACTCCTCACCGTGCTGCTGGGAGACACCAGGCCAGAGGGCTCCATGTCATTAACGCTGACTGAACTAACTGCAGACACTGGATAATCATACAACAAACAACATGAAGAGAAACAGGAAGTCAGAAACTCCAGGTATATATATAAAAAGAGGAATATAAAACCCAAGTTTAACAACTAGAAGTGATTGTATTCTTCACATTTTTTATTGATAACAGGGTCCAGAGCTGTCCACACCACCGTCATTCTATAGCTGCGCTGAGCAACAAACAGAACTTCGCTGACAAACAAGAACTTTTTGGAACAGTGTAAAAAAAATCCCTGAAGTTTATAATGTATCATGTATCTGTTGTTTCTCTATAGTCAGACAGTTTGCAAGTGAGGAGATGACAGCGTTCATTGCATACATCTACAATGCTCTGCTGTCATTTTAGACTTGGTCTCATTTTCATCTGTCTATTATAAGCTACACTTTTTTTTTTGTTTTTAATCAATCAATTTTACTCCTATTCAGCTTCTGTACTGTGTTATCTACCTTCAAGTCCACTTGGCCTCAGATTTTCTTGAGACTTCTTGCTGGGAAGGAGACCTGACCAAGATGGTGGAGGAGGTCTTGGTGGAGGACCGCCACTAGGAGGGGGTGGTCGTGACGGGGGAGGCTTCTTGGTGCTGGCTACAATGTCTGGTTCCACTGTGAATTGCCGTGGGGGTTTGGTCGGCCCGGTGGAGTCTGAGTCAGCTGGTCTGTCTGTGAAAGGAACATGGTCTAAGATGTCTGCAGGTCTCTGCTCCTGCTCCGCTTCTGCACCCACAAGAGGCTGGTCAGGCTGACTCTGTCCAATGGTGCTGGTGATGTCTGGTGGCTGTACGTGCTCTTGTAGCACAACTGATGGCTCTGGATAAACTGGAGGTTCAGGGTCAGAATGCACTCCATTTCTTGTTTCACTTTCCTGTTGTTCCTCTGGTCTCTCAGCAAGCTGAAGATCCACACCCAGCTCTTCAACCTCCACAGGAAGTTCCTGGGCATCATTCTCTTTCTTTAGCTCGGACTCTGCTCTTACGTCAACATGGAGCTCATCTAACAGTTGAGCCACATCACCAACACTTCCCTTCTGACTCTCCTCAATGATGCTATCAATGATCTATGAGGAAGAAACAATAACAGCTTTTAGATTAAATTACATAGAAAGCCTAAGTTCCCTTGTACGGATGAACTACAACACAAAAGACACACAGTTTGCACAGAGCAGCAGCAGCAGTTAAACACAAAGCAAAAACTCACAGCCAGAATGACATCAAGATCAAGATATACTTTGTCTCTCATGGGAAATTCGTCTTGGACTCAAGTGTTATCTGCTGCTGTCATACAATATATATGTCATAGCTAAAAAGTCAAAAACAAGGGTAGAATATGTAATAAATAAATAATATGTAGAGACAATGTCAGGCCCCACCACGTGCATCTCATGTAATGTGTTTTTTTTTTTTTTTAGNTTTTTTTTTTTTTTTAGACTTTGCATTTATGATCACATTCAAAGCCCAGATATAAGCCACAATTTACATAAAATAAATGGACCTCTATACAAAAGTCAAACTACTTGTGCACTGTAAAAAATATTTTTAACCTGTTTCACCAACTTTATTTCTTGAGCCAAAGAAGATGTCAACCCTTAAGTGACATATAATCTTGTTTCAATATCGGTGACATACATTCTTGTGAACCAAATGTCTACAGAAATGTCAGAAAACAGTGGTGAATTGTGTTGACAACCCTGCTGTGTTTTTAACTTTATTTTTGAAGAAAACAGTAGCTTCAGTAGCTACAGTAGCAGTAGCTTCTATCTATGATTTATAACCATCATTAGATAAATAAAATAAAATAAAAACAAAGATTACATGACAGGCATCCACTGCTCTCATTCAGAGTAGGAGTATGAGGATATGATGACACACCCAGAATTTTTGGAATTACGTTTAATCAGAGTCACTGCAATAGCAGAGGAAACCATACCTGAAGGGAATCATCTGGATGAGCTTCAGATGCAGCCTGTCCACAGGTCACATCTTGTAAAGTGTTTACCGATTTCTGCACAAGCTGTTCAGGAAACAGTGAGAATAATATCATTTAACTATGACATATGGGCATCAAAAAACACAAAAGCTGTAGAATGCCAGCTTTGATTTATAATGAGGCAGCGAAGTAACACCATCTGTACAGCACATCCACACTGAGGAAAAATTAAACTGTAGAATAGATAACCACAGGAATATGTTTAACAGTGTTATTTCTTTATAATTATAAAACTCAACAACAACAAAAAAATCAACTAACTTTATAATTCAAATCTGTCATTTTTACACATTTAGACACGTGCCACTTGCAAATGGATTAAATTCTCAGACTCCAAAGACAAATCCAAACTCTTCATGTTTTAGTGCAATGATCTATGTAACAGGTTGCTCAAGATACATTTTCCTGTAACAATTAAAACAGTGTTTATGGTCATCTACAGATGCAGGGTTCTGTGACCCAGGTTCACTCCAGGGCTCGTTCCACCATTAGTTTGATTATTACGCTGTGGTTCAGGAAAGACTCCTATATCTACCATGAGCAAATGAAACTGTAGTGTCAGCTTTGAGTGAGAAGGGCAAGCTAAGCCACAACGCCATGTGATTCATTTCCATTTCATTTACATTTTCCTAACTGTCAGGAGGATGCTACATTTAAAACAAACACTAACATTAAAACACTATTGTTAAAAACTTGTCAAATAAATGTCCATCATGGAAAACAGGAGAATATTTGCAGTCAGTGACTCATTTTTGAGCAGGCTCTATTAACTCAGAGTTTAATACATGATCTTGAAGTAACTCAAGGTAGGTACAACTTCAAGGACAACTACTATAAACACTGCAGTGACCTCTAGATAGTGAAACATTGATTGTTAGACTGTTTGAAATGTTATAACTTCACTTCTTTTCTAGGTGTGGCAGTAACATTCAAACCAACTCCACTGGAATTACAATAAGGACAGAAATTGATTCTGTTTAACATCACCTGGATTTGGATACATACCTTAGGTGAAGGAATGACAAACTTTGCAGGTGACCTTTAAAAAAAACAGAGGGATATCATTCAGAAATGCAAATAAAGAAACTGTCTAAATACAAGATTCCAAAACAAATCCAATTTGAGATGTTATTATTCATGATTTTCATCTGAAATGATCTTTTGTATAATTTCTGGAGATGACTTGCAACAAATGCAAAGCCTGACAAGACTGAAACAAAAAAATATTTCCACCATTATAACACAACAGCAATTCAGTGAAGTAATGATTGTTCCCTTCATTTAATGCAACTTCTTCAAATGCCAAAAAAATTACACTGGATATTGTCAATATGTCCTGCCTGACACGTTTTGTCGCTGTTTTTTGTGTGTTTGGTGGATTTTTTTTTTTTAAATAAGTAATTATTCATTACTTATTACTGAGAAATCAGAGTCATGTTTCATTACAACAATCACAAGTATACTTTGGTCCTCAGCAAGCACTAGATTTAAGAGAACTTCTGCATGACTAGAGAGATCATTTGGGAAGAAAATCTAACAAACATTTCAAGTAAATCTAACAAACATTTCAAGTTTGTCCTCAACATTTACATTTAACCTGAGGATATTTCCACATATCTGTTCTCACAAGTATAAAATAACAACAGGAAGAGAAAGAAGGTAGGTTTAGTCTAATTTTCATCTATCTGTTAGAAGCGATACATTTTATAATAACTCAGTGTGTTTGATTGAGCTGTGTAAATAAATGTCTTTGTGATTTGACTTGAATTCAGTCCCAGGTCCTCCCAATGACAGCCAGGTAGTGCCTGTCTGCTGTTTCTGTTACTCTGTGTGTTTTGATTATAAAATGCTGACTTGGCCCTGTGTTGTAGCTTTCAGAGGAACCTGTTCCTAAGCACAGACATGATCCAAGTGTCCCAAGATCACAGGAATAACATCATGTGACCTGTGTGTTAGGGTGGACTCTCTCTGCTCTAACATCTGACCGTTTGAAATGTCACTTTTCAGTTTGATTCTTCATGATTTGCATTATGACAGTTTCTAGTACTGACGGCGCAGTTATTAGCAGCTGATCCGTGGCTGTTATCCAAACACCTGAATTAACTTTAGATATAAAATGAGCCTACAGAGCAGAGCTTCGTTCTGCAAACTTCATAACATTAGTCTGGTATTAGCTAACAGCTGTACTTTGCACGGTACTCACAACACTTTGCACACTACAAACAGAGAAAACTGAAAATCTATCTCTAATCTAATCTAATGTTGAATTGTTAAAAAAAAAGTTTTCTTACACTTTGGGAGATGGAGTAAAATTAACGTCCTCAGCAGCATCATAAAATTCTTCTGTATCACTTGTATCTGACGCCATGCTAACGAGAATTTAGCTCACTAGCTCAGGCAGCTGTCCAAAAGGCAAACCTGCGAGTGCTGTAACACACACATGCGCCTGTTTTTTACGTTTTCAGCGTCTTCGATATTACTGCAGTGGCAAAAAAAAAAAAAAAAAAATNAAAAAAAAAAAAAAAAAAATTAAATTAAATTTAAAAAAAAATCCTTGGCCCGGGCGTCGTCAAACAACCTCTTTCCTGTGTAACGTCATGCCATAACGATACAGTAGGCTAATGTTAGCTTACAGCTTGGCTAACTAAAAATCAACACCTATTGCTAACTAGTTTCTAGCTCGGTAAACGTGTATCCTTCACAGCACGGTAAGTCCGATTAAAAGAGACGTCCAAACCCGCGTACTTAAAATCAGAAAACAGCTGGTTAGCCGCCAAGCGACTTCACTGAGTGAACAGCTTCGTAAACAAATAAGTAACACCAAAAGCACATCTTAGCTGAGAGAGCCAAAGGGCGGGGCACAGATATGTTTTCTTCTTCTGCTTTACTATTAGCAGCTAAATGTTCATTTTCTCACATTACAGCCACCTACTGGAGCATTTTAACAACGCGGCAATCCCATTACGTTATACCAAGATGAGTGTAATCAATAAACAAATTCAAGATGATAAGAAATGTTTTAATTTAAAAAAAAAACATTCGTAATATTGTCATCGATAAGAACAAAATTTGTTGAAAAGGTAAGTTTAGTAGAGATCCCTTAGTTATGATGTTAATTGGGAAAATGGCTATTGCATTACAAATAGGCAAAGGTGTCGGTATGCCAAGAACAGAAATCTATACATGTACAATTTAAATACGTTCACTTGCCAGGTCACAAGGACAGGACCGCCATAACTTCCATTTATAGAAAATGACTATGAAATAATTGTTTTCATAAAGTTTTTGACCATTTTTGTCTTTCTTTCAACCGTTTTTGTTTAACCTCTTTACCTTTTCTTTTCTTAGACCCAATTGCTTGTTTGACCTTTATCTGTTTTACTCATTTTTATCCTTTTACCGTTTTTGGTTTGACTTTTTTTTTTTAACTTTGTTTTGTTTTTATTTGACCTTTACTCAGAACCATTTTTGTTTGAATGCACTGTGGTCAACAAATATTTGAATATGACTGCTGTTACAGTTTATATTGCAAAATTCAAGGCTCAGTGATCCGTAAAGAGTAGCCTGATACATTTCTCTACTTATAAAGTTTCTTAGGAGTCAATATTAAAAGGCCACACGTGTACTGAGATAGTTTCATTGCTGCAGCTAAATATTGATATTCATATAGCTGTCATAGTTTGGCCTTGCACAGTAATAAAAACCTTAGTTACAAATGCCTGAAAGAATGCTTCTTCTTCTATAGAACCACTTTATTTAGTAACGGAAGTTTTGAGCCAATGAAAAAAGATTGCCATAGTCTTCCACCTATTATAAGTTTGAATGCTCCAGCTTTTCTAGTAAGAGACGATTTCATTGGATAAAACAATGAAGGCGGTTCCATTGGCATAAGTGGATTTGAGGGCTTGGTAGGAAAACAAGGACGCTGGTTAAACTATCTCGTTCTTGAAGGTATGGATTTCTTTTTTTAAGTTTACAAAGTGTATTAAAGATGTATGTAGTGAATATAGTATATTATGTCCAACAAATAGAACGTAAACAGTTGGTTATAGTCAATTGTTGGCGGTGGCAAACTAGCCAACCAGACTAACTAATAACTAACCTAACTAACTTAGGTTAACATCCTGGCGGTTTCGTTAATGCGTTATTAGTTGAGCTGACATAGCTAGATAACGATAGTTAACAGTAACGTGCTTGACAGCCGTCGAGTCATTTATCCTGAGTGTAATTCCAAGCTAGCCAATGTTAACCTGAAAGGGTTAGCTTAGCTAGTTAGCCTTAGCTTGTTCCCACGGAAGATGTTAAGACAGTGTTCTAACAGCATGGCCAGAAAATTAGCCGTGCCACGGTTTCACAGCGTTTCCTCATAGGACAGCTTAAGTGTTTGTTCCGCTAATAAATAATGGTACGTTAACAAATGAAAGGCTAATGACTTTGCTAGCAGTCACGCTACCGGCTGCCTTACCGTGAACTTAGTTTTTATATGTGTATCACTTAGCTTCAGCGGGACTATTACTTTAACACTTACGTTGTTGTCACCAGAGCGCTTTGGAAAGGCAGACTGTGCTCCCTCACTTTCAACAAAAGTCATATTGCTTTACCAGGTTACAACTGTTATACTGTTCAATAAACTTCTGCAGTTAAATTGTATTGAAATTGACGTGCGTAGCTGTTGACTGTTAAAGTGTTGCGGTTAATCAATGTCAATTCACTTTTCATAGATAATGCGTGTGTTGGCTGAATCTCAAACACTTGGTAGCTCTGCTGCATACACGTGAGATATTTTTAACTTCAATTAGCCTAGTTTTGTGTAAAGTAACAAGAGTCAGAACGCCCTGTCCTAACCTTTGTAAAACATCCTTTATCCGAAGCAACACCGTGTTACATTTTGTATGTATTTATTTTGTATGTATTTACTGTACTGTGAGTAATCCCAGTGAGAACTGAATCCCATCTCTCAATAGTGCTATTCTCTATCCATAAAAGGGGAAAATTCCAGAACTTTTAGTTGTGAGTTATGATACAATAATAATTCTTTCCACATGTATTTGAGCCTAAGATTAAGAACAATTTTTGATAATTAAAAGGGAAAGGGCTCCTGAATTAAAAGCACTTAAGACAGTAAATAAGTGTATCTAATGTGTTATGTACTTTAAAACAAGGAAAGAAAATGCTGGAAAAAAATTGCAGATGTACGTTTGACTTATGTTATTTGTTGCAATTAGCATGTTTATTACTTGGAAGAAAGCCTTCCTATATGATGATGATAATAACAGCATCTCTTGTTTCCTTGCTTTAGAGGTGTGGTATTGGTGAGGGTATGGATCACCCTGCACACAGAGGGGAGACAATGCCCATCGGACTGCATGACAGGTACTGTGAAATATAGCATGTTCCTGTCTATCTTTAGCTGTGGTGAACCCATGCGATATAGTTCACTTTATTGGAACACTTTAATTTTTCAAAAAAGTCAGAAGCTGGTAACAGCCAGTGCAAGCTGTGTGAAGGACGCTTCAGATTTTTGTTGTTCTCAGTATCACTAATGTGCTACAGGCGGAATTACTTCTTAAAAAGCATGAGCTTTGAGAAGTAATTTTTCACGTTGCATGTTAGTGATAGTGAGAACAACAACAGCAACAAAAATGGTTGGTGATGATTCTCAACTCAATATGCACCAGTAATTCTCAAATTTCATACCCAAGTACCTCAGACTTGCTTATATTCTGTCCTGCTAGCTAGTGAACGGCATTCACCTTGAAACCCAGGTGTTCATTTTGTCTTGTTTACTTGGCAAGAAGGAAAACCAGTGGAGTTGTGATACTTGAGGATATGATTAAGAATTCACTGATATGGAGGTAAAAATTCTTATTTAAGTGTCGTGTCACCTAATGGCTTAAAAGAAATCAGGAGAGCCATACTGGTGACTGTGCATGTTTAAGCCCAATAAATACTACTTGCATACACTGTACGTTATTGCCAACCATTTTCAAAAACATAAACTGTATTTCTGTTTTCGTGTTATTTTGCCAGATCCTCATGTCTTTCTAAACCAAATGTTCTGGTGATACACCCACCTTAAAAATTTAATATTTTGCCTGCTAACACTTTGCATGATTGTAGACGGCACGGTCATTTTCATTTCTCAATAAAAGCAGTCTTCTCCTGGGACTATATTCCCTAGAGGAGACACATTTTCTTCCATGTAGCTCCATGTTGGATCGGTTAAATGAAGTAATGTCAACAAAAAATGTAATATATGTCTTGTTTGCTGTGATGAATGACTTATATCAAGCATGTCTTAAGTCTACAAGTGGATTTTTACAGCTTACTGGAATGAACTGAAACTAGCAGCAGGCTGGAAGGTAGGAAAAAAATTCTAAAATTTGCCACTAAAGTAGTATGTTTTGGTTGGCAGTAATGTAATATGTATGCAGGTTATATTTAATGGGCTCAAACATGCAAATTCGCCGGTATTTCGTTGTTCTTTGGGAAATTCATTGTGTCTGTGGAAGATGTGAGATCATGCAGAACATTAACGTTGCAAAAAAAAAAAGAGCAGCACACACACCAAACACAACACTGGATATACTTCAGCTTTACACACAGTCCACTGTGTACAGCAGTGGCACCAGTGACTAATAATCGAGTTCAGCACCACACATCCAGACTCAACTATCACATCACATTTATTTGTTTAATAGAGCTGTACTAGTGGGTATGAAAGATCCGCTTGCACGGTTAGTTGGGAAAGGCAATACATTGTTGTCCTGATGACAGCAACTCTTACTCACTAAAAAGATGCTGCGATACATCATGAAGAGTTTCTGTCCCTTTCTACCACGTGGGACTCATAGAGTGTCAGACCTTGTTGTCGTTGGCCTGCAAGCTTACGAGACATATTGCCTATCTTATTCAATTTGTTTTTATTACATACAGATAATGAAAAATACCAAGCAATAAAACACACAGCCTCACACACATAAAAGCCTGAGCATGTTATAGCTTTATAGCGGGCTATCTTAAGGCAGTATTCAGGAATAGCATTTTATTATATAATCTACTGTATTTTTTCTTGAGTTTGACTATAAAGGAATGTTTTGAGCATGACTTGATTACACAAGAGCTGAGCAAAAGACAAATGAGAAAATGCACAAAATTAGGGTTATTTACATAATCGCGGTTCTCTGAGAAAAATGACTAATTGTCACACATTGGAATGTTTCCTGTGTGATCTCATCAGAAACACCTGTTATGCTATGCAGGACCCAAAGTCATCCTGAGAGGAAGAGATCCTCTCCCTAAAAATGATTTATTACCCATTATCCATCAGTCACAAAGCCCTGTCCTTGCCACTTGTAGAAGTTCCTATTCTCTCATGTGACTGCCTCTCTGGAACCAAACTTTCTCCTGTGGTGTGTTTGCATGGCAACGACTCAGTCACACCAAGTGATGTAGAATGTGTGTTGTAATAAACAGGATAGTGCTCAGTTCCAATGATAGATAAAGACAAGAAAGCAGAAGGATGTTTTTCTTTCATTATGTCAAAGTTTTGAGTTGCTTGTGAAAAGAAAGTCCTTGGAGACAATATCCTGCATTTCCAAGCTAAACGGGTCCGTCATATGGAAGGAACGACAACAAATGAAGCACCCAACAGAATCTGCTTACACTAAAATACTTAAACACGGCTGACGTATTCTGTTGTTGCTGCTGTTGGTACTGCTACATGCCCAAATTCTTGCCTTGCGCCATTTGTGTATCCAACTTTTGCCATAGACAGTGTTTCCTATTTCAAAATCATTATACTACAACAATATATGTTAATAGATAACAGTGTGGCTAACTTGTGTAGCTACTCTCTCAAATCCTTATCAACAGCTAGATAAGAAAATAAAATGAATCAAATAGTTTCATCATTTCACCTGAACTGTCTGCCCTGTTTAATCTCCTGTGTGTGTGTGTGTGCGCGCGCGCACGCGTGTATGTTTACACAGTGTAGTAAATGTTTATGACAGCTCATCCTCAAAGTTCGGACTCCGGATACTCCAAATGCCTGACTGCTCCACTGTCTGTGTGAGAATGTCTACTATGCTTTGGTTTGGTCCAGTCACATTCAAGCATCCTGTCATCTCCATGACAATAATGGATAGACATGGCGTTGAGCTCATTGAGGGCTGACAGCACAGTTAGTTTCGTCAGCAGTTAGATTGACTCAGGGCTGGATTGGCCATCGGGAGAGGCAGGACTTTTCCTGATGGGCCAGAGCCATTGGTGGGCCAGCTGGTGGCCTTAGCGCTGCACAATATAATATTAATTAAAATTAACTTAAACAAAGCAAACACAATTTTTCTTTCATAATTTTCTTGGTGCTTAGACAAAAAATGGATTCTAAAAAGAGAAAGAGTGGTGCAAAGAAACAGCAGACAATTATGGACTTATTCGCATTTTCGCCTGGCCATCCTACACCCCCACACTCCCCAACACAATCTGACCCTGGCTTGACTGACCTTAATAAACAGACCTTTGTCTTATTGAAAATTTTCTTTATGGAACCTTTAAGATTTGTATTTGAATACCCCTGGTTTATGACCTTAATGAACTGAAGATTATGGTTATGCGACATGTAAAGCAAAGACGTTGTGGAGCTGGTGTGTGTGAAAGGGTGATGGCCATATATTTACCCATGACCACCAGTCTATGAATAGTCCAGTGTGGTTTGGACGTGTGTTCATTATTATACAAGTCATCCGTGGGGTTATGTGTGTTAAATTGGTATAAGAGTTTGGACTTTGTTCAGCTATCTAGTTTAGAACACTAATACCAGCCAAATAAAACCACATCTTCCTAGAAATGTACTGTGTGAAAAGAAGCTAATATTATATATATTCATGGATTTGATTTGATTTTTTTTTTTTTTTTACTGTAGGCGAATTTACTTGCATACATTCTTCCAGGAACTAGGCCTCAGTGTTCAAAGACTGGAGAAAGAAACTTGCCAGCCAGCATGGTCTAATATTTTTGGAAAAAAAAAAAAAGAGAGAGAGTTTCCTCTGCTTATGAACGGAGTCGTGACTGTGGAGGTGGATCATCCACTACACCAATGATATGGACAGCAATGGACGGACATGGTTTTCAATGTGGAGAATGATAATTAATGCAGGTGGCAGCAGAGTAGTCTGTCCACAATCTAAACTAGCTACAACTGCTGTTGAGTTTGAATGAGTAAAAGAAACATCATCTCAATTAGTTCTCAGATTTTTCAATGGTCATCTAGTTGCGTACAATGAATAATCTTTGCTGTGCCTTATGCTATTTCTAAATGAGCGTCCTCTTTGTAAAGGGAAGTTGTCAAGTTACAAGCATACATTGGCATTCAGTTTCGTAGTTTTTATAGGCTTTATATAAAATATTGTCCTTCATGACAAGTGGAAGACTGTAAGCTTAGTTTTTATTACCACAGTTTGTGAAATGGTGCTGGCGTTTTCTAGCATTTAAGATTATTCATAGTGGAAAGCTCTGCACTGAACAAAGTGTCCAGCTCACTTTGATTATCTGACTGCAGCAGGGCTGAAACTGGCTGGCTGCACCATTGTATGCTCCATCTCAGAAAACTCCAGAGTAAAGGTTGTATTGGGAATAAATAGCAAATGCAGTAGTGTCTCAAAATGTGTGGAAAAAGGCTGTGATGTAGATGAAAGTGTGAGCGCATTTTTAATTATATTGTTTTGTGGCTCACAAAATTCCAAAATTTGGGAGCGATGCTGCTAAGACCAATTTCTAAAACTGGAATTTGACCATCTACATACAATGGTGTGGCTTTTTGTTTTTCTGGGTTAATATACATTTGATAGCCTTAACTGCTAGTTCATGTCACAGGAAATAGCTTGCCAGCCATGAATAGCAGGAAATGTCCAGTTTTATCTGGTAGATCTAATTGTACTATTAACACTAAGTGAAAAATTACCTTACTGCTGCTGACACAAATATCACAAGATGAACCACAGAGAATTAAATGCATTTGTGATTCAAAGTAACTGCACACACCACAATTTGAATTCTCACATTTCTTTCTCTCCTTTGACTTTTTATAGCAAACTTGATACTGTAATCACAACTCCTTAAACAAGATGGCACTGTTGCTTAGCTACTGGGCTATTCATGAACCCTGGGAGGGAGATGGGGAGGGAGGGAGGGAGGGCTTCTTCCCCTCCTACCAGCAGACAACTGTGAATGCAGCAGGGCAAGTAGCCGCGGTGGATCCAATCTATTGGCTTCTCAGTGCTGCCGCTAAAGTCACAACCCCATCTGCAGCCCTGCACTGCCTCCACCAGTGTATTTCTGTATCTGCTGCTGCTGGTTTTGCTCTCCCTCCCCCTTAAATGGTGTGGGCAGAGTGGGATGGAAGACTGCATTGGAAAGCTTTTCATGGAAATGGTCTTTGCTGTTGGTATTGCTCTAGCACCATTCTGGTGACAACAACATGCCGTTGAAATGGAAAAGCGGTTCTCCTGTCAGCTGGAAATTCCCAGTGCCAGTTCTTAAGACATCCAGATCCTCGCCGCTTTCGCCTGCCTACATGTGAGTAAGAGCTAAAAAAAAAAAAAAAAAANAAAAAAAAAAAAAAAAAGAAAACCATTTGTGGTAATATTTTTAATTCAGCATTGGAGGTTTTAGTTTTAAATTATTTTTGAATGTTTGAAACTTATGTTTTTTTTCTTGCAGCATTAATTGGACATAATGTGATTTAGTTTTATAACATGTCAAGAGATTTGCCTCGTCCAGCATGCGTTTTATGGCTCGCTGGCAGAATGCTGTGCATTTGAGCAGAAAGGCTCATTTCGCTATCGTAGTCCGACCATGGCAAGGACCGACGACTCTTGCCCTCTCCCTGTGGCTACGTTTGTTTAGGAACAGGGGCACGGCAGCTTGGGAGGAGTCTGCCTTTGTCAGGATGTCTGGTGTGCCCTGCTTTTTGAAGCTATTGTCATCTGCTACTGTTCAGGAGGGGGATGGTAGAATGTAGATGGTTCACACAGGCTCTCCCTTTTGGCCTTTTTTTCCTGGGCTTTGCTGATTTGGACAAGTGTCTTGTTTGTCTTTTGAACAGTTATCATTGGCCTGTAGGCTCTGACAACTAAAAATCACACTGATACCCTGCAGGTAATTTCTTTGGCTAATGAGACTAATTAGGATTTTTTATTTTTTATTTATTTATTTATTTATTTATTTATTTATTTTAGAGATTTTGATTTATAAAATCTTCCTTGTCATGCAGCATCACCTATAAGCCTAAAATCTAATTTCGCTGATAGGACAAAATTTAAAGAGAGGTACATATTGCATTACAGAGATGTCACAGGAAAAAAAAAAAAAAGCTTATATCATAATGTGTCTTGCTTTAAAATGTCCTCAGTGTGAAAGGTGACACCTACTTGGATACACCTGTAATGCATATTTATGTCACCCTTACCTTCCAAGTCCTTGAACCTTATGGAGGTCTTCAGTAAAATGAAAAAAAAGAAAACAAAAAACACATCACTTGGTAAGCACTTTGTTAAAATGCTGTAATGTAGTGTGCTTCATTGGCACTATTGACTCACATTGACTGTTGACTCAGTCATTTTTCTTCCATTCCTTACACAGGATGTAATCACTGGTCTGCAGTAATGTTGTAATTTGTATAATTTATTGTTGATTGGCCAAAACAGTTTTCATTACATAAATTCAGTGGAATAGGTTGTTACGTGAACTGAAATTACTGCAGATATCCCAGAATATACTGAGCTGTTACAAAATTGCATTTTGCGGCTGCACTGACACCTCATCAATGTTGCCGATTGGTTCTCTGTGTGGAATCTCTGTCAGAACACAGCAGCACACAGCAATTCCAAAAAAAAAAAAAAAANCAAAAAAAAAAAAAAAGCATGAAATTTACTTCTTACCTGCAAATATTTGTAATCATTGTGGACGTTTATAGTATTTCCTACAGTTTTGTCAGTTATTCAAGGACCAGGTCTGTAATATTTCATTAGCAGCACTGCAAATGTTTATTTAATATTAAATTACCAGGCCTGTGTTGATATTTAAAGATCAGTACTATGGAGAAATTACTAATATTCCTATAACGTTGTCCATGTATTTATCTGGTGTGCTCAATTATATTAACAGTATTTCCTTGCAGGATATGTACCCATGTACGTATTTACCCATACTAGTATAATTTTAGTTTAGTGTCAATGTATTTTGATCGCAGTGGTAAAGGAAAAAAAAAATTGCACTCATAGTTTTATTATTTGGTTCCAGCTTGGATGGAGCTGACGGTAGACTTCATATTAACAAGACAACCAAAAATTTATTTCAAAGCCACTGAAAATTGCAATATTCCTCAGGGAAAATGCGAGTTCTCCGATTCAGCATTTTAAAAATTCATAGCCTGTAGGTTGTATTTGAATATATACCACATTTTAGTAACACTAATAAAACATTACAAAATATCCCCCTCACTTTTTTTTTTTTTTTTTTTTTTTTTTGGACAAATCACACCATGCCCAAGAAATAAGTTTACTAGACTACTATATCATTGAGCACTAGTATCTCTTTCTACTGTTTGGATTGTGTGTGTATTAGTATTAGTATTATTATAGTATATCATCACTTATCATCACCTAACCTTATACCAAGGTGAAAATATATATGCATACACACACACACACACACACATATATATATATATATACACACATATACTCGTGTCTAAACAGGAGCTGTCACGCACCCTAGCGCGTGAAGCATATTCAAGTCTTGAGGCTCCACCTTACCCTCTTCAGTCCAGCCCCGCCTCACCAGACCACTTACTATTTTGAAACTTGTATATCGCAAGTTGTGTTTTTAGGCAGGCTGATATTGGGCCCCCAATTATAGGTTCCTCTGTGGTCAGGGAAAAGTCACTCTTTATAGGCTCTTTGAGTGCAGCCTGTATCCTTTTATCATTGGAGATATTTTTAACTTGGTACACTGGTAGGTTAGACTTTATATATAGACATATATCCAAAGCAAGAGAATGATGGAGGATGCAGGAGAGCAAAGTGTTTGTAATGCCTGATGTGTTTGATATAGAAATAACAAAAATGGAAGTGTGTTTGCACATGTGCTTGGCTGTTTTGACACCACCCTAGTCTATCACTGTCTATATATAGACTTGGGTGGAATATTTCCTGATGGTGAGGATGGTTTAAAAAAAAAAAAATTGCTGCCTGAACCATGAAATAATCTTGTCATGTTCATAACTGGGCTTTGGGTTTATCTTAGAGTTCACAGAATGTCCTTGAAATCAATGTCGTCCTTTTATCCTGCACATCAGCACACATCCTGCCATGCTGTCAGCAGTTTGTGTTTGGAGCTGCTGGATCCTGCTTGCTGCTCTCAGGTCAGCGGTTGACCCAAAAATACCGTGTAACCACAGTATCTGTGGCCTTTTCTCCAAATGTTTCCTCTCATGCTCCGTCAAGTTTCTAATAACAGCAAAATGCCAACAAATCAACACACACACACACTTTGACCTTTATTTACTGTATTTCTCTTTAGCACATTACGGTCTGAAGGTGACTGACAGGCTTGTCACTTGGTTTTGGTAATACTGTATATATTTCTGTTTGAAAGTATAGTCCTTCTTTTACAATATATATATTCAACAAAATATGCTTACTGATAGCATAATTAGAGGGTTTTATTAGGACTTGTCTTTTAGAATTTATATTCCATGCAGAGTGCATGGGGAAAGTGAAAGCGAAAGCTTTGATCATCACTTTAAGAGATTGTTGCCTGTCTAGATGCGTCACATTTTTCACATAGATGTGAAATCCCTCTGCTGCTGCTATGAGATCATGACTTGTTGAAACTCTGAGGTAATGGCTCCCTCGTTTCCATAACCTCTTTGAAACCTACATTACTATGAACCCATAGTAATTTGTTCAGTTTAACAATTCCGCTACGCTTGAATCAAGAACACAGTTTATTTGACTATTGTTGCTCAGGACATCAAACTGAATAAGAGATGAGTTGGTGCTGGCTGAGCTTCTCTTACTTTCACTTTGAACACCAGCTTTTACTGACTTAAAAGATATTTTTCTAGTTTAAAAACACAGAAAACAGTGGGATTCTGATGGATCAATCCAACTTTATCACATTGTGCTTAACGTGCTAACTAGACTCAAGCATCTCACAGCAAATGTGTTGAGACTTACAAGGCTGTTTCAGCATGTATGCTTGTACTCTTAATAGCCTTTTCTAATGTGGACGCTTTTCCAGGAAACTTTTAAGGAGCTCGTGTATTTTACCCGCATTTTGTATGTTGGAACCATGGTTTAGTATTTGTTCCTGGACCATACTTCCTGTCCAGAAAAGCCTGCTCCAAAGGTCATATTTTACAGTTACTCAGGAAATATCTACCTGACTACTACCTCCTGGGGGGGGGGTGTACTGGTTAAAAAAAAAAAAAACAAAAAAACAAAAACTGAAACTAAACTGTAAGCTGTTAGTATAAGAATTAAATCGAGGTGCAAAAATATACAGGTATGTACTGTAAGTGTGAGACAGAAAGTCATAGTATGTTAGTGTGTGAAGGCAAACAGAATCTGGCCAGTGGTAAACCTGAGAATTCCTGCAAAGTGGATGTGCTGTGCTGCTTTAGAACATTTTCTAAACGCTGAACTAATGAGAGAACTGTGGTAGAGCTTTTAATTTACTTGCCATTTGGAAACATACATTAAGTTCTTGCTGACTTATGAGCCAAGGTATGGAATGCAAAAGCTGCCTAGGGATAATTTATTTTCATTGAGAGGCCATAGAGGAAGCAAAGGCAGCCTGGCCGGCATCGTGTCAAGTGAGCTCAATCAGGTGAAACTGTCGTGTTCAAGCTCATCAAGCTCTCTCTCTCTCTCTCTCTCTCTCTCTCTCTCTCTCTCTCTCTCTCACACACACACCCATTTGCCTGCTCAAAGCTGAATTGTGCTGAACTTGGGTAGAGTTTCATTTTCACTTGACCAGTCGTTTCATCATGTCCAACCATTAAATGTAACTGATATGTCAGAGCAGCTTAACTGAGGTCCTCCATTAGCCGATGAAATTCCAAATAATAAATAGGCCTGCTTTGACTAGGTCACACTTTGCCATGTAGGGACAAAGTGTGACAGCTTTTGTTGGTGATGTTTTAGGACATTGTGACCTTAAAACAATTGTGCCAGGTGTGACTGGGCAGCTATCACTTTTGACTGCAAAAATACCTGCTACAGTTTACTAGCCACATCAGATGGAGATGTTCACCATACTGCTGTATTGCTACATATTTAAAGGACGCATTAGAAAAACAGAAGTGTATCTAGTGTAGGGCTAGACGATATAAATGATACATTATCGTATCTCGATATAAAAAAATCTTCGATATAAAAATGAAGACGCCAATATATAAAGTCGATTAAAAAATGGTGCTTGAATACAGTAAGTTAATGACGGCTCAGACAGCCAATAGCTTGTCAGAACTGGAACAAACTAGCCAGTCTGGTGGCAGTGTCATAATAAAGCCCGCCCACCTCCCCAAAGCAGCATTTAGCTAAACAGTGAACACGCCGCAGCCCATGCGGTGACATGTGAGCTAAAGATGTCAAAAAGCGATGAAACTCCAGAGGGGAAAAAAAATTAAATGATGAGGAAGAAAGTAACAGCTCAACAGCCATTACTGTCCCAAAGAAAGTGGACATTGTGGTCGCAAGGTAAAAAAAAAAAAAAATGTCAGCAGTGTAAGTCTGACACAAAACATAGTGGCAATGTTCACTGTAAAATTAGCCAGAAACCAGTGCTGATGAAGCACGGCTTTTATCGAGAAATGCCTTTGTTTCAAGGATGTGCATTAAAAATGTAATTTAATTTTTGAGACATGCAAAACAAGGTTTAATCATTTTTATTCACTTTGAACAGTAGATATAAATGCTGTCCTCATTGCCCACAAATAAGAGCTGCTTTTATTTAATTGGATATGTTAAATTTGGAGATGTGTGCTTTATTTTAAATGCATGAATACATTTTTGCACAAAATCCATGTGTAGAGATTTAATATTTATTTATTTTTTTATGTTTCACACTGAAATTCTTAAGCTGTTTTTCTCAAGACATGCTACGCTGAAATTTTAGATTATTTTGTAACTGGCACTTTATTACCATTCAAAGCTGAAGTAATCGATATGTTTGTGCAAGAGTTTTGTTTTCCTTCACTGCTTGAAGGTTTTTGTACAACAAATTGTTTTTATGTTGACAACATTTTGAATTGCTGTTTTTTTTTTTTTTTAAATTTGGATTTATTTATTAATCATGACTACAATTTGCAGTTTTTCATTTCGTGCAATTGTGGTTATTTTTTTACATTCAGAACATGAATAAGGAAAATGTTAAAATAAAACGTAAGTTCAAGTGACTTGAAATGCAGTAGAATATTTGCTATGAGTTATATCGTGATATATAGCGATATCGATCAATATAAAAAAAAAATCATGATTAAAAAAAAAAATTCATATCATCCAGCCCTATTCTAATCCAATAAAGGGGTACCTAAACTCCTATTAACAAAGCAAATTCTGAAAATGGAACAAATGGCCATCTAACCCTATCACCAGGTCAGGAGCTGAGCCAGGGAGCAGTCATTTTGGAGACCCTTTGCTGTTGAAGAAATTGGTTTACAAATTGCTGAAAGAAGAAAGAATCAAATGATGAATGTGTCGCTACAAGACCTAGACATGGAAGATTTGTCTTAAATTATAATTTATATACAGATAGACTAAAGGCAGTACTCCGAGTCAGATAGCAACCAAAAACATCTATCGAAGAGCACTGCATTCATTCAATTTCAGTAGCACTACCACAAATTTATTTTGTGAACGTGTCTCCTCATTAGATCGAATGGATTAGGGCCCAGCATGAGGCCCATCGGTCTGTCATCATACAGCAATTCGCAGCAATCAAATGATAAGCTCTTAAAAAAAAAAAGAAAAAAAGTTATATCATCAGCCAGGAGAAAATGATCAAAGTTATGTGGTGAAACATTTGTTGTCCATTTTAATGCCACTTTGGGACAATGTTTTGTTTCATTTCTTTAAGGAAATGAAAAGATGAATCACATACTCTTAGGCTATGTGTTTGTTGAGAAATTTACATAGAACCTGCAAGATATATGTTTGTCTATGTATGTCTTGCTCACATGGATGCAAGTTGTGCAATCAACTTATCTTGCGTAATAGGAGATGTGGCACACCAGTACACTCAGGGAAATTAAAAACAACCAAAACCTCTATTTTGCTAACTAGCTAAATTGCAGAAAGATCTGAAACTACTTGTAGAAGGCAGATTAAGCACCTTTGTATGTAAAGCAACGGTCTCTCTACTCATTTGAGCGCTGACTAAATGATGCTGAGATCCCGCTCCCTGTTGCTCCCCTCTATGTTTTGCTTTTGTGCCTCAATCTGGATTCACTCTTTGAGTACAGGCCCCCTGCTTAGACTACACATGCTCAATAATCCCACATATCTGCAGCGACAATACTCTGCAGCCTACAGTATTTTGTCATGCAGATTTCATTTGAATAGTCATTGTCCGTCTTTCTCTGCACATGTTGTTCACATTGGTCCTTCACTTTTATGGCATCCATTCAGGTTGATTTAGTATTCTGTACATGTTGACAGTCTGCTCCACCCACATGCAAACACATTATCAACCTTGTTTGGCTTTAACTACTGGTGATGCTGCTTCAAAGCATGAATAGTCTTTTTTTTTTTTTTAANTTTTTTTTTTTTTTAATCTTTCTGTTTGTACTCATAAAATCACCAGCCCTTTTGATGTAAAAGCCTTGATCTCACTCTCCGTACTTACTTAAAAACTGTAGTGACACACTGATTATAGGTTATAGACTGCTGTGACAACCAGTTACAAAATAGATAAATCACTCTGAAGATTATTATCAGTGCTTATCAGAGTGTTTATCTTTATCTGTTCATCATGGATTGTTTGGACTAAACTGGGAGCCCCGTTAATATTTTTGGAAATATCAAGGGGCGTAATTGTTAATAGTTACTTCCTTTTTTATTTATTTTTTTTTTAACTGATCACTGGTCAGATGTATAGCAAAAAGAAATGGACTGGAGACTACAAGATGCAGGCAAGTTTATCCCTAAATGCACAAGATGTGTGCAATTCACACAAGGAGTCAGAATACACCCACTGACACTGAGTTGAATGTGGTCTGCTGAAATTGCTTGTGGATCTATACGCAACAATTGTTTTCACAATTTGAGATTATCATCCTTTAAAAAAACCTCCCTGCATTTACTGTTGTATCCAGGCATCCATAATCCCCATATACATTGAAACTTCTCAAAATAACTTATTTCCCTGAAAAGTCCCTAACTCCATGTTAATTCCATTTAACATCCAAATTCTAAACATGATCTCCTATAATTTAAATTGTTAGATTAGTCAACAGCACATTGCAACTATCAATTGATTTGCAAGCCAGAGCTTTAATTAGGGATGTGCCAATTTTCATCAGAATTGGAAATGGCAAACAACATTCATCAGACACTTGGAACACAGATGGTTGAATTAGTGTGATAAATGATTGCTTTTCTTGTTGCTGGAATTCTGTAAATGTATGAACAAGAACACAAAATGAAAATGAATGTACTGAATATCTGAAATGAATAGGTTATGGCTCATTAGTGTATTCCGCTTTGACAGACTGTGCTCATAATAATGATCTGCATATTCCATGTTTACATTTTCATATCGCAGCCTTGCCATCAGCTATATTGTTTGTTTTAGATGCACTCAATGATGGTGTTTGGAATAGAAACAGTATGAGAGAAAAACAAGTGCATGCTATCTTTGCTATTAAAGGACTCATTAAACCAAGGCAGCACATACTCAAAAATGCAACTAACCCAGTGGAGGATCACGTGACCTGTCTCATAGCCATTGGCCACTTCAATTTTAATGAATAAATATTTTTAGAACAACCATTGGCCATTTTGGCCATTGTTTTTCTTTATATGATGACTAGATTTATTAAAAAAAAAAAAAAAAAAAANAAAAAAAAAAAAAAAAAAAGCACACACACAGCTAATTACTGCTATTTACTAACAACTAATGTTAGTAAATAAATCAAAACATATCCAACATAAATTGCTGTGAGTCTTCTTTAGCTCAGACTGTTCGTTTTGCATTTGAGTTGCTTGTGGACAGGAAGTGATTTAAGGATTTACGTCCCACGTCTGTGTTTCATGCTGTGCATTTGTCTGACTCCATTGTACTGAGTCAGCAAGTCACATTGTACTGACTTACTGACTTGTTCTCTCTCGAAATGGTTCTTGGTGATGAGTAACTAGATGAGGCTCCTGAATTTGCATCCAAAATGCTTTCAAAACTCTGATTAGTAATTCCTAATGGAGCCTGCATAAGTCTCAACCTACAAGATTAAAAAAAACAAAAAAAACAAAAAAAGCAAAAGTAGTTCTTTAAAAACTAAGATGCTCTTTTATATGGAAGTAATATTATAATGTGACCCTCTGTTAAAATATAGTAGACAAATTGCAGGCAAATTTTTTGCTTTACAGATTACATGGCAGGATTACATAGATGTGGGAAATGTGCATGGGATTGTGAAGATAGACAGTCTGTATATACTGTATTAGAAACCACAGAAGCACCTCGGATAACAATACTTTCTCATGCAGCTTTTCTTTTTTCTTGCAGAAAGTTAAAAGGGGCTCACAACTGCTGAGGGCACATCACTGCTCACTCTCTCTCTCTCTCTCTCTCTGCCTACTGATCAGTGTGTTATGCACAAGTCTACAAATTCAAAATATTTTGGAAGCACCGAACATTTGTAGCATCAAGACAACATTTTAGAAAAAGTAATGGCAAAAGGGTAAAAAAAAATTGCTGCCTTTTTCAGTCTGCTGCTGTTGTTGCATTCAGTCACTTATGGGTAATTTCTGTAAAATCTTTCTGTCATTTCAAATGTAACACATGGACGTGTGAGTCTCTTCCTCCTTCTTGGATGTTCGTATGCAATTTGCTTCACAAACCATGACATTGGTCTTTTACGTCTTAAGACTCTGAAATAGATGAGATTAATAATTTCTGTCGATCCATGCTAAGCATGACAAGGCAGTAAAGCTTTACTTGTTCATTAATCTTTTAAGACCATTCTACTGTCATCTCTGGAAGACGCCGAATTGACTCGAGCTTCCTGAGCTGTCACTGGCAGAAAGATGATTCTAAGATGTTCCTAAGCTTAGATTACTTTAGAAGTTATGGAGGTGCTGCTACTGCTCCCCCTGAAGAATCTCTGCTTTTTTTCTTTTACTTCTTTTTCCCTTCTTCCACCCCCTCATCTTCCTGCTCAAAACTTAAATGCACAGAAATAAAGGTAACTTTGCCACTCATGCAAAGTGTCACTGAGATGAGAGTAGGAGGTGTTGCATACCCATTATTTGTCATTTCCATTGTTGCTAAAAATCTGTTTTGGTCATTATGGACAGAAACCAAATGCCATAAAATGGAATCTGAAGCTGCAGGACATAAAATAGCCCACAGTGTAATTATGAGCTGTCGCTTCAAAATTAATTACTTTAAGCACCTTTTCCACAAATTTCTATATTTAGCATTTGAAATGTGAGATGGAACCCTGAAAAGAAAAACACAGTGCTCTTCCATACTGTTTCCACTCCCACATACATACCCACACAAGACAGGTGTGAAGCCAGTGATGATACCTCACTGTGCATGTGTCAGTCAGCAGGTAATGCAATGAGCTGGAATACCAGATTTTGTTAATAGGATCATGAACTGGAAATTGTTCAAGAAACTGTTGCTAATATTCTATATTAAAATCCAAAAATAAAAGGCTAAGGTGATAAACGGTTATATAAAAGACTTTAATAGGCCAATAATCACTCTCTTGTACTAAACCAGTGAACTACATGATACACATGGCTTTTGTGATTGTTTTAGTTCCTTCTCCTTTTAGGATTTTACGTATCTTTCTGGGTCAGCAACAGTAGCGATGGTATTCTCATTTACTCTGTCCTGAAGAAGAGCTTTGAGGCTGAAACTGCTCAATTTTAACTAAACAACATGCATCCTTTTGCATCATTCAGTTCCAGCTGCTTGATTGAATACACATTCATTTTTGTTTAAAAAAAAAAAAAAAAATCTCAACCATTGTAGCACCGTGATTGCTGTTCTGTCTCCATTTTTATCTTTTAGTTTGTTATTGTCAAGCAGTTTTGGGCTTGTATTTTACTGACTTTGAACAGATTGGTCAAACCTAATTTTTTCTTACCAAACAGTATCATGAGTATGCTTTTATAATGAAGAAACTAGAAAGAAATGGAAATACAAGCAACTTCTATCGAACTATGACACACCATCATGCATATCAAATTAAGTTATACATTGTATAAACTCATAATAACTTCTTCAAGCTGAATTTATTTTAGTGTATAACTGGGTTTATTAACAAATAAACTTTAATTATAAAAATCTTAAAGCACATAAAATGGACCTGAAATAAACTTTAACTCTTAATAAAGAGGTGGATGTTGTCTGATATTATATGACAAAAATCCACTGATTGAAACAAAGGTTTTCTGTATGATGCAGAACTGCTGGCATTGATGCTTTACTCAGTAGATCGTGAAACATGGATGCACCTAGAGATTTAATCTGTTTTCTGTGGTCTTTGGGGAAAAAACAGAAACAGAACTTTTTATGTGGGATGCTGTAGCTTTTGTCTCCTTTGTTTCGTTTCGGCAGCCACCAACACTCCTTTATGGTTTGGACAACCCATTCTCTCCTTGCTGCCTGTCCGACTTACCACCTGACGGGGTNCTCCTTTATGGTTTGGACAACCCATTCTCTCCTTGCTGCCTGTCCGACTTACCACCTGACGGGGTAAATGTCCGCCTGCGCCGTGTGTCGCTGTGATCGTGACCACTGTTTAAGCCATGAAAATGTCTCGACATTCAGTGTTGATGTTCACAGATTCCTACTACGAAGTCATCCATGATCATCTCCCTGTAAAATGTATCTTGTTACTGATCCCATCCTCTTGTTTTCATTTTAAAAGATGGTGCTCTGTTTACTGTTAATGATCCCAATCTGTATGTGGTGGACTGTAAGCATGAGTAGCCTGGCTCATAGTTTTATAGCATTTTCTTTCTTTTTTTTTTTTGTACCTCTTGTGGTAGCAGCTGTTACTCCTGTATGTTTTTGGTCTCGTTATTAACATATCATTATTGCTCATCTTCCTTGTTCTGTGGTGTAAGCGTGTGGGAGAAATGATAATTCGATTCTACCTCTCAATATTTATCCATCGTATGCCAAAATGTACTTTGGTCTGATCTAGAAAAAAAATATTTTTGGCCTTTTCTTAGATAGTCACAAAGCGGAAGTGAAAGGCTGGCATACAACAAACTCGTTACTCTCAATCAGACTCTGTTTATATGATATGCACCTTATCTCACCGAGCTACCAGGATAAAGAGACGTTTTTGTTGCACATAAAACAGAGAAAGTCCTGTCCTTAGTAAGATCAAACATGCCCGATTGCATAATTTGCTGAACCAACTTTTCAACCACAGGGACTGGTGTCCTATGCAATCCCAAGTGACCTTGGATAACAGTGCCTTACAATTCAGTAATTAACATTCATTCTACTTTAATTCCAGTGTTTATTTAATAGATGTATGCACCATCACACCAGGGTGGAAATGTTAATAATGAACGTGATGCTGAGCTTGAGCAGCGAGCAGGGTTCTGCTTCTTTAGTGCTAAAGCTCATTTTGCAGATGAAAATATTTTCCTTTCTTAAAATTGAAATGAAAGTAAAGTTTTTAATGGCTGAGTAAAGAGAAAATGTTTTGAAAAATGTTTCTATTTCTGTGAAACCACAAAGAGCAGAAGATTATCCATAGCACAGAGTCACTCTGTGTTTTTTCTTTATCAGATGGACTAGATGGACGTTTTAATCACATTGATCTTCAGTAGTTCACTTTCAGTTACTTTGACCTTCATCAGCTTTGTGTGTGTAGTTAGAAAAAAGTGAGAAGTCATATTACTGCACAAAACAACGCAAAACATATGAGGAAACATGTAGGAGTTTGACAGTAACCTTCCAAACAATCTGATAAAATGCAGAAGCTTGTGTTTGTGTGCTAATGTTTCATTCGAAAACAAGCTTACATTTGACCTTTGAATAAACTCCCCGAGATAAAATTACTCATTATTACACATAGCCTATCCAAAACTCTTTGTCTTATAAATCTGGCAGGTTTTATAATTTGGGCTGATGCCTAAGAAAATTTCTCCTTGGAGAAATTGAATAACGTTGACCTTGACCTTGAAGCTCTGACTCATCAAAGGCCTGTTTGACGAAACTTATATTGTAAACTGATGAGGTGAGCTGGAGTTATTGAAATAATATTTAATATGCAAGTAATATTCAGGCTAATCAGACCCAGATCATTCTTCTGAGAATAAATGGTTTTAAAGTCTCAGATGCCACGATCTTTGGTCTCTTCATATTGTGCAAAAAAACAGCCTCAATATTTCAAGTCCAGCTTGTGGCTGTTGCGTTTCGCTGTCCATCTGTTTGTGTTCCTTTGCGTTAACATTTCACAGCGTCATGTCACAGAAACTTCTCTCATTATCACTTAGTGTTACAGAAATTTCACAGGGTCGCATTCGGTAAAGTGCACCTGCCTGCCAGTGTCAACTCTTCCTATGCTAAAGCGGCTGATTTATGGAGCCTGCAATCTCACTTTTGACAGGAGCTATACATCCCAGTCATATGTCATGTTGTTTGCTTACAGTGTGACCTTTAGATATAATACTGATGTCTGATAATGAACAATGAACGCTGGCTTGTTTTGTGGATCCATAGAATGTGACCATTTTTAAACCAAAATGAGCTTCATTTTGTATGTAAACGTTGAAGCACAAAGACTCTAATGAGGAGTTTACGCGAAATTATATCTCAAGTTGAGATTTTAGTTCTCTGGTCTTTGCTGCCTGAACAAAATCTTCATCTTTGTAAAGATAAGATTGTGATAAGATTGCATAAATTATTTAGAGACACTACCTTCCTCTCAAGGAACTGAAGTGTCCTGTCTAGATTTAAAGCCATAGAAGATGTTGAAGTCTTCATTCCAATGATGGTTATAATGTCTTACATGTTACAGGAAAAATAGACATGTATTTTATTTATTACTTGCATGTTTTCAACTGCAGAAGATTAAGAGAGACAAATTAAGAGAACTTTGTCTCATGTCTACTACAGTTCCTAGTTTAGTCATAGCATTCAGAAAAATTAATGTTTTTTTTTTTTTTTNTTTTTTTTTTTTTTATGATATGCTGCCAGTATAAGAATACTTTCATTTAATGCTTTACCTCATCCAGCTTTCTAACGCCACACAGTTATATATTTGTTTAAGGACAGCTTCCACTCCCATCAATTCTCAGCTTTGTCCAAACAGTGAGAATCATTACATGTTAGTACACAAGCAGCTTCCACAGAGTCTACTTGCATTTTTTTAAGTTTGTCCCACTGGTAAACCTGAAATTTGCTTTTGGCTTTAATGCACTGCAAAAAATGAAATGATATGAAATATCCTAATAACGCACCAAATTAAATTCACTCACTTTCTCACTAGAGAACCATTATTTTTGCAAATCTTTTGGCTTAGTGTTATTTTTCTGTGATGTAGATTGTATTTCCTCTGTGTCCTGTGATTTTGAATTCTCATTAATTTGTTATGTTGTTAATACGGGACGAAAAGCTTGAAGTCTCTCCAGCGGCCCTCAAAGGCTGCAGTCTTTATTACACTCCATAGTAGCAAAAGTGTTGGATGGAACAGGCAACATATTGATGATGTTGCATTTCTTTGACCATTTGTTGTAGGGTTAAAACATTTGCCCTGAGGATCAAGGAAAGACCATGCGGTCAATTTGGAAGCATGAATCTGCTCACCACATTTCACAGCAGTTTGTTGGATTATAAGATACTTAGTGTTAATTGTTCACATTTTGGCATGTTTGATCAAGAGGAAAGCATGTGGAGTCCTGGAAAGGAAGTGGTTGGTCCTCTTGTGAGCATAAATGGGCGTTATTTTTTTAGATGACAAAATTTTGGCCTGTCCTGCTATAACAGATGAGATTGTCACCAAAAACATCAGAATCCATCGTCTGCGGACCATGAATATCCGTAGCAAATTTCAGGGACATCAGGCTATTTGTTTTCAGGAAATCTTGTCATTGACCAAAATGTTTGTCAAGGGAAAATTTTGATGTGACAGACTGTGTAGACTTTGGTCACCAAAATCTTTAGAAACAGTTTCTATTAAGGAATTGTCAAACTAAACTTAATGGTAGTCTGGTCAGTAATTGTGAGTCTAGATTTAGACTCAAATATTGGACTGACTGTTCAACTGACATCATTCCTAAGATTTGATTAGTAGCTGGGCAGAAATTATTTTGGTTATATATATCCGTACATGAGCGTTGCTGCTAGTATTTCAGTCTATATAATTAATAAACTGAGATGGATTGGATAGATTTTATAAAAAAAAACAAAAACTAACATACATTATTAATAGAATTTCACAACACATCATTTCATTGTCGAGGAATACTTAATCTGCCCAGCAACTTGTTTGGATACACATAACATAACAGGCCTTTACATAACAGCATTATTCAGTTCTGCTTATTTACGTTTTTAATAAGAAAACGATAAAAAGTCAAATTCATTACTGATGTCAGAGAGAAAGATGTCATGAAGCTAATAATTATCTAACCTGTGTGGAGGTTATGCAAATACAAATATGCAACCGCTCAGTTGCTACAACTATTTCTACATGTAACCTGGAAATATTTCAGGGCAAAAGGTGTTTAGACATTGCACATGAAATCAAATCTGGGAGGAACCACTCTCATATATAAAACCTTTGAGCGGTCTCAGAGGAGCAAGAGTTGAGCTGTTTGCCCAAAGGCACTTTGGGGGCTGTTGAGCATACATTGCTTACTTTTCCTGCCATGATTTTCCCAGTTAGGGGATTTAGAACTGCAACCTTTCGGTCACAATTTCTCTAATAATTAGGCTACCACCACCCCATATGTCCTTAAGTAGTGTCACTTTGGAAACTTCTCTGTCCTACTTTCCATCAGCTAAAATTAGGTAGACACATGTGTTTGTTTTACTCTTTTGAAGTAAAACTTCTTTCCTTTTCCTTATAGATCCCTCGTAGAGGACGACGACGCTCACATGAAAGTTGCTCTGGGGTACGGTGATATGGGCATCTCTGCTCATCTTCAGGCATCAAAGACTGGAAACACTCGCTTCTTCACAAGCAACACACACAGCTCAGTTGTTCTTCAGGTGAGAGCTTAAACACAGAGTCTGGCTGTTATTTGAATGGTCGATCTTTGTCGGGCGGGGGCACTGATTCAGATCCTTCCCTCAGCGTCATGTTTGTAATGAGATAAGGCTCTGTCCAAAACAGTCTGTGCTTAAGGACTAGAAACTGGACTAGAAACTGGAAACTATGCTAAAATACAAATTGCACAATTTGTCTGTCTTTTTAGTTTCACCCTTTCTAATTGCAAATGCTAAAGACTGATTAAATAAAACTATACAATTATTGTTAATTTAAAAAAATACACTGCTTTACTCTTGGACATCATGTGTTTAACAAAATTTGAATCAAATTATATCTCAGAAAATAGACATTGTAGACCATAAAGCTCCAGGAAACTATAGACATCCCTTTCAGCTCTGTTGCCCATATTGGAATAATTTTTGTCAGGGACTTAAGTACGCATCAAGATATAGCAGCAGGAGAAAAATCAAATTGTCATCTGCAGTTGATTGCATTTCACCACTGAGTTGCACATAAAGTTAAGCTCAGATCAAGCTAAAGCTGTTTGACTGGATGTTGTGCTGCTCACTGCTGCCACGGCGACGGCTGCCCATCATCACCACCTCTCTCTGAAAACGATTGGCTGCTGGCTACATTTGCTGCTCATTAATCTTGTGGTGTCAGAGCCCAAGAAGGAAACAATAATGATTTTTTTCTAGGCCACTTAAACTTGCACACAGGCCTAAGTTATTCTGAGTTAGCTGGTGCATTAAGAAACATGATGTTGCTATCAATGCTATACTTTTGTTTCATCATCAGCTCACCTCTGACAGGCTGTGGCTCAAAGGGAATTTGATTGGTCCTTAATGAAAAGCTGAAGTTTTATGTGGGAATGATAGTTTTGTTGCACAAAGATCAAATGAGAAGTCTGAGAAAGGTTTAATATTTAACTCCCCTAAAAAAAATTATTACCCAGATGCTCTACACAAAAATAAGCCATCAAAGATTAGATTAGTATTCTGTGGATAAATACATTTTAAGCAAAAGGAAGTATAATTCCAACATAATTCCAAATTTCAGAGGTTATATATATATATATATATGTATATTATTTTTTATTTTTTTCACTTTGCCTTTAGTGATGAGATTTGGCCTAATCATGTTGTCTTGTTTCAGCACCAAACTAACACCTCTGTGGAATTAGGCCATTGTTTAGTCCAGGTTTCCCTGCACTCAGAATAGCTCAGTAACACTGAGACATCTCTTCTGCACTCTTCCTATAGGGATTTGACCAGCTGAGGATAGAGGGATTACTATGTGACGTCACGCTAGTGGCTGGGGACGGAGACGAAGCTTTCCCTGTACACCGTGCCATGATGGCGTCCTCTTCTGACTATTTCAAAGCCATGTTCACAGGTTGGTCTACACAGCCTCTTACTGAGCCCACAGCAGCAGCAACAAATGACCATTAGTGCTGATCAAGGGTCAGGATGACAGCTGACCCAGAGGAGGTTTTTCAGTCGATATGGTTAATGATATGTAGCTGATGCACGGCACCACTTTTCAATATTACCAATGTGAACACTTCAATGAAATGACAATTTAGAAAGAACAACATATGGATACTCTCACTTTTTCAGTCTACATAGACAGGAATCTATCCCTTAACAGCGATAATAACTAATTTATTGCATCCATTTTAGTTCAACGCTATACCACTTTTATAAAAAAAAAAAAAAAAAAAAAAACAATATGTGAAAAGGGTAGAGCAGCTGTACAGATTACAGCTGACTTTTTTAATTTATACTGTGAGTTTTAATTTGACTATTGATAAATTTGCTTTTTAATTTGCATGCAAAGATGTTGCACTGTCCCATATTTTTTAGATTTTCATGCATATGTCAGTTGAAACTTTGTAGATTGTGGACAATTGTGTACAACAATAAATAATCTTCACGTTAGACATTGTTTTTAAAATAATGGTTTGGTAATTGTACAAAGTATGGCATGTACAAAGAATTCCTTTACAATTGTTTTTTTCTAGATTAGGTGAATGACATTTGTTCAGTCCTCATTTGCTTGAAGTGGCAAATGTGCGTTCCTCCAAACAGAAAAGAATTGGCCTCTATACTGACCATGAAGGCAAAGCCCATACATGCATTGATTGAGAGGAGAAGAGTAGTGGTAAAATCAATTTTTATGAGCAGTGTAGAGAGCAAATACCTTTTAAAAGGCACTAAAATACAATCAGTGTAAATTGACCACTGTTCAATTTACCCCTGCTCAGTTTCACCTTTCTTAACTGGTGTAAGCATTGCAAAGACAGCTTAGGGTATACTTACAAATGGACATGATTACATGCATAACACACTTTGGCTACTTCCCAAAATTATTTTTCGTAAAGATACTTAATGTTAATGAACAATCTGACAATTAGCTGCCAAATATATGTATAAGCTGAAGTAAGCTGACTCCCCCTACAAAACATTCGTCCATGGCTCAGCACTCACAGACTGCTGGTGATATTTGACAATAATTCAAAACTAAGACAGCTAATCTGTGGATAAAGATAAACTAGGTGCTCCCAATTCATTCTCATTCAGATTAGGGAAGCGAGTAACACAAGTCAAATAAAACTTCAAAAGATTTGGGTGAACAACTCATGTCAAGTCTCACAAATCTCCAAAAGTAGCTGTAAAACCTCAGCAGGACATTTGGCTACAGTAAAAATAAAGCATCATTACGAGTGAGCCTTTGGAACTTTCTCTTATGTGGAACCATTCACAAACCATTCACACTTCCTACAAGAGGAATAACTTGACTTCTTTACTGCTGGTGGATTATGATTAATTGAATTTATTTATTTTTTTTATATTTTTTTGGATTAATTAAAATGTCCACATTCTTTCCACGCCCAGTTCCAAATAAATCAAGGATCTTGCAAATGGGTCTTTAAACATTTTCCTCTGATTTGTTTTGTATTATTATTCACATTTTTCTGTGTTTTAAAATAGTGTCATGTGGCTCACACACAATAATAACATCCAGCTTTTGCACACTAGCAAATTGTAGTCTTAAAATATGGTAGTAATGTTAAGTTGGAGTCAGCTAAGATAAATTGGAGACTTTATTGGTTAATGTTGTCAATGACCTGAGATCCCAAGGCATCTCAGGCAAAATGTATTTAAATCCAGCGAAGGACTGAGTTTTGTGTTTATGGAATTAAAAAAAAATAGCTTTTTCAGTCTGGATTTGAACTTCATTTTACTGGTACAAATTGTGCTGATATAAGTTTTAAGTTAGCGGACTGTGCATCCTCTTGCCATGATGCATTAATTTGGTTACTTGGTATCTACTTCCTTCCTGCACTGTAATCTCAAGTAAAAGAAAAATGCATTATTCATGAAAAGTTCCATGCTTTAATCGTGTCCCAGTTATGTCACTGTCATGTTGTTTCATGAAAATTCACTTAGGAAAACTTTGTGCTTACATCCCTCCAGGTTTGTGTGTTTATCAATAATTCATGTAACTTTCCATGTTAAAATACCTGCATGGCCAATTCACTGTTACAGATGCCGGATAATTTATACTTGTGAAGGATGGTAATTTTGTGTTTTTTTAGCATGTATCATCTCCTTGGGGTACTGCATGCTGAGGAACATTAACTAAGAAACTTTAAGGCTTTCAAGTACAGACTCAAGTGCAGTTTCAACTGTTCTAGACAGTTTAAAGAATCACATGTTTTTATTTTTTGGCATAGACCCAAAATTTCAAGGTGCAAAAATAGAATAGTAATATGATTTTAAGTTAAACATAAAAAGCTCTTGTTGTACTATACAGGGGATGATACAAGTTATTAGGGAGGTCATACTGTACACTTTTAACTAATTAGATTAAGCACTGTGTCCACTTGTAATATATTTAATATATTAAGATTTTTTCTTATCATCATTAGAGCAATGATAAGTAATTTAGGGTTTGGGGATGGCTGACACCGTTGCTTTGGGGCTTCTTTCAGGACAGTAATGGAAAAAGTTAATTTGGAGGCTTGGCATTTCATGTATATGATGAAGAAGGTTTTGTGTGAGAACTTTAGAAAATGCCTGATGAAGGAGAAAGAGGAAAGAATGAGGGATAGCTTATTAGTAATGAGAGCTGTGTGAGCATATATGCTGAACAAGTTTCCTCCTGCTGAGACCTTCAGCCCGTCTCTGAAAATTAGTCCCTTGTCACTGATGAATACATTTCTTTGACATTTAGGCACCGTGGCATCAAAACAAAAGAAGACCTGATTTATTTTCAGCTTAATTAAGTGTTCAGTTATGCAGCCTTTTTTTCACAAAGATCCTTAAAAAAAATCACATAGAAGTGTCTCTAAACCAAACAAATGATGTATGAGATGTACCACATGTGGATCTGATTTCTGTTATTCCCTGCTCTGTTCTTGTGCAGGTGGAATGAAAGAACAGGATTTAATGTGCATCAAGCTCCACGGCGTTAACCGAATAGGCCTGAAGAAGATTATCGACTTTATCTACACAGCCAAGTTGTCACTCAACATGGAGAATCTGCAAGACACTCTGGAGGCAGCCAGTTTCCTCCAGATCCTTCCTGTGCTGGATTTCTGCAAAGTCTTTCTCATATCAGGGGTAAGAACATAAACGCTAAAGCACAATCACACACCTACAGCACTTCAGACCTGACTTCACGTTTCAGTGTTTGAGGAGTGTTCAAGACAAAAGGAATCAAAAATTCAGTCCAAAATGAGGAATCAGATGCTTTGCTACCAAGAAATTTGTCTTCTGACTTCATCTTATTTGTCAGATGTTTCCTCACAAAAAAGTGGAAACTACTGCTGTTTTTTTTTTTTTTTTTTTTTAAGGTTCAGACACGCTATCCTGCTCATCTTTGGCCACAGGATTTATTTATATTATAATTAAACTAATCATTAAAAGTGGATCTTCGTAGTCTAGAAGTTTTCAGTGAGTTTAGTTTTGAATGTGTTTGCACTGTACATATCTTAATATTTGATCAAGAAAAAGGCAGATATTTTTCATAGCTGAATACTTGGGTACAGATGCATACAAGATAGCGTGATGAAAGTCTGAGCACTGAACTCTTTAAAAAAAAAAAAAAAAAAAAANAAAAAAAAAAAAAAAAAAAGAAGGAATTCGTAATAAAGATTTCCAAAAATCAAAGTTTAAAATTGCATATTACCTGTATTAACAGTGTATTTCAATTATGCCTTTCCAGAAGATAATTTTCACACTTCTAAAATTAGTGTGATTGAAGATTTTGTGTGCTACCGTGTTATTTTACAGGTGAAAAAAAAAAACATAATTTACAGATGTAAATTGTGTTAATTTTACCTTANCCCCCCCCCATGTTAGTATAAAAATATACTTGCAAAGCAAATATATTTTTATACCTGCTTTGCTTTCTAAAATCTTGCTTGTCTAAGGAGTTTACATACTTTGAAGATCAGTTATTCGTTTCCTGAGAAATGCTGTCAGGTTTATTTGCATCATTCCTCTGGGTTTTTCTTTCTTTGGCCTTACAGGTTTCGCTTGACAACTGCGTGGAGGTGGGTCGCATTGCCAACACATATAACCTCACAGAGGTGGACAAGTATGTAAACAACTTTATCCTGAAGAACTTCCCGTCACTGCTGGGGACGGGAGAGTTCGTGAAGTTACCGTTTGAGCGGTTGGCTTTTGTGCTGTCGAGCAACAGCTTGAAACACTGTAGCGAGCTGGATCTGTTCAAGGCTGCCTGCCGCTGGCTGCGCTACGAAGACGGCCACATGGACTACGCCCCGAAGCTCATGAAGAACATCCGCTTTCCCCTCATGAACCCGCAGGAACTCATCAATCACGTGCAAACAGTGGACTTCATGCGCACAGACAACACCTGCGTGAACCTTCTCCTGGAAGCAAGCAACTACCAGATGATGCCCTACATGCAGCCGGTGATGCAGTCAGAGCGGACAGCCATCCGCTCAGACAGCGCACACCTCGTCACCCTGGGCGGAGTTTTACGCCAGCAGCTGGTCGTCAGCAAGGAACTGCGCCTGTTTGACGAAAAGGCTCACGAGTGGAAGGCGCTGGCACCCATGGACGCACCTCGCTACCAACATGGCATCGCGGTCATCGGCAACTTTCTATACGTGGTGGGCGGCCAAAGCAACTACGACACCAAAGGCAAGACAGCAGTGGACACAGTGTTCCGGTACGACCCGCGCTACAACAAGTGGATCCAGGTCGCGTGCCTTAATGAGAAACGTACCTTCTTCCACCTCAGCGCACTCAAGGGACACCTCTATGCTGTCGGGGGGAGGAACGCCGCCGGGGAGCTCGGTGAGTTTTACTTCAGCAACTCATTTGTTTTTATCCACAACTTAAATCCTTTGGAAGCTTTTTGTTTATATTAGCTTAGGTTAGGTACTCTCAAATATGCAGGAGCTGAATACTACAGCTGCTACTGATGACTCACTATGCTGCATGCAATATGTGTAGTTTTTATTTAATAACTTTGAGAGGGCGGACACATTATCATAGACACCTCTATAATATAATGCAGTCCAATCCTTATAACCCATATTACATTCGCAAAGTTTGTAATGTTCACGTTTTGATGTTTGTGGAAAAAGAGCAAAAATGTAAGTTTTATATTTTGGGGATGTTGCATCAGTTAGCATATTTGAAGGTTTGCCTGAAATTATATCTCTTAACACTACTGAGCAATGCAATGCAACAAGATGATAAAATACTTGTCTGGTAGTCTCAACAAAAATGTAATATTGCAATTTTAAAACAGCTGTTATTTGCTGTAGTGTTGTATTAGATGAAATTAAATTAAAAAATGATGATGATGATGATGATGATGATGATGACATGTAGCCAGGACACCAACCACGGCAGCAAAAGGTTTAAGTGGAAAGTCACACATGATGTGTATAAGTTTGAATGTTTTAAAGGCGCCATAGCAGCACATCTTTTGCCAGTAATTTTGCGTTTATAGTTGCAATATTATTTGGAGAATTTAAATTTGCAACGGTACATCCTTTTAGTGGGATAAGCCTCATTTACATGAGATAATTGTAGCCTCGTAGTTGTTGGTGCAGAGTGACTAGTCTGGAATCGCAGCTCTTGGAACTGTTGACCACAGAGCGGTGCCACCCAATACTTAAAGTCAGCTGTGTGACTGCAGTGGACAGAGAGCGGCCGCCTTGCAAGCAGCTCCCTCCTCTGGGTTATAATTAGACCAAAGAACATGGCCCCAATACACCGCCTGTCTACACACCCGCCTTTTAGTGCTTTAAACTCCACTGCCCTTTAACTGCACTCTGTGTTTTTCCTTGATGTGCCCAGCTGCTTGTGTTGTTTTTTGTTTCGTCTGGATGCAGCATGGGTGTGGTTTTTACTGCCACACGTGAATTTCCCACATTAAGAAGAATAAATTTGTATTATGTATGCAGGTATTTACAGCTTTTTATATCTGGATTTTTTTTTTTTTTTTTTTTTTTTTTTTTGGGACATGACTCCCACTCATGCTCGGTTCAGCAGTGATTTCACACATATTTGGGATCAAACCTTTCTGACATGGTGGGGAAGCTGCAAGACATACGGCTCAAGGTCATGTTGATGAAGGTTGTTGAGCAAACAGCTTGGTACTCAGATTTTTCTCTCTGGCTCAGAGACGGCTTCGACACTTTGCCGATCCGAGTTCACTACTGCACTGTGGAAATAATCTGATAAAATCTAGACTTATTTCTAAAAACTGTTTTGGCCTTAAAACGTCACCATTGCATCAGTGGAGTTAAGTTAAGACCCCTTTTGATACCGGAAATCCCAACATGACAAACCTGGGTTCACTCGTTAAAGCCAGGTTTATGGGTATGGCCTTATAGCTTTACCTATTATGGCCTTACATCATGTAATTCTGTGATTTAGCAGTGATGATAGTTCCATACTCAAGACTGCTAAATCACAGATTTAGTAAAATAAGTAACAAAGTTTCATTTTAGTGTTTTACACTCACTTTCCTCTTCTCTCACTTGCATCACCCACAAATGAATGGTCCCCTGCTGCTTATGTAGCCATTAGGTTCTGGGCCTGGAACCTGGAAGAGTCGCACTGAATACTCACGAGTTTAGAAAAATGAATTATCGAGATCTTAAAATAAGAACTTTAAGGGGTAGTGGGAATGTGTGGAGGTAGTGGGGGTGTGAGTGGGGTAGTGGGGATGTGTGTAATAAAATGCTTTTCATATCATAGCGGTGCAGAAGCATCATGCTGGTCCTGTACTGCTAAATATGCTGTTCTATCAACACATGCATCACTTTGTTTCCTGGGTAGTCACTGTTTTCAGAGCTGGTGGATGTGGGGGGTTAGTGGGGGTGTGTGGGGTAGTGCATATGTGTGGGGTAGATGTGGGGCTAATGGGGTAGTGGGGATGTGTGTAGTAGTGGGGATGAGTGGGGTAGCGGGGTATGTGAGGGTAGTGGGGATGTGTTCTTTGTGTTTGCTGCCATGCTGAGATCCTCCAAGGCCTCATTTGCTGCTGTTTGTCCTCCTTAGTTTTGACTTGACCTACATTCTACTAATTCTGTTATTTTCTTCTTCTTCTCTCCTCAAGCGACGGTGGAGTGCTACAACCCCAGGACTAATGAATGGACTTATGTTGCCAAAATGAATGAGCCACATTATGGCCATGCAGGGACAGTATATGGTGGTTACATGTATATTTCAGGTAAGTGGCTCCAGGAAGCTCAAGTTACTCATTCTGAATTTATGAAATAATTTGACCTAATTCATGATATATGTGTCTCATCCAGAATGTTGGCAAGTTTTGAAGGTGTGATAATAAGTGGTGAACTTACAAATAGATTTAATTTAAAGGACCATACCAACCATTTTGCATGTTTGAGCCTAATATATTCAATTTTCATATATGTAACGTNAAGGACCATACCAACCATTTTGCATGTTTGAGCCTAATATATTCAATTTTCATATATGTAACGTTAATGACAATCATTTCTCAAATCATACTACTGGAACGGTGAATTAATTTTTTTTTCTACCTTCCAGACCACCATTGGTTTCAGTTCCTTCTGGTACGCTATTAAAATCAACTGATATTTGAAACGTTCTTGGGATAGGTAATCCATCGTCGCGAACAAGACTTATATTCAGGTTTTTTTCAAAGTTGCATAATTTTAGCATTTAAGTGCAATAAAAAGTGTGGAGTGAATGTATATCTCCACCGGGGAATATAGTCCCAAAAGACGACCTGCGTTTGTCGAAAAATTTAAACAACTGCAATTTTTTAAGGCTGCGTAACTATTAGCAGGCGAAACATTGATTTTTAAGGTGGGTGTATCACTTGAATATTTGATTTTGAAAGACTGAGACTTTGCTAAATATCAGGAAAGCTGAAATACGGTTTTATCCTTTGGGAAATGATTGTCAGTAATGTAACATATGAAAATTGAATATATTAGGCTCAAACACGCAAAATGGGTGGTATGGTCCTTTAAGAGTTTTCAGTGCATTATGGTTTTTCTTCCCAAGCATTTAATGCATTTTAGCAAACAACAGATTACTGATCAAACTCTTCGGTGGTTCCGTGTTACATCTCATCTGCTGCCTTTTCTTCAAGCTCCACTGCATGCATCAGGCTTTGCAATCAGCCATCGTGGCAGTACCTCTTTGAAAATCAATGAAAGACACCTTGCACCTCGTGTTTTATTTATTGTATGTTTAATGGAAACATTCAAGCTCAAAAATAAGCCAGTTTCATTTCTCAGTGATTGACATGTGCCTCTGCAGTGGGAGTGAGTCCCACAAAACATGACGGCTGCAGGCACAGGAAGTTGTAATTTCATTACAGACGGGGAGCAGGCGGTCTTGCATCATGTTTGCAGAATGAGCGTGGGATGAAAAGCTAAATGATATAGCCTGTATGAAAAGTCGAATTTATGAGTGGGTTAGACCTGTTTGTGTATAAATCCCATCACCCAACATGGAAGCCACTACTTCCAACCAGTGTGGACGGTGTTTTTAACCTGAACCGTCACCCTTACGAATATCAACAAAACTACATTTTCATTTCGACGTACATGTTGCAGAAAACACAGGTATACCTGCACGTAATGATGAATATGTTAGATTCTTTTCTCCTTTCTCTAAACATGAAGCGCTTTGAGGCAGGTAGAACTACAAGTTTATTTGATACAGCAACCCAGCATTGACAGCAGCACTTCAGTGAGGGCAACATGTTTAGCAAGATGTAAGATGCAGTGACAAAGAGTCTCACAGTTTGAGTGTTGAGGTTGTAACTTTCCCTGAAATTCTCAGAAGTCTTAGCATGACGAGGCAAAACCAGAAAAGGAACAAGGAGAATAGTTAAATAGTTGAGTATGGCAGAACTCCATAATCATCAGTGTTGATCTGTCAAGCCAGAAAGTCGACTCGTGAAAAAAAATTAAATGTATAGAAATGCATGAAAATATGGATAATATTCAAGTTATACACAATTTAATATTGAAATGACAACACTATATTTAGGATTTGTGTTTTAGTATGTATAGCACAAACATGATGACTTTGGAAGTTATCACAGAGCCACTAATAAGACTTGTATTCTATTGAAAGTCACATATAAAGTGTTTATATCTTTTGAAATTACTGCAGTGTAGAATTTGAATTGAAGTTGCTTAAATCTCATCCCCTCTTATAAAGATAAAGACACTTATGCTCGTCAAGAGTCCTGATGTCCTATAAATTCATCGTGTGCGTGAGGTTGTTCAGTCCTGTAAGCTCTGCTTCAGGGAATAACCCACAATTCATAGCGCCATAATGAGAAAAATGGAAGAAATGCCTAAAAGCATGCACATACACGTGCATTATACAGCTCACTAGCATATGAGCTGTGTGTATTTAAGTGCCTAACTGTGTGAGTGTGGTTATGTGATGGCATAATATCCAAAAATATTGCTATTTTGCCATGAACACACAACAAGAAACAAACACTTAAGAATCTCTTTACTGGCCAAAGAAATGCTTCCGCCCCAATAACACCATGTCACATGGTGCCGTCCCTTGCCTCTTGTTTCCATTCAGAGCCGTCACGCGATCGCACATGCCCTGATGCGTTTGTGCTGCGCACGCAGGTGAGGCTGAGCACGCACGTGAGGCTGAGCACTGCGATGAGGCCATTGGTCAGTCCTTCCTCTCCTCTGTGGCTCTTACGGCTGCCAGCTCAGTGCTTGTTCACTTCATAGGCTTGAAAACAAATCCTGTGTTATGGAGATGAGCCCTAGTTTTGAGTGTGACTAATCCACAGCGATGCTGCAGAGGAGNAGGAGAGAGGGAAGGATGGAGCAAATGAGAGGATGAAGACTGTGTAGGAGGTGTAACACAGAAAAGTCTATGTTAATCCCTCCTGGCCTTGGGTACCATCATCTTTCAGAAACAGCACATGAGCATAAACAGAGTCCACAAACATAGACCCACATTTACTAAAAGCTTGTATAAGTGCCATTTGATCACTCTTAGAATTTTTAATGGTGTGGCGCAAAGTGGAAATCAGTGAAATACTTTTCTTGATCTTATTTAAAGGTTTGCTGCAGTGTGTCACACTTTGCAGCATTGTCACTGGGTTGATGGCAACTCTGACATGCCCAAAAAAATAAGCATTGGCCCATTTACTCTGACAAGCGAAGCGAAATAATGGCGACCAATTCCTGTGAGAGCCTGAGACTGATATCGAGGATAAACTGCCTTTGAATTTTAAGTGTTTTATTGACTTTGTTATGAATTTTACAAATGCATTGCTCTTTGATTCAAATGTACATTTAAATGCATCGCTGGGATTATGTACTGTGTTTTAATAATATGTAAATAATAAGCAGAAGTAAAAAAAAAATCAAAATAAGTCACTGCCAACATACACTTAAAGAATCATACCGGCCATTTTGCATGTTTGAACCTAATATACTGAATTTTCATACATGTAATGTTACTGACAATCATTTCCCAAAGCATACTACTGGAACAGTGAATTAAANTTCATACATGTAATGTTACTGACAATCATTTCCCAAAGCATACTACTGGAACAGTGAATTAAAAAATGTTTTTTCTACCTCCATTGGTTTCAGTTCATTGTGGTATGCTATTAAATGCAAAAACATATTAAATTATATTCAGGTTTTTTTCGATGTTATATAATTTTAGCATTTAAGCACAATAAAAAGCAATCTGAAAATGCACCGGGGAATATAGCCCCAAAAGACCTGCATTAATCGAAAAATTTTAACGACCGTGACATCATAAGGCTGTGTAACTATAAGCAGGCGAAACATTGATTTTTTTTTTTTTTTTTNCCTTTGGGAAATGGTTGTCAGTGACGTAACATGTATGAAAATTGAATATATTAGGCTCAAACATGCACAATCACTGGTATAGTCCTTTAAAGAGGTCTGCTACTATCACATAACCTGTTCTGTAAATATGTAGCACAGTTGTAGGATTGCCTGTTTCATTAAATATACACCCCATGATTTTTTTCTATCATTGAGGAGCGTCCCCAAATTCCAAAATTTCCTTTCAATGTTTTTGAAAGGAAACACAGTTAACAATGGAGTTTGAAGACATCAGCAGTCTTCAGTCTTTGTATTGTGTCACTCAGGTCTTGACTCTGTCAGTAAATCTAAAATATAATGTACTGATCTCATTAGTCGTACTCGGTATGTTTACATGCGCAGTGTACTCCAATTATTTGCTTGTACTCAGTGAAGGCAGTAATGTGAGGAAGACTTACACTTGGATGGAATTAATATGATTCCACAGTTTGTCAATTCTGTGTGACTCGCTGTGTAATCAGAGTATGAGGAGAGTTGGTGAGAAAACGCGTGCGGAGGATTCTGATTCTGACATGCCAGAATAAATCACATTACAGTCGCATAATCTGGTTCTGTAACTCTGAATAAACTTACTCCAATTTATGCTGATTTCAATCTAATTATGGTGAATACATGACGTTTGAAAAAATCTATTTGCTGCCTTAATTCAAGTATAATAAAACTTTTAACATGCACATAAACATACTGACTGAGTTATATGGATCTGTAGACATTTTATGACATATTAGTAAGTTCCAGTTATCTTTGATTTCCTTTTATTGTCATGTAAATTCCTCACAATACAACACTGACAAATATAAAGGGTTTTTTTTTTCTTGTTCTTGGGGTGTTTATTTTTATACCTCTCTCTCTCTGTATATTTGCCATTTTGATTTTTTAAGAGTTGCAGAAAGTGTTGCAGGAGAACTGTCAGTATGTGCGTGTATGTAAAAATCTTATAATTGCTTTGATCGTCGGTATAAGCAAAAAAAAAAAAAGNAAAAAAAAAAAAAGTATATCCCATCGAGATTTAATTAACTGCTGTTGCACTTGGCAAACATAAGAACTAGGACATGAGACCTCACAGACTGCATGTCCAATGTTGCCATGGACTAAAGATGAAAGTTTTATTTTCAATCATTAAAAAAAAAAACTGGTTAATAACTTACCCATCTTGGGCGGCTGAGCTAATTACCAGATACTTTCTGATCGTTTCTGCCTCAGGCTGTGGTTTGCATTACACATTATTTATTTTTCACCCTACTGGCTGGTTTTATGTCAGTGACACTCTGGTTCAACCTTGATAAACGTGCTTCTGTAAGAGTGTATTATGAACTTTGTACCTGCAGAAGCTGAAGTGGGGAAAATAAGCATTTGGGTTTAACAGGATTGAGCCTGCCAAGCAGTTCTGTGAATACAGGCATGGTTTTATGACAACCAAGACACCCATACACACTTACACTCTCATAAGAGGAACAAGTCTAGTATGACATTACATAAGAAGCTATCAAAGTTAATATTTTTTTCTGATAAATATTCCAAAGGAACAGCTAATATAAAAACTCTTCATTTTCAATATCGCCCAAAAATATGCTTGTGCAATATTCTTTTATCTTTGAACACAAGAAAAAACAAGGGACAGCATTAGGGCCCATTCAGACAGTCATGTAGCTTGGCAGGAAAGCTTTTGAACTCCATGTATTTCAATGAAAGAATGTTAGTCCTTGCATTCAGATTGCTTGAAATGAAAAGAAAATGAATGAAAGGTTGAAAATAGTTCCAGCTCTGGTTATATTCTGTGCAAATGATCTGTAAAACTCAGCTGAAAACTTATTTTTACTGTAAGGCTTTTAATTGATCCCTAATAAATTGTTAATTGNAAAAAAAAAAAAATAATAATAATTTTACTATTTCTATCCTTTATTATTTTTTGTATTGCAATTGTCATTTGTTTTGTGCACTTTTGTCTGCGTTGTTAGCACCTTGTAACTCTATTATTATTGTGTGTTAAACTCGACTATATTGTGAAGCACCTTGTAATTCTGTTTTCACAGGTGCTATATAAATAAAGTTATTATTTTTAAACTGTAATAGCCAACCAATGACTGACAAGGAGACCCAGAAAACAAGTCTGCATTCCCACCTACATTTTGCTCTTGTGACCTGCCTAATGTCTTTCTGTCCAAACGTAGCCACACACATTACAGCAACCTTGTTGCATTTAGACCTTGCCGTGACTCGCCGGGCTCTCGGGGGCTGTAGTGTTGTGTCGCTGTGCAAGGTGACCCACGCTGGAGTGCAGTTCTGTGTCCGTCCGTCACTCCAGATCAGATCTCCTTCTGCGGCTGTGCTGTCTGAAAGCATTCTGTCAGCTGCATGAACCCGACTGATGCACTCAGCCCACAGACCGTCACAGCTCGTATATGGTCGAGTTCAGACAGGACTAATAAAGCAGCACAGAGATGAAGATCTGCATGAGGATTCTGTTGGTTTATAATTCAGACCATTCTTCAGTTATTTACCAAGTCATTTACAGCAGGCCACTACTCTGAGATTAGGCTTGTGACAGAAAAACCTCATATACAGGCCTCATTATTTAAGAAATCTGTTTTTTGTATCCATTTTGAAATTTAAAAGGCAGGTGAAACATAAATCCTAAAAAAAAAAAAAAAAAAAAAAANTTTTTTTTTTTTTTTTTAAACTTGCAATTTTTTATGGTAACGCTCAGGCTGTGTTTTTCCTCACGGGTCGTGTTAGAGATGTTAACTTTGGGTTCTATAAATGTTTTGTGGGATTTGAGTCGGAGCTCTGGGGACGATACCCAGCTTTGGGAGGAAGCAAGTGGCTGAGGGGTAAACAAAGTCCCTGATGCATTTTCAGGTTCGCAAGAAGCTTGTTTAAGTTGGGGTTTGAGTTATTTGCCCTTTGCTCATAGCATCAGTTGAGAACTGGATTGTTTTATATCGAAAAAGGGCAATGATATGTACAATTTTCAACCTTCCCTTCTTCTTGTGACTTTCGTAAATAATGTGGGGAATTGGTTAAATGTGTTTTACTTTTGTGATCAAAAGATTAATGTATTCCTAGAGGCTGGTAGACAGATTGAAATACCAAAAGGCTGCAAAATGAACCTGACAGTAGAAATTTAGAGCTCAGTGGAGATTTGCAATTTAATGAATATATCCACTTTACCTGGATGGGGACCGTAAATGAGAAGCACAGTATATATATATATATTTTTTAAACTATGTATCTGCTTTTGTAGACAATCCCCCAAATTGAAGCTGACAGCCTGCACTTGAACATCATCGGGTAATTTTCATCAAAAGTGAAAAGAGAAGCCGTAGAAATGTACCAATCATTTACTTTAGAAATCCACACAGGGCTGGCTTTGTTTTAAAATAAAATGATCCCAGACTAATTCATATTATAGTTTTGTTATTTCTTTGGCAAACTGCATCCATATGAGGGAACTTGAAACTGTTTTCTCAGAGACGAGCATAGAAGTTGATATCAAATCTTAAAATTGGACTCTAAATCAATTTGGGCTATTTTTGGAAAATGCTGAGCTGCTGTTTTTTTGTGTGTGTGTCAGTTCGGCAGCTTTTCTTTGCAAATAGCACTGATTCAACCAAGCAGGTCATCAATTTTTACAATGGAGTCGGCAATTTTTGTTTTTTGTTTACCTGCACAACTAAATAGTGAAATGTGTTTTTCTGATACAATATGGACAGACGCAGACAAAACAAGCAATAGTCTAGTCTGTGTTGTACTGTCCATGGAAGGATAAAAGCACTTAGCCTGTCTCTGTCTGAGATAAGTGAATTTGGCAGCATGTTATCCACTCTTGGTGTCTCACTAATGACACAGATTAGACATTTGGACACTGATCAGACATCAAAGGCTGAACCCACAAATTAAATCAAAATGGCAGGGCCTCCTGAGAGGAATAATAAGGACCTTTCACAGAGACTAGCACTGTTCTTGTGCCATTATTTTAATAGCAGACTTCCCCTGTGGACCACTTGGATACAAAATGTGGCTGGTCAGAATATCTTTGGGTTTGATCAGTTAAAGAGGTGAAGCATCGCAGGTCTGAGTCACAGCAACTGAGGGGACAGTTGAAACCTCAGCAATTAATGAAGCATACGATCACTGAGAAAGCAAAAAAAAAATAAAAAATTTAAAGAAGGGATTCTTCCTGTATTCAGCACACACTGCATAATTTCACCACATTGCTTTTTCCTCGTAGTCACTCTGCCTTGGGAAGAGCGGCAGGATGGCTTCCAAATGCATGCTGGGATTGTGTTCCTCTTTATTTTAAGCCTTCCCTGTAGACATGTCCTGTTTTTTTCTTCTTCTTCACCACTTTTTCTCTGCTTTATGTGTCCTGACGTCTCTAGTATGTGTATGAATGCACTGCTGTGATGCTCTGTTCTTATCATCAGCATTATTTCAGACTAGGATAAAAACTGATGCAAAGAAAATTTGTAAAATTGTGCCTCACGTCTTGGCTGTTCAGTCAGATTATTTCAAGTTTCAGACGTGAATTTAAAGTACATCAAAATAAGCAGGTGAATAGCAGGCTTCATGTTTTCATCTGTCATCATGGATGCTCCTCTAAATGGTAGCATTTCCACTGTTGTAGCCTTGGCCGACATAAATGAAGATCTCGGTTAACTTGGGCAGCTGAGTCACCAGTCTTATGTCGAGCTGACTGAAAAGGATACAAAGCTGTTTTCCTCCCCAGATGATAAATATCAAGGTTAATTTATGCTTTTTTTCCTCCCTTGTTGCTGCAGGGGGAATCACTCACGACACTTTTCAGAAGGAGCTGATGTGCTTTGACCCAGACACAGACAAATGGACTCAGAAAGCACCCATGACCACGGTGCGAGGCCTCCACTGCATGTGCACGGTGGGTGACCGTCTTTACGTGATCGGGGGCAATCACTTCCGGGGCACCAGCGACTACGACGATGTGCTGAGCTGTGAATACTACTCCCCCGCCCTCGACTTGTGGACACCTATAGCTGCCATGTTGCGAGGCCAGAGCGATGTGGGCGTGGCTGTGTTTGAAAATAAGATCTATGTGGTGGGCGGCTACTCATGGAACAATCGGTGCATGGTGGAAATAGTACAGAAATACGATCCAGAGAAAGATGAATGGCACAAAGTGTTTGACTTACCCGAATCTCTGGGGGGGATCCGAGCCTGCACACTCACAGTTTTTCCCCCTGAGGACATCTCAGGTTCGCCCTCCAGAGAGTCGCCCCTCTCAGCACCTTGATGAGTGATCGGGGGGAGCCCACTTCGCTCTTACCCCCCGTTATCCCCAACNTCTCAGCACCTTGATGAGTGATCGGGGGGAGCCCACTTCGCTCTTACCCCCCGTTATCCCCAACCACTCAACTCCCTCAACAAACACACCTTATAGACATTGTTTGCACTTCCTCTTTGGACTACATCTGTACTGCATCCCCAAGTATCCCCAAAGCTGCGCAGAAATCCCTCTCCAAGTGATGAAACCCAAATACCGATATGATTTGGCAACCTAATTACATGTTACTGTTGCATATTCGGTATATTTTGGCAGGAAATGACTTGAAAAGTGACTTTGCAATTCAACTTTTCTACCTGATGTCTATGAGGTTTTGTTATGTCTTGTTTCTTTAGGCATTCTACCTTGAGATCCACTACATTGACTACCATGCTGACTCTCTCTTCTACTCTATGCCGGGTTAGAAGCAGGTGAGGTGGAGAACAGAAGCTTAGGGACAGACAAGCCCCAAACACAGCTGGTTTTTAACTCAGGGGTTTGGCCCAGGCTCCATCTATGTCTCTCTTACAGTTTCAGGTCTTTCCTGCTATTGCTATGAAACTGTTAAAAGTGTTTTCTAAATTTAATAAACATGATTTTGAAAGAAATGTTGTCGTCATCACTGACTTCAGTACTCGTGCTAATTTGAAACCTTCTGAACTGGATAAACTGGCCAACAAGCTTGAAAACTAAAGCTGCTCATTGCAAATTCAAGCCTTCAAGCTTCAAGGAGTATCTTTAGGTTTCACCCTTGCAGTCTTAAGCAACAAGACAAATTAACGTCCATTTCCGTAGCTTTGCACAGCAGCCTCTACTGTCACATGTACCATGTTAGCAGTTCTTGCTCCTGCTCCGTGTGGGTCACTGCACTGCATATTTTCCAGCTCTACCCACACCAGATTAGCTAGATCAGGTGTGATCACTTGGCCATGCTTCCCAGATCTGGACTAGCTAAATACACCTGATTTAGCCAATTAGCTGTGAGTAAAGCTGGGTAAGATGGAAAACAGCAGTATAATGCTAATGATAAGAACAGAACAGGATTGAGAACCTTATACAGTTGTCACATGGAATAGTGCTGCTACCCATGATCAATAAACTGATTCTGAATTGGTGAAATCTCCCTTTAATATAGCTGTTTGTTTATCCTCAGTCAACAGGGCCAGGCAGGCTTCAGTAGTGAAACCTTGTCTCCACTAGCATTTCAGAATCAAAGCAACTGTTGCCCAGGAACAACTGTTGCTTCTCAATCTCTGATCTCACACTTCATTTGTTAAAAATCAGCATCAGTTCACTCATGTCAGGTACAGAAAACTGTGAAAGTACTGAAGTGCCTACCGGTGATGTAAGCATTATGCTGCTGACCAGCGTTTAAGGAAGGTGGCTCTCCTCCTGGCATCAGTGCAGACAGTAATGTCGCCTACAATCTGCCCACCTGCTCCTGGCAGATTAAAGCTGTAACAGCAACATATGGTGTCCAAGACGTCTGCGTCATGCTGTTACACACAGCTAAAGGTGTGTGTAATCATGGGTTTGGCTGCACCTCATTATATTCTCATTATTTCCCATTAATAAAAAGTTGCAGTGTCTCAGAAAATCTCTGACATAGGACAGCCATAGTATAAAAGTTTATTCTAACATTTTATGTCACTTAAAACAACAACTTATGGACTTAAAGGTGAATCTTTATGCTTTGCCTTGTCGTGTTCCATGTATTTTATTTTTCCACAGTCAACTTTTGCATGTCATTTTATATAACTGCTATGCTGTTTTCAGTGCTAAGTCTTTTGCTATTGTAGCATTTTGTATCATTGAAGTGCTAAATGAGTTAATTTATCAGCATTTTGAAAAAAAAGCCATTTTAAACATTTTAAGTTTACCTGATGACATCTCAATGAAAAAAAAGGAACAGTTTGTGCTTTATTACCATCTTTGTCACCTGAATCTAAAAGCAGCAGCAGAAGTCAAAAGAAAGGATATAGAGATAAGAGGAGGATGCTGTAGATAAATCATCTCGCTAACTCTTACTTTCCTAAAACACCACACACACACACATGCACATACACACACTCGGTTACTCATTACACACTCTGCAACAGTGACCCTACTTGGAGAACTGGGATGAGCTGCGATACAAACTAGTGTTCCTGTGAAGTGAATAAGAGACTAAACACAGCTCAAAGCTAAGTTGTAGTGCATATTGTTACAGATCTGCATAATTTATTAGTTTAAAAAAAAGCTTGCATCAACATTTGTAAGTGGGGGGGGGGCTTGAATCTGACTTTGCGTGTTTTCTCTGTCTGTGCGGTTTTTCTCCAGGTGCTCCAACTTCCCGTAGAGATGCAGCCTAGGTGGACTGGAAACTCTGGATAGGCTGCAGCCCCCCGTGACCTTGCAAGGTAAGCAGCTATAGAAGATGGATACAAATGATGTAATCACGTGTGTCAGTGAAATGTGACACAAAGCTTAAAGGACCATACCAGCCATTTTACATGTTTGAGCCTAATATATTAAATTTTCATACACGTAATGTTACTGACAATCATTTCCCAAAGCATACTACTGGAACAGTGAATTTAAATTTTTTTTTCCTACCTTCCAGACCGCCACTGGTTTCAGTTCATTCTGGTATGCTATTAAAATCAACTTGTAGAGACTTAAAACATTCTTGGGATAGGTAATCCATTATCGCGAACAAGACATGTATTCAGGTTTTTTTTTCGAAGTTATGTAATTTAAGTACAATAAAAAAATGTGGAGTGAATGTATGTCTCCACCAGGGAATATAGTCGCACAAGAAGAACTGCTTTAGACGACTGTGACTTTATAAAGCTGCGTAACTATTAGCAGGCAAAACATAGATTTTTAAGGTGGGTGTATCGCTTGGCTATTTGATTTTGAAAGATTAGGAGATTTTGCAAAATATCAGGAAAGCTGAAATACTGTTTAATCCTTTGGGAAATGGTTGCCGTTAACATAACGTGTGAAAATTGAATATATTAGGCTCAAACATGCAAAATGGTCAGTATGGTCCTTTAAATCAATAATTTTACTATGATTGCATCCATTTAAAATGCCTTGACTTTTTAGCATTTCACATCCACCCTGAGTTAACAAAATGCATGTTTACAGCTGTATTATATTAAAAAATATATACTGTAATAGTGCATTTTTCCAGCATCCAAATCTGCCAGAAGAGAGCCTGAGCTTTAGAATCTGCTCCTCTCAGTAATAAAGTAAAGGATGAATTGATTTTTTTAATGGATTTGACAGAGATGTTTGAGTGCAGCGGAACTTTAACGTCGTTCAAGAGAAGAACAGATAACACAGCACTTTGAGGAGAACTGCAGAAAGAAACACACACATAATCTCAACAGCGTGTTCCAGAATGAAAGTCTCATTCTGCCAAATGGTTGCTTGCATTATCTCCTGGTGTTAGTGTGAGTCAGTGTCAGTGTTACATGATGCAGAACCTCGTGCAGCCTGAAGACTGAAGCTTGTGCTTTTGATGCGTCCTCGATGCTTAAAGCAAGGAGAACTGGAGCAAGAAATTACAGTGTGTCTCCTCCCCCTCCGTCCCCCTCCCTTCCCCTCCCTTCCCCTCCCTTCCCTTCCCTCCCCTTCGCTATCTGTGCTCCTCTGAGGATTTCATCACCACTGGCGACATGTTCACTTGATTCACAAAGCAGATAAGAGGTGAGCACGGATTATGGCCTTTTAATACACGTGCACTACACATACACACACATCCGCAGCTCAGTGTCTGCAGACAGCTGCTCATCCCAGTCAGAAAATGACCTAAATTCTCCAGGCTGCTGGATCTGTTTATACACACACACACACACACACACACACACACACACACACACACAGCACAGTGATGACATTCAGTCAGAATGCACTGGCAGAGCTGAAAATAGAGAGAGCGATGCTTTCGCTGTAAGTAAAGCTTCAGTCTAGCTCCTATCATGATGAAATTCTCTGCAGAGCCAGAGATGCCCTCTGTCCTCTGACTGCATCACCGTGTTAATAGTTATTGATCCTTCAGCATGGCAGACGGCCAAGATGTCCTGATGCTGTTGCTGTTGGATATATTTATTTTTGCATTGAATCAAAGGCTGGCTTTATTTATTTAACTCCACAAAGATTTGAGGTCTTTCTGCTTCCTCTCATGAATATTTAGAAAAGGTCAAGTCCTTGCTCTGCTCTCCAGCTCTCTTTCCCCTGTGACTGTGTCCTGAATAATCTGTCCCTGATTCATCTCTTGTTCCTGTGCTTGTTCCTGCACCTCCTGTGGTGTGTGTTTTTTTTTTTTTTCCTTTTTTTTCTTTTTTAATAGCAGAGGTGAGAGGGGTCATTGGAATTTGGTTTGTTCATCATCAGGACATGTTTCAGTCCAGGTTTTTTAGTTTAGGCGTCAGTTGAATTTCATTTAGGAAGACACATTTCATGTTTTTTTTTTTTTTTNTTTTTTTTTTTTTGTTTGTTTGTTTTTCCACATTTCCTGCCATAGTTCAAAGACATGAAAAGTGATGTGGGCTGAGACTCTGTGATGGACTGGCTGCCTGTCCTGAGTGTCTCCTGCATTCAGCCCAATGCATGCTGAGATAGGCTCCAGTGCCTCCATGACAGGAAAAGGAATAGGCAAAGAATATGAATGAATGGAGAACTATACAGTCAGAACATGTTATTTTATAAAGTGCATAAAGAGCCACTTCCACCGAGCAGCAGAGGAAGAGGAAGTGAGGAAACTGTTTAAGCTCTCAGGATTAAATATGGCTCAGACTCAGGTTAAAGATTCAGCTGACAGCACTTCAGCTGGGACTGAGCAGACTACTGTATATCACCATATCTGCCAATTCTAAAGTTTCATGTAATTAAATATATTCACTCAACTTCATACTTTAGTACAGGTACTTGCACTTTACTTGTACGTCAAAGGCAAATGTTGTATTTTATATTTATCTAACAGCTGTAGATACTAGTTATTTCTCAGATTTACACTGAAAATGAGTTAAACTGTAGAGTTGGAAAATGTTGGCGGGTAAAATACTCTCTCTCTGTTTCAGCCTGAACAGCTAAACAATGTTATTTTTAAAAAGGGTAACCACCAGTTCAAAAATTATGTAGTAGTTCACATGACCTGAAAGCAAGAAAATCCAGAAATTTGGAATGAAAAATATTCTGTTTCTGTCTTGGGGAATTGTTTTATTTTATTTTTTTTTTCATTCCAAACTGTCCAAAATTGGAGCTATAAGGCTGTTCACACTGTAAAAGGAAAAATCTACACATTAACGTACCAGTAACATTCTAATAATAAAAGTGAGTACTTTTATTGTTAATACTTGAGTATATTTTACTGTTAATACCTATTTACTTAGAGGAGTATTTTTCCAGTTTTTCAATCCTTTTACTGAAGCAAAGGATCTGGGTTCTTTTTCCACCGCTGTCTTTAAAAGATTAAGCTTTGTTTTAAATGACGTGATGACAAATAGCAGCTTATGGAGTGTTGCTCAAGTGATTATTTACTTGGGAAACCAATTTACTGTCAACATTTAGAATGATCAAATTGTTTATAATATGTAAAAATGACAGTTCTGCTCCTAAATTTTGCAGTACACATTCTATAAAACAAGAGATCATTCAATTAAATGGTAGTAAATCTCATGAGTATTAATATGGTATAATGGTTCTCAGCTCGGCATGTGGTATATCAAAAGTGCTGTAATTTTTCTTTATGTTCTGATGAAATGCTCCTCTCATGTTTTTGTAATACATCTGCACTGATAGTCAAATGAGTAAAATGATGAAATGTTCTTGTTCTCAGCAGCATTTTGGATTATTGATTGATGTTGCAAAAACAATCAAACCATCTGTTATCTCCTACTAATTCATTTAAAATCTAAAGATTCAGAGATGTCTCACTCTTACAAGCTTTCAGTTATCACATAAAGAGAAACAGCCCTCTACTTTTATCATAAAAGAAACTGAAACATTAAAGATTTAAAATATGAACAGTTAAGAATAAAAATGAGGAAAGCAGATGTGAGCACTAAAATTTATATTTTATCAGTCGTACAGCCAGAGTTTTTGTCCATCATTGACAGAGGGAAGTTAATTTTCTTTTCCGGATGAGAAGGAAAACTGTAAACTCTTATCAATGGTGAAAAAGTAGGTGCACATCTGTGTGTTTGCTAGTATAAGCATGCGTGTGAGAGAGCGTGTGTGTTTGAGTGTGTATGAGCGTTACTGCCAAAGTGATTGATAACTCCAAGCTGAGCTCAGTTTCAACCTCCTCAGCCCTGTCCTGCATAATGCCAAGTTGCCATGGTTACCGAGCTCTTCATACAGTGAAATATATAAAAATGGAAAGATTTTCCTCCTCTCCTTTATGAAATGCTCTCTGAGCCATCCTGGGGAGTTAAGAGGCGTACTGACCTGCCTGTCAAGCAGGGAAAGAAATTTTTGGACAAAGATGGGGGCATAAACAAGCCGAAAACTGTAACTGGGGTGGTTGAGCTGACTGCAAACTCATTTTCATCCTTAATAGACCAACAAATTTTTATTTCCATGATGACATTGTCACAGAGAGCAGGCCAAGTTGGCAATAGTTGGTTTGGATTCCTGCAGTATTTTTTTGTAAGAATGACATCTAGTGGCTCATCATATGAAAAAGCAGCTCTGACTCAGTCTTCTGTTGAGTGATGCCAAAAGAAGGAATATAAACTAACGTGCGCCTTGTTATATTCACACAAAAGCTGGATCATCTTTGTAGGATCCAGTGATGAGTTTCAGGGTTCCACTTTCAGAAAGAAGTAAGCATTTTATTTATAGAGCTGTGTTTTTTTTTCATCCAAGGAAGACAGACAGGAGGAGTAAACAGGATGAAATGTCTGTGGGGCTCTCCATTTCTACAACCTCCCACTCAATGCCAGAGCTTCCTCTGCTGGAGGCTGAGCTTCAGGCCACCGCACAGCCCAGCATTACCCTGGAAAAACCTGCCTGACCTTGCTCTTTTAGCAAGCATTGATTGAAAGCTGTTCATTTGCTTTTCATTTTCACTGGACCAGCTGCAAAATGCTTTGAGTCTTGAAGGGGAATGAGAGTTTTGCATTTGAATGCACGTGTCCAGATTTGCTGGCACCATGTATGAAAGCCTGAGCAGCTCCAATAATGATCTCTGATGGATGACTGACCTGTTTTGACCATTTTTACGGCCTGGAAATGCTGACCCCGACAGGCAGACAAAGCAGCCATTAGTGCCCCTGCTGGTTGATTACTGATACATTACAAAAAAAAAAAAAAAAANAAAAAAAAAAAAAAAATACATTCTTTTTCCCAGTGCCAAATGCAAAGTAATTTTCTTCATGAATAATTAACAGCATGAAAATGACTGAAGCTTTTGAAAAGGTACCAATATAATGTTAGAGCTGAAAATAAAAGAATAGAAAAATACAATAATTACCCTGGGCAAAAACAATTTTAATAAAAAAAAAAAAAAANAAAAAAAAAAAAAAAAACTGAATAAAAAAAAACAGACTAAAAGATTTGTGTAAGACAAATAGATAGAGGAATAAAATAAAAAGGAAAAAGGAAAATAAGGAAGAGCAGGACTTAGTAAAAAATGTTTTAAAACTCATAAAAACAGAATGAAAACATACTGAAAGGATGGAAGAGGGAGAATAAAATAATAATTATGTAAAAGTATAATTGGAACACATTATAAAATGTGTGTATGACCAAATGTTGTAGATGTGTATATAACTGTATTAAAGTTCAGATTTAAAGGCTATTTTTACATTATTGGACATTGCAGGCCCTGTAGTCGAGTGAAGCCCCCTCTCACAGGTTTGATGCAACCAGCAGAGGGCAACATGGTGCCTTTTCTTTTCTCCTGTGGGCAGTTTCTGTAGAATTTGGGATATTGTTTTCTTTTTTTCACTGACTGTCCCTTTAGTATCTGCTATTAGCAGCATTATCTTACTTGTCTCTGTCGTGAACATAGTCTTGGTTAGCAATTAATCTTGATTTAAAAAAAAAAAAAAACTCTGTTTATGTAATGCTCCTTTAAAATGTCCTATATGCTGTATTTGCTGGTAGATGTGATATTTTCATAGTTCATAGAGATCTGATTATGTCAGTAATTTTTCTTTTAAATCACCGTCAACCACATAAAATAATGCAACACCTGGAGATGAATAAAACTTCATCAGCAGATAAATATATTTTCTTGTGAAATCCCAAAGCCTGATTATGACGTCACAAGAACAGTGAATTACAGTCACTGGGTGAATAAATGAAACATTCAAAATGACTTATCCTGAGTTGTGTCCTGCTGACTGACGGCAGAACTCAGCTGCTCTTTGTATAAAGAGCATATCTGAGCTTAATTAATGTTGAAATCAGCTCCTTCTCTGTGTTGTAGCTTCACGCACGACGCTGAAAATGGAGAAAAAAAACCAAAAAAAAAAAAAAAAAAAANAAAAAAAAAAAAAAAAAAACAACTTTCACAAGCAGAAAAACACGGACATCTGTGCTTTACAGACACTGTTCCATTTTATTTCTGCTAAAAGCTGTTTGGAGAAGCTGACACCTGTCTGGGAGGTGCTTTTTGTCATTGTTGTTTTAAAGAATCATCCATTAAGCCCCAAATATGCTCAGAAAACCCAAGCGGAAGAGAAATATATAAATATAATAGAAATATTACACGCAATAGCATATAATAACAAAGGACAACATGTTCAGACCCTGTGTCCCACTTTTTTCTTTTAACTTTTAATTACTGTATATGTGTGCTTTTATTTGTTAGATTTTAGCTCTTTCAAGATGCATTTAAAGAGATTTTTGGGTCTAAATACCTTAACTGAAGCACTGTAGATTCTTAGGCCCTTCATTATTATCATCATCCAAGAGCTGAAAACCATTAAGACTCCAAAGACAGATGGATTTGTACAGTGAGAATAGTGACAAGTTGTACCTCTAAACCAGGGGATACTTGTACAAATCTTTAAGTGCCAAAAAGAAATGTTTCAAGAAGCCAAAGGCAAAGTCAGTCAAGCCAGGGTCGGATTGGGATCCTAATTTTTTACTGACAATTTAAGGTGCGGGCGGAGTNGGGGGGGGGGGGAGGATGACTGCTCTAAACAAACCAAAATATCCAAGTATCACTAACTAGCATGAAAAGTTGCACCCACATACAGAAGACTATTGTGTGCAAGAGAGCTATGGGCTTTTTTCAACAAAAATTTCAACAAGAACTTCCATAGATTTCAGTTTTTTGATTCTTTGCAGAAATTTCCAGTTATCTAGTGTACCACCAGATGGCACATCAAGTACCACAGATGGTACATGTGCCACAGTTTGAGGACCAATGGATTAAGCATTTTACTCCAAGACTGTACTTTGAAGAAAAAGCAGCTCCTTAATATTCCTTTTAGCTACAGAATTTTTTAAACTTTAGGAAGATTTTAGTTAGTATAGATTTAAAAAATGCAACATGCATGAATTTGTGAAAGAAGATACTGTGCATATACTGTATAGTTTTTATAAGAACAGAACATCAAGACTGCAAGAGAAACATCAAGAAAGTGAATCTGCGATCTCAGAACAAGCTGCGACTCCTGTTCAGTTTTGATGCATTGATCTTTAACGAGGAAGAGTCCTATTTTAAGGCAACTTTCCCACTCAGGTCTCTGGCTGCTTGGATCAAAGTACTTCAGCAAGAACTCTAAAGGCTCTTTGTCCTGCAGCATCTGTAACTTTTGGTTCTGTGAAGGGAAACTCCTGTACAACTTCTACAGTTTGTCCTAACAGAGGCAGACACCATTAAGCAAGGTAGGCAACTGCCTGGGGCCCCCAGCTAAAAGAACCCCCAATAACTATACATACAATGTGATATTTACGTAAAATAAACATAAAATCATATGTTTATTCTTAGCCTTACCCCAATAATCATTTACAAAATATATTTCCTAAAGGCTCATAGACTAGTTTTGTACGTGTATTAAAAGATTTCTCAGTCAATTTGATGATTACAGTAGGTTCTAATCCTGTGTTTTGAACTTTGACAGAACCCTTTTATGGAACTTTAGATCACAGATTGTAGCTTCACTACATTATTATTTCCAGTTGGGAAAAGAGAACCTGCATTTGCCCAAGGCCTCCAAATAATAATAAGTCCACCTCTGCCTCCTAAAGATGAAGCTCAATGTAATCTTAAAAAATTCCAATGATACTGTACAACCATACTGGTTCCAAAAGGCCATGATTTGTTGTTTTTGTATGAACTGAGGAAGCTTTTCTATCACAAAGCATTTGGACCAGCTGCTTTGGCCTCATACTGAGCTGTCAAGATTTCCTCAGTCTCACAGCGTCTGTGCTCAAGCTGAATGCGAGTCAGTTACAAGATGAGTAACAGCAACACGCCGAGGCCATTTCAGCCTCTAAAAGGATCAGTCTATGTGCCTGAGAATTAGCTGTCATGCAGCTGTGTGATGGGACATTTGCGCTGCAGATGGAATGGATAACCAGCTAGGAGCAATGGAGAAAGTACAGTAAAAGCAGCCAAAAATGAATTAGATTATGGTTTAGAGACATCAATATGAGATAAACTGGGATGATATTTTTTGGATTTTCCTCCCTCTCGTGATCTGATGGTAAAAAAAAAAAAGAAAAAGAAAACGCCGGAAGCTTCTCACCAGCCCTGTGCAGGATGACTGGAAGCTGGCAGCTGGAATGTGATGCTGACAGGCTCACAAAAACCAGATCCACACAGAGGCTATTGTGTGACAGCTGAAAAAACAGCAGCAGCATTTCTGCTCGTCCTCTCACTGACACTACATCTTACAATGAAATAGGAAAATACATCCTTCTAAAATTAAAAAAAACACATGACATTAGTGGAATAGTTACAAAAAAAAAGTTTAGTTTATTCCAAACGTCAAACCTTTAACATACAGTTTCTCTACAGTAGTCCAAGAATATATTAACGGAATCAAAGGGAATAATGGCATTGAAAATAGAGCAATCTATGTGCATAAATACAGTAAATATGTATGTTAAAACCATATGGAGTTCCTATGGTTTTCAGTCTTTAGAGACAGAAAATGAGGCTCTCTCACAGAGAGGCAAAGGAACATAATTAAACCATAAATTTCACCTACAGTACATATACAGTATGTTGTGACACATCCACAGCTGCTACCTAATGCTAATTAAAATGTTCCCATAACCACAAGTAACACCATGTCATCCATACCATCTTACCATCTGCTGTGTCTGGAATTTGTCATTTTGAATTTCTTATTATTTTCAAGGCATTATAAAATGTTACAACTTTGAAAACTGTCAGTTCTATAATTTTATTTAAGTTGATGAAATAAAGCCTGCTTTGTGGGTAACTCTGAACTTGATGAGTATCTGTATTGCCATTTTTATATTTATCTTGTTTATATAGAACATGATGAATGAATGAAATGACAGGATGGTTTAATTCTGCGATTAGTAATTCAGTATTTAAAGTGGTGGTTTTGGCTCTTTATCCATCAACTACAAATAGTTTACATGACTGCTGACCACTTTTAAAGCATGCTACAAGATTAGATTTAGATTTACATAAAATGTGGTATGAAGATAGTTTACATTTCAGTAAACTATGAAAATCTACATGCAGAGACTGAAAAGTGCTTACGATAGGTAATACTGAACTTTTACCACCATCACATTTCAAAAAGGTTCTGTCATCATTTCTTCATAATGCTTACAGTCTGTAGTTAATGTAGTTGGGACTCTTTCTACCAGAATGGTGCATTCAAGGACTCCAGCTGCTTTATAATGCAAATTCATATTATTGTTGTTACAGCATCTGTATTTTATTATTTCTCCTCCAAGTTTCATGTGCCTAACTCACAGCTTTTCACAAATGCATAACTTCTTCCAGGTAACAAACATATGCACTACAACAGCACAAAAACCCCACACATTGTTGTCTCATTACCTGTTCTTCTATTTATGTGAATATGACTGATGTTTCATCCACAAAATCTCAATGATATTAGTCATGTCCAAGAAAATAAAAGGAGTTTTCCACGCAATAAGATAACTTTGAAAAAATAATGGTAACTGTTCACTGTGATAAAACATCTATCTCTAAATTTCAACTCTCAAGATGATTTCAGTGTCTTAAAAGAATGGACGCCACTGGGTGTTGTCAACAATAATGTAGAGTACCGTACACTTAAATTGTACTTAACTGCTACAACATGCAAAACCACCATGGTGGCTTTAAAATGGACAAATTTTAAGGAATACAACTCTAGTAAATGACTTGAGAATGCCATTCACTTGATATTTGATTCATACTGAAATATTTGAATGAATCCTCAGATACATGGCTTATTCTCAGCTGAACAGGTGATATATCACTTAGAAGAATAAACGCCTAACTTCAGGCATTGAACTCGACCCTGTCAGATTCATTTATATCACACAATGAATGATTTGTCCTCTTGCATTTTCAAAAAAGGCTCTTTGGATGGAAAACCTCAGCACCTACACCGTAATTATAATTACTGTGTTATTTCACTGAGCAGCCAGCCTTTCTGTTATCTGTGTCTCCGCCATGTTCTGCATTGAGATCCTGTTTTCTGCTTTCCTTTCCCTCTTGTGCCTCCAGAGCAGGACAGCCAGTGTGAACAGCAGCAGAAAGCCCAGTCCTCCTCCTGTGATACCTAATTTCAGAGGCAGGCTGTCGTCTCTGGGTTCGTAAATCTTGCAGGACCCGGCACTGACTCCAGCGTCGTTCACTGCAACCACACAAACTTCTGCACTCCGGGTTATCTCGCCCACTCCGCCGCTCCTCTGTCCCTTTCCAAACTGCTTTCTTTCTTTTCCCCCCACCATCACTTTGTAAGCTGTGACATACGAGAGAGGTGCGCACCACTTAACCACCACATCTGACCCATTCCAAAACACTGTTTTTAGGTTTGGGGCCTCTGGGGCCATGCTATATAAAGTGAGTCCTGGACAGAGGCAGCCAGTGGAGGCCTCCAGCTCAGAGCACGGGAGCTCAAGACAGGGATTGTAGTCACACAGCTGAGGGTTTTTTCCAACTGGAGTCACTACATTGGGTGTATCAATGGTGGTTGGATCCTCAAAAATGTTATAATCATCTGGTTCAGAGGTCCCCATCAAAGACCCACGTGGTCTCAGAGGTCTCAGATTTGTCGCTGGAACTCTTGATGTGGTCACCACGGGAGTGTAACCTCTGATGAGAACCAGATAAATGATCACCAGGGGGAAAGGAAGGTCCCAGCTGGCAGTCATCCTGGTATGTGGAAATCAGAGAACATTAAATGCCGTCAGTTTTTTTTTTTTTTTTTTTTTTTNTTTTTTTTTTTTTTTTTTTAGAAAAATCTGTTTTGTGCATTCAACTTAAGTATTTCAGCTTGACAAGTATTGATCCCTTGGGTTTTCATTCATGTGCACATTTAGAAAGTCAGTTACTTTTTGTCTTGCATGAAAAAGTCAGACCAAGGACAGATTGTTTTTCCTGATGGTGTCTCTTGAGTCTTGAGTCTCTTGAGTCTGAAGGACTGCCTTGAAGACAAAAATAAAAAAACAACAACTTATTAACACAAAACTTTTTCCTCCAAACTAAAACACACCAAACTTCACTCTCGAGTGACCACATAGAAAAAATATGGAGACTTAATTGATTGGAATTTGTTTGCCTGGAGCCTGTTTGACATGGATTTCGAAGTTTTATTCAAACTTGTATACAGAGCTGCCATATAATCCTCGTTTGTTAAGCTTTGGAGGTACTTCAGACTAAATCAACATTCCAGGCTGGATTGCGCAAGAGGTCCAAATGGCTACACACCCAACACACAGCACAACCCAGTCAGCTGGATCCAGTTACATGGATACTGTCTGTGTGATTTCACCAAGAATTCCACACACGCATACCTGAAATAAGTTCTGTGTGTGAGCATGCATGAAGCGAAAACTAAATAACGGTGAAACACAAGCCCATTCAAAATCTCCTTAGAAAACAGAGCAGGAGCCCCTGAATATTACTTTGTGTTTATCTTCTTTGCCAAAATCTCTGTCAGTTTCACCATTTGTGAAAATGTAAAATATGAACTCACCTGTTGCCAGTAGTTTGTAATCCTGATCAAAATCTTATTTCCTTTCTCCTTGCCTTCCTTCCACTTGCTCCCTATCTTGGTCTCTCCTCCTTTATATATTTTCTCTTCTCCCCAACAATCACCTCCTTCTTTCAGCCTTCCCATAATTCCCCTCTCCCTCATTCCCGACCCATCTCACCCAGCTCCACCTCCTTTCCTCTGTAGTGGTTTAGTAATAATCTGAGCATATGCGTGCGTGTATGTGTGTAACTGTGTGGGTGTGTGTGCTATTAGTGAACACACTGTACTCACAAATGAGTGTTAGTGTTTCTAGAGAAGTGAACTGCATAGATTCTTATTGCATTCCTTTGCAGTGTGCAGGTTTTTCAGAGTGTGTCTCACTTCTTAATGAGCACTTGTTTGCCTTTTAGGGATGAGGGGAAATAAATAGGATGATGAAATTTCTTGTCCGTGCTTCAATCCACTGGAATTTGTCATCGTTGACATATGCCAGTGACTCCAGACTGACTCGCATCTTCTTACCCACCTAACCTTTCACCTAAATAAAATGTATGACTTAGCTGTTAACACTGCACACAGCCAGGACCGAGAGGGACTGAAACCGGTGAAAAGAGTTTCACCAAATTCCAGAAATTAATCTGACTGGACTTGTTCAGGGCCTGATTTGGATGGAGCGAATGTAGAGTTGAATGAGTACAGGCATGAACCTAACAGCCCGTATTCAGGGAGGATATGAACTGATACAGCTCATATGAAAATGGGATGGCACCTTGATGTGATATCCATTACAGAGCTCATATCTCCACTTTGATGTTGGGATCAGTGTGCAGAATTTATGATGACATTTAACTCACATTCAGCATCATCTCAGTCAGAGCATTAACTGGTGAAGTCTCAGAGCCCTTTATGTTATTTTTTATATCTTTCATTGCCCAGTATATACTGTTTATTAAAGGAATATCAGTATGAGTGTTTCCTTATACAGTATGTGTCTTGCTTTATGACTTATAAAATTGTGTTTATTGTTATTAATTTATCAGTTCTTTCTTTCTTTCTTTCTTTCTTTCCTTCTTTACTTCTTTCTTTCTTTCCTTCTTTCCTGAATGAGTGGATGTGTGGATGTGACTGCATATATTTTATCAGGCCGGAAGGTGAGAACCCAGAAGCAGAGACCGACTCACGGGTAAGATGACAAGAAA
>VXCM01001110.1:0-247975 GCA_014773175.1 Lucifuga dentata
TTTATTCGGGCTTGGGACCGGCACAAGGTGGACACTGGCTTGTGCCCCCTTGAGGCTGCATTGAGGATGCAGGACCTGTCCCCAAATTTATTTATTTATACCAGGGGACATTAAAAATTAGAAGTTGAAACTTATTTAAAATGTATCAATTGTTTGAAATTTCATTATACAACAGTTAGTTCCGACCAAGCATTTTGATTGGACAAGAGCCATTCTAGGAGTGCGGATAACAGCACTGGGACTTTTAACTATACGTATCACTCCGCTTTACTGACGTTCTAATAACCGTTAATTAGCCTACATTAACTGAGACCACTGAAAGCAGGAAACGATGGAGTAACGTTCTGTCTGATCAGCTGCTAACTCATCGGAATCACACAGTGAAGCCCTGCAGTCCGAACCCGACCCGAGGCCAGCGGTCTTTTTTTTTGTTGTTTTTTTTTTTTTGTTTTGTTTTGTTTTTTATCAGAACCGGAAGTTCGGCTTGTTTTTCAAAGCTGCAGAAAATAGCGATGGCTGCAGTTTCTGAGCACCAACATGTGAGGCAGTATCAGAAGGCGTGTTATGATGTGAGTGGAGAGAGGAGGGGGGGGGAAAAACCGAGCCCGGACCATGCCGAGCCAGTGCTGTGATATTCAGTCGAAGCTCGGCCCGATTTGTAAATTGCCTCAGGGACCGACGCGTACCGAGCCATGCAGGGCTCTACCACACACGCCACCAAAGCGACGTCAGCAGACTCTTATTTCACTGTTGCACAATAAATGGAAACATACAGATATGATCATACAAAGTAGCTGGCCTGTGGTAACGTGTACACAAAGCAGCCAGCAAGCTAGCCTGCAGGAAAATGTCTGTGTTGCTTAGCAACAGTCCAGCTGCAGAACTATTTGTGTTGGAGGAGCCAAATATATGATTAAATAAATAAACAAATAATAATCTGTTGTCTTACTAGTGTTAACTAAGAAATGGCGCTTGTAGAACTGTTGTATAAATGCAATATCACACTCGAGGTCGTGCTGTTGTGCTGAATATCAGCACAGCTGTGATTATCTTCGGCACTCAGCCTGCGGCCTTGTGCTGATATACAGTATAACAGCCTCCCTCTCTGTGATATTGCTTAAATAATGCATTTATCTATTTGGAATTGAAGGTTTGTTGTGATTTGACACCATAGTTACTGTAGTTACTGCAAGTTTAACTTCCTTCTGTGCATTCATTTGTGACTAATGAAGCCATTTGGAAAAAAGAATGGTGAAATGTTTCAGAATTAAACACTTGAATCCGGTTGACTTGACTCAGTTTTCATTTATATCTGTCAGATGTTTACTAATCCTAGAACCTGCATTCATTTGTTTGATCTGTCTTTCCACAGTTTACCCTCAGGAGTTTTTACCAACATATGAATCTATAACAGAAGGATCATCGGTCTCCAAAACGGAACTGGTGAGTCAGCACTATTGGCAGCATATCAAACAAACGTATCTGCAGTGGAGATTGATTAATTGAGTTATTGTTTTATGCACACACAGAAAGAGAGAGAGAGAGAGAGAGAAAAGAAAAGAAGGGTGTGTGTTATAGTATTTGTTGACTCTTCCCACTTTTCCCTGATGGCCCGGATCACAGGTTTAAAAACGCAGCAGCACAAGGTCATTGACCAGTGTTTGTCGTCACCCAGCAGCAAACATGTACAACATCATGGAAGAAGAAGAGTTTGAGTTTGACAATGTAGATTTACCGGACGAGCTGTGTTTTTGTCCTCAGGTAGAGTATAATGACAAACCAAACACCTTATTCTTCAATGATGGCGTGAGGCGGATCGACTTCATTCTGGTCTATGAAGATGAGGACAAGAAGGAGTTTGAGAAGAGGCACATGTACCAGCGACGCAAGGTAGAGATTTCTTCCTTTAAACCCTTTGTTTAAGATCAGTAATTCCATGATGGCTACTTTGATGACAAGAGTTATCATGTTAAACCGTATCTTGAAGTAAGCATTGCCGAAAGTCATCCCAAAAATCATCCATCAGTGAAACATTCTGACATGTTTGATCTTCATTTTCAATCAGATCATTTGTCTTAATGGAAGCATTTTATCAGTTTTAGTGGCAGTTCTCTCAGCTGAAAGACTTGTTCGTTCTCTCGGTAATGACATGAACTGTATGCAAAATAAACTCTGGTTTTGTGAGTGAACCATAAATGGCACAACTAAACCAAACCTAGAATGCAAATGAGCCATTTTTAAGCACAAAACCATTCAGCAGCCCATAAAAACCTTAAATAAAACATGCATGATGAATGTCATGACGCATAAAAAGTAATTGTGTTCTTGGCTGTTTGTAAAGGGAGTTTTTATTTGCTTCTGCATGAGCTCCTTTAGAACAATTCCAACATGACATATATTCAGCAGCGTGTCAGGTATCAAATGTTGTTTTTATGTTTAATTACTGTTGGAGGGGTACAGCTCATTATTGCTGAGTACACACGGGTGGTTTTGATGCCATCCTGGTTCACATTCACATGACTGCTGATGAGGTTCCCTGAGGGAAGTTGTTTGAAAACCAAGGAACTTTTCCTCACAAAATCTTGCCAAGCAGATTCAAATCATCCTCTCTGTCCATTAATGTTTTATTCCATCATCATCATCATCATCATCGTGCTGAGATATGAAACTTTCTGTTGCTGCCAGTTGCTTTTGATATCATCAGATTTATCTGCGTTGTCGGAGTTAACCAGTAGTTCACAATTTGTTCAAAAAGCTCATATTTTTATCATTACAAATAAATATACCACATAAAAAACAAGATTTTTAAATTTTTGTTCCCTTACAATTACAGTTTTTTCCCTATAATGGTGAGGAAACTCACTCATAGCTATTTCATGTTAATGATGTGTGTGTATGCGTGTGTGCATGCTTGTGTGTGTACAGGCACTGATTGTTTGCAGTGCACAAATGAAGGAAACTGAGAAATGAGGTGTGTGTGTGTGTGTGTGTGTGTGTGTGTGTTTTACTTCCACTGTCTTTCACAATAGATTTACATTAAGGGATGTCGAGTCTGATGCTGTAGATCCACAGGCCTTACAGACGCTTACCTGCAATGTGGCAACTGAAACCCTCAGGTGGTTTGGAAATGCATTCTGAGCCCCGTGCTGATGTCAGGGATCAAAAAATAGACATATTTTTGATTTGGAAACCCTCTCAGCATTTATGCAACTGAAATTCAGACATTCTTAGCAGCAAAGAATGGAGCTGATATGTAGTTAATATGCAGGTGGATGACATGTTGGGCAGAATGCTGAGTGTCTTCATCAGAGAGCGTGTGAGAATGAAGCAATCTCTCATCATAATCCCTGACTGAGGCCAGTGAGTGATGAGCAGCGCAATCATCTCCGCAGTCACTCCCTGACTTTGTTTTTCAGAGACAAACCTGGTCAAATAGGAGTTGCAAAAGCATCTTGGTGTTTGTGAATCTGCTCTGGCACCAGGATGGGTGGAGTCCACGTCACACAAAGTGTTTGACTTTTGCTGTGTCAGTGTTCCATCAAGGTATTTTATAGAACGTGACATAATTCATTGAAGTTAAAATTGTACTGGTGACACATTAGAGTTTATTTATTCAAAAAGACTGAAAATGTTTGGATGATAATGATCCCAACTGATCACCCAAATATCAACCAAAAAGACTGAGATACTACTTCAGTATTTGTTGTTAAAGATGCAGACAAATTTATTATCAAAGTGAAACGCGACTTACAGTGACCGCAGGTTTGCCTTTATCTCCACTTAAAAGGTTTTATTTCATCAGGAGTTTTATTTAATCAGGAGGGGAAGGGTTCGAGCAGGTGGGAATGTGCATAAGATTCATGTTCTTTCATTGAGCTCGGGTAACTTGCTGAGCTGCTTTTTCTATTATTTGAATAGTTCTGGTACTTTTTTACTTTCATACTTGAATTTAACTGAAGCAGCGTTAAGTCTCGTCTTCTAAAATCCAGCATTCGTGTTTCTTTGTGTGTTTTTTGATTTCGGGAAACTAAATCTTAGTCTTACACAGGCCGTAGCAAAGAGAACATGGACTAATGTTGTTACCTGGTCTGACTTGCTGGGACTATCTTCATTCAGCTGATTTATGTACACTGCCAATAAGATCTGTGTTATGGTAAATATGGAAAACTGTCCAATACATGAGCTGTAAATTCTAAGAAATGCTAACTGAAGATAAGCCTTTTCCTTGACAGAATTTTAAAAAATTATGGTTTTGAGGCATTCAGCTTCAGGACTTTTTTAATATAAATCAGAAATGGTTATGCAGGTGATAATGTACAAATAAAATGTTGGATACAAGGCTTGGGCATACTGTATATTCAGATTATCACACTAAGGAGCCCTTTGCCAAATGTTCGGTGCATATTTGCACTGAAGTCATGCTCAGTGTACCGACCTGTCATCCAACAGTGAAAGGGCTGAAAGATCAGAGAGAAACAAATGTGTCACTGAGTCCATTTCCTGTTCTCTTCTTTCCAGCGGCGGCGAGAGTACTTCGAGGCGAGCCTGATGAAGATGGGAATGGAGCTGGAGGCCACAAGATCTGTAAGTGGATGGTAAAGTGTCCCAGTGGGGTGGGTGNAGGCAATGATGCATCACTCTTCAAAGCAGCCATTTGTTTGCTTGGGAGTGTGGTTGGCTTGTGGAAATGTGAAGAAATAGTGTCAAACAGTTATAGCCTTTATGGTACTTGACACACACTTTTCCTCTCTCTCTCTCTCTCTCACACACTAACCATCTCTGCAAAACCCCAAACAAAAACCCTCCTCATGTTCTGCAGGTGGTGGACGAGAAGCTGATGTTTGTGAAGGTCCACATGCCATGGGACATGCTGTGCACCTACGCTGAGGTCCTGCACATCAAGCTCCCCATCCAGCCCAACGACCTCTCCTCACGCCCGTCCCCGTGGCGCTTCTTCTCCTGCATCACCAAGCACTTCTACCCCAACGAAGACCTGATCAAAAAGGAGGCCGAGTTCTTCACGGCCCCCTTTGAGAAAGACCGGTTGGAGTACTTCTACATGAAGGACAAGAACATCTTCTTTACTCCCTCCATGAGGAGCAGGATGGTGAGTTCAGGTGCTTTTTTTTTTTTTTTTNTTTTTTTTTTTTTTTGCTGTTGCAGTCAGTTCTTAGTACAAAAGGATAAATTCAGCCACAGCATTTCAACCTAGTCTCCTCCTACCAGGCGTATTACATCCTGAGCCGAGCCCCATACGAGATACGAGGGAGCAGAAAGAAGTTTGGTATCACAAAGCTGCTGGATGGAGACGTGTACAAAGCTGCCTATCCGCTCCATGACGTAAGTCAGGATGAGAGATTCTGATCACTTTTTATTTAGCTCGCTTTGCATCTGTGAGCATTTCATTCAGAATTTAGCTGAAAAGTCCTCTGAAACACAATTTATATGACTTGATTCTGTGTGTTCCTCTTCTATGACTTCCTGTCTTCATATTATTGTACAATCATTTTGTTTTTGTGTAACAGCACCGCTACTTTAGTTTAGAAAGTGGACATGTGATTGTTTGATTTCAGTTGTTCCTCTATTTGTACCTAATCCCACTTCTGTCTTATTTATTTAAGTATTGACTTTGTCTGTCTTTCCCTCTGGCTCTGTCTATTCTGTCCTCCAAAATGACAGTAGAGGAACAACTAACACTTGCTTCCTCTCTTGTCTTGGCATAGTGGCCTTGACCTTTACTCTGTTTATTATTAGTTGCTTGTTATGGCATTCCAGGCTTGTTCTACTGCTTCGTATTACTTTGTAAAAGCCAGATTCTGAAATGTGAACATTAAATATAGGATGCCATTCTTTTCCTGACTGGGTTTGTGTCGACTGTTTCTGTTACAGTGCAGGTTCAACGTGATGTCTAAAGAAGAAGGCTGCCCCAATGAGAGATTCCTGCTCTATGAAGAATGGGCTCATCCAAAAAGCTTCTACAAGATGCAACCGCTGGACCTCATAAGGTTAAAAAAAAAAGAAGAAGAAGAAGAAGAAGCTAAAAATAGCTGTATTCACTGTATTTTATCCTTCCACAGGAAGTATTATGGGGAAAAGATCGGTATATACTTTGCCTGGTTGGGTTTCTACACGATAATGCTCGTTCTGGCTGCTCTTGTGGGACTGGGCTGCTTCATTTATGGATACAAAACTCAAGAAACAAGCACTTGGAGGTATAAATGACTTTTTTTTTTCTTTTTTTTTTTTTGAAATACCATATATATAATGATGTCATACAAAATTCCAGCACAAAATTATGGCAGTTTTGTAGACTTCATCTGCCGTATTTGTTTACACTTTATATATCTGACTTATTGTTTTAATTAGCGTAGTTAAATCATGTTGCAAAGCCTTCATCAGATATACACCTGTCCATAAACTGTAAATCTGTGTTTTTAATTTTTATTTCATTGTGTGTGCATCTCAGCGTCTTACCTCTATTTCTGTGTTTAATTACTGTGCAGTAAAGAGGTGTGTGACCCCAACATTGGAGGGCAGATCGTGATGTGTCCACAGTGCGACAGGGAATGTACATACTGGAGGCTGAACAGCACATGTGAAGCTTCTAAAGTGAGTGGGAGTTTACTTCAGAGATTTGGAGGATAATTTTCCACAACCTTTTCCCACTTTGGATTCATTATGTACTGAAAAAGAAAGAGCTAACGGTTGATTACATCTTCTTTATTTGAGCAAAGGCTCAATAATTAATGTCTCATAATGATTTTTATTCCTTAATGACAGAAAAAGAGTCAAATTTTTTGAAATGGAGGGTGTGTTTTTTTTTTTTTGGTTAATTCTCTAAAAACACATCTGATTTTTTTTTTTTGTTTTTTTTTTTGTTTTTTGTTCCAGTGATTCCACTTACATTCTTACTAAACTGTGGATGCCACATGTTACATTAGAGTTTATCAGTCTCCTCTGCTGTTAATGAATTATATCATTTTTCAGTCGGAACTGCTTTGTTTGAGTTTAACATGTCACTTCATGCAGCAATAAATAATATATCCATGAATGGCTTATATAAATATGTTTGGCTGCTGTTTGACTGGTTGTACTCAAGCCTTGAACAACTGGATTGGGACAGATTTTAATCAAAGAAGGCTCAACTTTGAGGATAATTTCCTGCATGTTTCTTGTTTTATTTTTCAGAAACTTTGCATATTTGATAACTTTGGAACTCTGGTGTTTGCCGTTTTTATGTCAGTCTGGGGTAAGTTGTTGTCAGTGCTATGAAGACAAAAGCAAAAATTTATTGTTTTTATTTTATTTCCTTCCTTCACTCCAATGTCTGCACCCTGTTTTTTTTTTTTCCTCCTGCTGCTGTTCATTTCCTGGCTGTAGTAACTTTGTTCCTGGAGTTTTGGAAACGGTACCAGGCGGAGCTGGAGTACGATTGGGATACTGTGGAATTCCTGGAGCAGGAAGAGCCGTCTTGTCCTGAATATGAAGCCAAGTGTATCTATGAGAGAATAAACCCAGTCACAAGGGTAAATCGCACAGATTAGAGCATTTTTATGTTGGTGTTTTGCCAAAGCACCACCTCTTTTTGCAGCAAATATTTTCCTCTGTATTCAGAAATCAGGTTTTGTGATTATAGCACTAGATGTATTTTTTTTATTATTTAGGTGAAAGAAAAAGTGCCTTATACAACCTGTGGACGATGTATTCGCGTGTCCTTAGGAATTGGGACAGTCCTGTTCTGGGTAAAGTTTAATAATATGATTTTGTAACAATATTGCATACCTTTATGCTCAGATGAAATTTCAATTTAGCTCCCACAATACCTTCACTGAAAAATTGTTCTTTAGATTCTGTTGATCCTGGCGTCCATCATGGCCATCACTGTGTATCGCCTGGCTGTGTTCTTCGCCTTCTCAGCTAAACTCAGAGCTCAGGACCTGAAGGAGCTGGAGCCCTTTAAGGAGTACGTGACTCCGCAGATGGCCACCTCCGTCACAGCCTCCCTCATCAGCTTTGTCGTCATCATGATCCTCAACATCCTCTATGAGAGGGTCGCCATCTGGATCACAGACTTTGGTGAGATGCTGGATCAAAGCTTGAGGCTGAAATGTTTCACACAGAATGGTGCCTGTTTCAGGAACTTAGCAGGAAAATATGAAAGTGCAGATTACCTGTGGTAGAATTTAAACTTACATGACACTGAATTTGCTGACAGTCAATAAGTGCTTAGGTATTATGCATTGAAAATGTAAATTTCAGTTGTATTTGTCACCTTTACTGACTTAGAGTTGTTTCATCCCAAACTCTTCCATATCTGTTGCACACTGTCAGAGCTTCCTCGAACCAAGACAGAGTATGAGAACAGCCTGACTCTGAAAATGTTCCTCTTTCAATTTGTCAACTACTACTCCTCCTGCTTCTACATCGCGTTTGCCAAGGGAAAAGCGGTCGGCTATCCAGGAGAGCCCGTTTATGTTGTGGGAAAGTACCGGAATGAGGAGGTATGATTTGACCATCCTATTTGTTCTTAAGTTTCCACGACAACTAGCATAACATAAGCCAGTCATCTCTTGGCAGTGCATAGCTCTAGTTCCACCTGGTGGGCAGAAGAAATATTGCACTCTTAAGGGCACGTGCTCAGTTTTTTGGTAAAAGTTGATACATTCAGTATCAAAGTTACAAGTCATTGGAGTTACAAGTTGCTCATCTTTCTTGCTCTGTGTTTTGTTTCTGCAGTGTGATCCTGGCGGCTGTCTGATTGAGTTGACAACTCAACTCTCTGTGATCATGGGTGGAAAAGCTATCTGGAATAACATCCAGGAGGTCTTACTACCGTAAGCCGTCAAAATCTGACACACACCCCCCCCCCNTTTTTTTTTTTTTAAATATAATAATATATACCGTATATACTCAACTATAAGCCGACCCCCAATTTTGACCTGCAAATTTAGCTTTTTGCTAAACTTGATATTTGTACAGGATAAAATAATCCTTTATCAACATAGTTACTGATCAAAGTTTGACTGCTAAATTGAGCCTAGCATGCCTTTTGCAAACAATGCTGGAGGAATATCTCAGTTTCATGTTTTTGTTGAAAATAATCCACAGCTGATATGAAGTCATCGTCGATGTCAAACCAGTTCCAGCTAAAAGCTTTTATTTAAAGAGGTGTAATTCTGAGGGATCAACTGTAGTCGCTGAAATAAAAACCCACATCCATAATGCACAGACCCTGAAGTACCTCTGCAAAATCACCTGCAGGCATATAGGCACCAGATTTATGTTTTTTCCTATTATTCTGTCGTCCATAGGGAGTCCTCCTAGATATGCTTTATTCAAAGACAGCAAAATGCCATGTATTTGCAGATAAAAAAAATCAATCAGCTCAACAGCTCAGGGCCAGAGAGCACATTTGATTAATTGATCAATTGGTAATTAATTACGAAATTAATGTTTGTTAACAAAAACTGGCAAAAGATTACTGGCAACAGTAACGAAAACTGTGACAAAAACTTATTTTATTAGTAACGCATAACAAAAACTGAGACAAAAATTAACCAGTTAAGGCCCCCGTAATGAACACTGTGATGAAAATTACCAGCACTGGTAACGAAAACTGCTATGAAAATTAACAAGTTACCGGTACCGGCAACCAAAACAGTAACGAAAATTACCAGGACCGGGAACAAAAACTGACAAAAATTATCGGCACTGGGAATGAAAATTACCGGCACCGGCAACAAAAACTGCAACGAAAATTACCGGCACCGGGAACGAAAACTGCAACGAAAATTACCGGCACCGGGAACGAAAACTGTGATGAAAATTAAGAAGTTACCGGCACGGGCAACGAAAACCGTGACGAAAATTACCGGCACCGCAATGAAAACTGCGACGAAAACTAACAAGTTACCGGCACCAGAAACAAAAACTGTGACGAAAATTAAGAAGTTACCGGCACCGGCAAGAAAACTGCGACAAAAATTATCGGCACCTGGAACGAAAATTACCGGCAACTATCTTCCATGGGTAATGGTAATTGGTAGTATTTCCACGCCTGGAAATTTCGATCTGATTTGAATTACTCGACTATAAGCTNAATGGTAATTGGTAGTATTTCCACGCCTGGAAATTTCGATCTGATTTGAATTACTCGACTATAAGCTGACCCTCCCGATTTGCGTTGTGAAATTTGGTTAAAAATAACTCAGCTTATAGTGGAGTATATAAGGTACGTGTAAATAATACTACAGCGGCATGCATCAAGACTGCTAACAGGAAATGACTTAGTCATGTTGAAGTTTGTCTCTATGAAAATAAATGTCAGTGAAATACTCGGATCAGGTGTCATGGCCATTGGACTAGGAGTTAATCATACGCTCGCTCTCCATTAACATGCTGAGATGCTGCTTGTTTCATCCACCCTACATAGGTGGGTGAAAAATGTGATTTTTCGCCACTGCACCCGTGAGAAAACGGAGAAGGTGATTCCTCGCTGGGAGCAGGACTACGGGCTGCAGCCCATTGGAAAACTGGAGCTTTTCTATGAATATCTGGAGATGGGTAAGAAGAAAACGTCAGAAATGTATCATTAAATTCCCATTGGCTCTATTCTGTGATGTATGGAATGTTTTGCCGGACATGTATGTGCTCTGACATGAGCACGCCAGATCATGTACCGAGTCCTTCATCAGTCCTCCACTTTCATCATTTCACAACTAATCATTTGTGTATTTTCATGCAAACATCTTGTCTATTTTCATGCAATCATCTTGTCCAAACTGGATGACCCACAGTCATCCAGTTTGGTTTTGTGACCCTGTTTGTGGCCTCCTTCCCGCTGGCTCCGGTCCTGGCTCTGGTCAACAACCTGTTTGAGATTCGGGTTGATGCTTGGAAAATCACCACTCAGTTTCGCCGCATAGTGCCAGAGAAGGCTCAGGATATCGGAGCCTGGCAGCCCATTCTCCAAGGCATTGCCATCTTGGCAGTGGTAACAAATGTACGTAACTGCTTAGATCCTCATACTGTTAGAAGACCTCATCTAGTATTCTGTTTGTGTATATTTACGTTTTGGAAGCAAGGTTGACCACTGTTAGAATAATAACATCAGTGGTCAAATTCCTGCTTTTACTGTGATTCCTTTCCTTTCCTGGTGTCTCAACAGGCCATGATCATCGCCTTTACATCAGACATGATTCCTCGGTTGGTCTACTACTGGTCGTTCTCTGTGTACCCGTATGGAGAGCACTCCCACCACACCATGCAGGGCTACATCAACAGCTCTCTGTCCATATTCAACATCAAGAACTTCTCCGCAGACAGCAGACCCTTTGCTGAACCTTACTGGTTCAGCAACATCACCACCTGCAGGTAAACAGCTTTGTTGCATGTGTGAACTGTTTTTCTGGGGCAGGACCAGTTTGAGTACTTTCAAATAGAAATCTGGTCACATTAGTCCTGTTTTAGCAAAATTATTCATAAAAGGACAAATGAAAAACATAACTTTATGTGCAGACAGTGCTGCAGACTATCATATGACAAGTCTGATTAATTTTTTGGTATTTTTTTTGGACTTCTAAAAAAAAAACAATTTACTTCAAACATTTCTTTTCTAGGTATCGAGATTTCCGCTTTCCTCCTGGACACCCGAGGGAGTATGAATACACCACCCATTACTGGCATGTGATTGCTGCCAAAATGGCTTTCATAATTGTAGTCGAGGTGGGTATGAAAACAACAGGAAATCTACTAGAGATTATTTACAATAATACACAGTTAAAATCATAAAGAATTATTATTTGACATTAAAATTGTAGTTGTGGCTAGTAAATTCTTGCATGAAAGGGTCATCAGTCAACTTTTTTTTTTTTTTTTTTACCAACGCTCGTGTTTCTTCTTCCCTTCACAGCACGTTGTTTACCTCACCAAGTTCCTGCTGTCCTACATGATCCCAGACGTCCCGTATGCCGTCAAAGAGCAGATCAAACGAGAGAAATACCTGACCCAGGTTACCATCCATGAGGCCAACCTCAAGCTGGTGACCAAACGGCTGAAACAGCCGGCTGACGACAGCATCAGTCACAGAGACGAGATGATGAAGGAGGAGGAGGAGATGGATCTTGATTTTTGATAGTAGAAACAAGGGGCTGTTGGGCACATCTGGGAAGTCTGGGGCTCAATGGAAGAGCTGATTTTCACTGCCAATACTGTTCATACACGACTATCCAGTTTTTGGCAGTCATACTTCATGTTAAATACTGACCAAGAGTAAACCAATCAAAACTTTAAGAAAGTAGATGTGTAGAGTTTCTTCAGAGGCTCTTGGGCAAAAAAAGAAATGAGTGCTTTGTGTGTGTGTTTGTCTGTGTTTTCACTTAAGAAACATGACATTGCTGGATTCCCTCCGTGTTTTGATTGGCTCACATCAGGCCCATACATGTGAGGAAGAGGAAGAAAACATACAGTATGTCCTCAGTCATCCTAAGCAATGACTTTTTCCCTGTGAAACTGATCAAAACCGTCCTAAAACTACCTAAAACAAAAAATCAGCTGTAACTTTGACTTGTTCTATTGAGAATGAGGTGTGTTACAACTAAAACAATCGATTATCGACACATTGGCACCAAGTCTATCATGGGTACCAGATTTAACATTTTAACAATAAACGTTTTATCTAAGAAATTCTGTTATGGTTTTGGCAGTTCAGCCTTTTGCCAGTTTTAAATTTGAATTAAGGTGCATCTGTACATGATGCAGTGTGGTGTATGGTTGTTGGTAAAAACTGTTACACTATTATTTCCATCTCACTTTATGAAAACTTGTGAAACTGAACTTCATTATGTGGCAAATATAGTACTAATGTCTGCTTTTTTTTTGTAACAGTTATTTTAGGAGAATGTTTACTCTTCGGGACACATCGTAGGCGATAATCTTTCAATATTTCATATATTGCAGAATCACCTGTCATCACCTGTTATAAGAAAGGGAAGTGAGGTAGAAGGTTTGTTAAATGAGGAACTTCCCACTAAAACCACTTCATGGATGATTTTATCATGTTCTACAGCTGCAATTTTAGCACAGCTTCAGCTACGATCGCCTCTTTGTTTCTGTGTCATCATAAAATATCAGTATTCTAAGATACCAGTGATGCACAACTTTAGAATCTAATGTTGATGATGGAAGCACTTCATCACTGTTCCTGCAGATGTGAGAAAGCTCAGCGTTACAGAGGTCATGTGACACCTGTGAGAACAAACATGACACCTGAAGCTCTGTAAACCTCGCAAACACATTTTGAGTTTGTGTTTAATGACAGTGTTGGGATTCAATCCTCTTTGAGCTCAGTCCAGATATTTGAATTGAATTTTCCTGACAATTCAATACCAGAAACTGACAGCATGTATGCAAGTTTACAAATGCATAAGGATGATTTCAGGCTTAAGTTTTTTTATGCAAAAAGCTGTTCATGTTTTGTCTGTATTTGAAATTAAACATGAATTCGTTGGAGTTTCTGAAGTGAGTTTCACACGCATCATTTGTGCTGCACTTTTTACTCATCTAATTTCATTCCTGTGCCTTGACCACTGCACAACTTTATGACTGCACGTTTAATGTTGGGATATTATGCAATATTGTATCTTCTCCTGTGCCACTATTGAACTCTTGGAATACCACTGCTGTATTATTGCCTCTTCTTGTGATTTAACCAACGTTACTAAAACCACCATGTATGCAAACAGTGTGATATAGCCAACTAGAGCTCACGATGCATATGCTGTTTTTTTCTGTTTTATACTTTGCAATTAAATTGCGTTTTATAAAAAAAAGTTCCAATTTTTTCCAAAAGGACTTGCAGTCAAATTATGATAAAAAAAAAAAAAAAAAAANAAAAAAAAAAAAAAAAAAAGATAAACAAAATGCATAAATAAGCAAATTAAAGTGAATCAAAAAGGCTCTTACACCATTATGGCCTTTTGTTTGCAAAAATGTAAAAACTTACATATATAAAGAATTTGGGCAATATTTAAAAAAATTTCAAATTCTTCATTTCACATTGAAATAACCAAATTGAACAACAAAAAATATATTGTAAATATCAATTTTTGTATTTTATCACTAAAGGTTTTGATTACATCACTTGTGTTGAAAAGATACGCATGAGTTTCCTTATTAATATTACAAAATGTACATTCATTACACTCAAGAAGAGAATTCTTTAAAAATTCTTTACATGCGCTCCCTATTATTTGTGCTACATTTTTGATCAGGCAGATTACTCGACGCCGTTAATGGCGTCATCAAGATGCGACGCGGGGTCTTCTTTTAACTCACATGGACACCCAATGTACACACGTCTGATCTGAGTCTAGTAATCAGCCTGTGTAGATTTGGACATTTTATCCTGTTTGACTAGTAAACAAGCTGTTTATCTAACATGAGTTCACAGATTACTTGTGTCGGATGGGTGAAGCGAGGCGTTGCCAAGGAAGCACCGGACAAAGTAAGTAGCCTGCTAAAGCTAAACTAGCTTAGGTTAGCCGACTGAAAGCTAGTGTGTCAACAAGGCAGATAGTTGAATTTAAGCTAGTTTTTAAATCGTATAATTTACTCTTCAAGCTAGCTTTATAGATAATGTTTCGCACCAGAATGTCATCTCAGAAGCTTAAAGAGACACAATCTAACATCTTACAAAGTTAACAGCTAATGTAGGATTTCAACTGTCAGACTCAGTCTTTAAATATTCTCGTATTAAGGGCTAGTTTAATCTGTAAATCAATGTATGTCCTTATTGATTAATACTATAATTAAGGAATAAGTCAGTTGAGCAATGTTTGACTTTTTTTGGAAATGACTCACAATCTCTTATTCTCAGAGGAGTAAACAGCTTAACTTTTCTCCACTACATTTGCCTTAGAGAAAAGATGGCAGTCCAGGATAGAAATGTTGTGTCATTCTTGTGTTTGTCTGTCTGTGAGGCCTTTTCTCAAATTGATGTGTAATGATTGCATCATTACTGTTCCTGCAAGCCTAATTTTATCTCATAAAGTGGAATAGTAAAGTGTTACTTAACATTTGCTTTCCATAATAACTGCAAAGTGTCAACAAACTGCCTCATCTTTGGTATTTTATGACTTATTGATTATTAAGTTATCCATTCCCAGTAGGGCTCTACTGTAAGTCAATGCTTTATTCAAGGCAAATGTAATAAAGCTCAAATACATTCAGAGTATTTAGCGATATATATATATATATACGAGACAAAATATACACTGTATGTTGTTTCCATGAGATGCATTGTCAAAATGAGTAATATTGAGTCAATTACCTACAAACATTAAACACTTTTTTATATATATCAAACATCTTTTAATTATTTTGTTAGTTGTAAAGATTGAGAATGCTTTTTGAGATTTTACTCAAAATGCTAAAATACAGGATGATCAGAAACATGTAACTGGCAGTATGTAGCATACAAAATATAAAGTTTATGTGCTCACACATAAACTTAGCAACTTTTTAAATTCCATCTCAGGTTGAGTTGACTCAAGAGGAGCTTCAGCGCCTCATCACTGAAGCAAAAGAAGAGCTGGGGTATGTTTAAAAACACAGATTACTGCACCCTGTTCCTGTTTTTCCATCACTCTGTATTGTCAATACCTTGCAGAGATGAGACTGTAAGCGTTGCTATCAGTCAGAGCTGAATGAACATGAATTTTATCAAACTCTACTTCGAAAAATGGAGGGGATTTTAGGCTTTTATCAAGAATTTAATGATTCAATTTTTCTACTGTTTCATCATGAATCTGATGTAATGTTCTTCAAATTCTTTGATGTCAGGGAACAAGCAGGCGAGGAGGAAGAGGAAGAGGATGAGGGCATGGGTGCAGAAGAGAAGATCGGTGATGCTCCAACAGAAGATGCTGAAGTCCCCGAGGATGAGAATGAAGGAGGAAGGGAAGAAGATGACGAGCTGGCAGAGTACAGCCTGGATAAATACGATGAAGAGGATGCAGGTGAGGATGATGTTTTCACGCCTCTTCTATATTCTTTAATGTTGAAAACTGTGGATTCATTGTTTTACATTGTCTCCTCTTAGTTTACGTCTGTCTGTTTGGAACTCAGCTGGTAAGTATTGATCCTGCATATAATCTGGTTTTTAATCTCCCATCAGTGACGGCAAACCTCGGCGACAGTCTTGCCGGTCTCACTGTGTTCAGCTCCAATGAGGAAGATCCTTACATCACCCTTAAAGATACAGTGAGTGATCGCTCTGATGAGGATTTTGACAGATATATCCACCTGTATTTTAAGGAACGTGGATTTTGGGCGCTGACTCAATATGGGTGTATCGAATTCTTGTAACCCCCATATTACCAATGAACCTAAGACTTTACCGCTACCGGTGACGAATATGTGGCAAAAATTAACATGTTACCGGCACTGGTAATGAAAACTCTATGTATGTGTGTATAACATGGAAAAGCATAGACACAGCAAGTGCTCGCACAACTGTGCATGTTGGTCATCTGGAAAAAAAAAAGTCCCTACTATGTTGAAACCAAACCTACACCCTTGGTTTGCATTTAAATAATATCTTGTTGATGCCGATTTTGTGCGTCTGTCTATTTTTAACCCTTAGGATCAGTACGAACGTGAAGATTTCCAAATCAAATCCGGTGATAATCTCATCCTGGCAGGCAAAGCAGAGAAGGACTCCTGCAGTTTGGAGATTTTTGGTAAATACTTCAGTGTCTTAGAATGTGACATGTCAAGAGTAAATATTCTGCAGATAAAGGAAACTTTTGTATTATAAATGATATCCTGAATATGTATTTAATACAGTTCATAACTCGGAGGAGGACTCGCTGTATGTTCATCATGATATCCTGCTGCCTGCTTACCCGCTCTGTGTGGAGTGGCTGAACTTTGACCCAAACCCTGGAGAAGGAGCAGGTAAGAACATTTCCCAGTCAGTCTTGGTATTGTGTTCCTTGATCTGGTGAACCTTAAAAGTATTCTGTTCCTTTCCAAACCAGGTCAGAAGTTGTAAAAAATTTAATGATTTCAAACTCCAGCAAACCTGGTGTTCATTTGACAGCAATGAATCATCAGTAACGCTCATTTCAGCATTATATTAAATCTGAAGCCCAATTTAAACCCAGGCAGTCTATGAGATATGAGTCTATCCATCCATGCTGACCCGACTTTAATCTCCTCTGTGTTTAGGGAACTATGCCGCTGTGGGCAACATGACTCCCCAGATTGACGTGTGGGACCTGGATGTGGTGGACTGCTTAGAGCCGGCTTTCTCTCTGGGCAGCAAAAAGGCCTCCAAGAAGAAAAAGAAGAGCAAGAAGGTACAGATACGTGTTCACACCCTGGTATCTGTGTGGTGAGAATTTAAGGTTAATCAAGGTCAGCAGGTGAAACTATACATCAGGGATTAACTACTGTAAGTAGCATTTTTGTGGTATTTTCTTTTTTTCTGGTTTTAAAGGACCATACTGGTGATTTTTCATATACACGCTACATTACTGACAACTTTTTCCAACCATATTTTGGTTTTCCTGTTATTTTCCCAAATCCTCTGATCTTTTAAAAACCAAGGCGATACATCCACCTTAAAATTCAATGTTTTCGCCTGCTAACACATACATCTGAATGTAGAAGGGACAGTCATTTAAAATTTTTTGGTAAAATCTGTCTTTTCCTGGGACTGCATTCCCTGGTGGAGACATACTTTTTTTTTTTTTCCGTGCAGGTCCGTGTTTCACAGGTTAAACAAAGTAACTTTGACAAAACATTTTATGGAAGTCGTGGTTACTTATCACAAGCACATTTAAACTCTGTACAAGTTGGTTTTAACAGCACACTGGAATGAACTGAAAGCAATGGCCGGCTAGAAAGTAGGAAAAATCATTTAATATTTACCACTTCAGAAGTGTTTTTTTTTTTTTTTTTTTTTTTAAGAAAATTGGAAATAATTTTTTATGCTGGTTGTATATATTGGACCCAAACACGCAGAATCACTGATATGGTCCTTTAAGGATCTGTTAGATCTGATTTAGCAGTTTATCAGGCATCCTTGCTTTTTTTTTTTTTTTTTTTTGATGGCAGGCAGCAGCAGCAGAGCCTGTGGAAGGACACACAGATGCAGTGCTGGACTTGTCCTGGAACAAACTGGTCAGGTCAGCAATCAGAATCTGCCTTTTCAATTCAAATGCACTATAACATAGATTTCTCTGATTTATGCCTGTTTCTTCTTCTCACATTCTGTGGATAACGGGTTTGTGTAAACTCTGCCTCAGGAACGTGTTGGCCAGTGGATCAGCAGACGATACAGTTATCTTGTGGGATCTGACTCAAGGCAAACCAGCCACCACTCTGCGCAGACACACCGATAAGGTATTTCATAAGAACAAGAATGATGCTGGATGAATTCATGGTGAATATTTGGCGTCGTCAAAGCAACACAAATTGGATGTTTTGACTGAGATCTCGCCTTGTTTAGGTCCAGACGTTAGCATTCCACCCGTTTGAGGCTCAAACGCTCGTAACAGGATCATATGACAAGTAAGTTTTACTCAGTATTATTTTGCAGAATGAGGAAACATTACACTCAGGAAGCCAAATGTTCCACTCACGGTGGGCTTCAGGTGAAATTTGTCTGCTCTGCAGGACCAGTGTGTTATACGACTGCCGCAGTCCAGACGACAGCTATCGGACCTGGAGGTTTAGCGGTCAGGTGGAGCGTCTGGTCTGGAACCACTTTTCACCCTGTAACTTCCTGGTACGTGCCCACCTCTTCCTCATCAGGTTTCTTCCTCATCGGCATCCACAGATGAGGAAGAAACCTGATGTGGACGCCATCTGTAGCTTCTGTGCACATCCAGCTTCACAAAGAAATTAATAAAGAGAACCTAGAATCATATTTACAAGCAGCATCCCTCTCATCAACAGCAGGATCTTGGTGTTTATTCTGATATATTTGTCCTGGAATCCTGTGCACAGCGATGCTTCATATTAACGCCTGTTAAAGAGGAATAATTGTTGAAATAATTGCATGTTTTTATAACTTTTAGAAATAAATAGTTACTAAGAGAAAGAAATCCTACGCTTTGCACGCCGTCACTCTTGCTGTAGACCTTGTTTCACCCTCTTTCAGAGCTCTGGGTTTGATTCTAGCATGCGTTTGTGTTTCAGGCGAGCACAGAAGACGGTTTTGTCTACTGTCTGGACGCCCGTTCAGACAAACCCGTGTTCACATTGAGGGCACACGATGAAGAAGTGTCAGGTTAGTGGAAGTTGCTGGACTTTTCAGTTTTCGCTCCTTTCATGGAGTTACAGTAATAGAAGTTGCATGGATGATGTGGTGCTGGTTTGTCTGAGTGTGTGGAAATGGTGAGTCAGTAAGGCGAGTCACAGGAAGGATGTGATCAGGATTTGACAACGTGGGTAAATTTGTGGCTGGCAGTTGTCGCAATACTGAAAAGCAGCATCTTGTTGTTTTTAGGTGGATCTTCTGCATTATAAAAGTGCTGCACCGTGAAATCACAACCACTTCCTGTTCTTCTGGTCTTTCTGCAGGTTTGGCCCTCAGCAGCCAGATTAAAGGATGTCTGGTCACCTCATCAGCGGACAAACATGTGAAGATCTGGGACATTTTGGGTAACAAACCCAGTCTGGTGCACTCACGGGACATGAAGATGGTAAGGACAGATTATGGATTATGCTCAGAGTTTCTTCTCGTGCAACTACACACAGACGAGGTGTATACACGTCTTTTTTCCAGATCTCTTGTAATGTGGCTTCCTACTGGTGTTCTAATCGCAGTGATAGTTAATTTCTGTGATGGTTAAATTTGTTGTAACCAGGTGTTTCCTCTCCGATGAACAGGGTGTGCTGTTCTGTGCCTCATGCTGTCCTGATCTCCCCTTCGTCTATGCCTTCGGAGGACAGAAGGAGGGCTTGAGGGTTTGGGATATAAGCGACGTTGCTGCAGGTGCAGTTGAAACGCTCTTCTTCTTCGTCCTTTCCTTCCTTTCTTAGTTCTTTTTCTTTAGACAGCAGAGGAGCATTTAATGGCTCATCAGTAGTGATTAAAATTTGGGAATTTTTACCAGCAATTTAAAGTGGATAATAAACTAAATAAAATTTTTAAAAAACACTATTTTATGAGTTGACAACATTGTCAATCTTTGAAGGCTTCGGTGTTTTGAGGTTTAATTGTGTTTTACATCATGTCACTTGAGAATTGTTTTTATTCCACTTAATATGTTGATTGTAAGCTTTAAAAACCCATTGTGATTCAGCAATATAGTGTCCTTGACCATTATTTCTGTTCAATATTATCGTAAACATAATTCCACTATTCTCATATCTTTGGGTCTGTTTGGCTTTAGTGGCTGAGGTGTTTGGCAGTCGAGAGCGTTTGGTGGTGAACACGGCGTCAGAGGCATCCGGCTCTGCAGACAGAGCACATATGGAAATCTCTTAGTGACTCTCTGGACGTAACAACAGCTGAACGACCCTGGAAACGCAGCAAGCCGTTCCACTTGGCAGCTTGTTCCTCATGGTGCAGTTTTTAGTTTTACGATGGAATTATTCAGTAAAGCTGCACTGGAACAGTGAGTGTCAGCACGGAGGGCCGAGACGATGCAAAAGACTTGAAAATGATCTCTTACACAGATAACAGCGATGATGCTCGCTAAGAGACGCGTTAAGGAAGGCACACACCTGGAAACATGTTTCTTATATTCATATTATTGAATATTTTGATGAATTTATTTTCATTTTTAGGTGCAAACAGGGATGCAAATGTTTGCTGTTTTTGGAAACAGATCAAGGCTATGTAGTAAAAAAAAAAAACTATAAAAAAAGGCTATAAAAAAAAAGGAAACAGATCAAGGCTAGAGGCCATTGTTTATATTTCTTTGTACATTTACAAATGTACCTATTCTCACCTATGTTCCTATGATCACCTCCAGACTATTTTCACATTTATAATACAAGAAGCCTTATAATTTGCCTTCATATGGGATATCTGGGTTTTGTTTTTAGTGAAAAATGACAATGTTACACGGAAAAATGTAGAATGATCACACTAAACCAGTTTGACAGATATATTCAATAAACTTATGGCTCATTAACTGTGTCATGTTTTATTTTCTTGTGATGATTAGCAGTAGATTGAACAGACACCACTGTTACTGTGCAGGATCTCACCAGCTGCATGTATCAGTTTTTTTTGTTGTTTTTTTTCATTTTTGGAAGGACTCTGACTCTTGCACATTTGAGAACTCTTAGACTGCAGCCTGTTCTCACATTTAAGCAGATCTTCCCATCCATCAGTCTGCAACACTTGCATCATCGTCACCCTGAGCCTTGTATAATTTTCTGCAATACAGAAGGGATCTTGTGTAATTCTGTCTGTGTGAGCATGCAGTGTGTGAATCTGTGAATATTCTTGGAAGGGGATAATTATGCTACAGGCTACACTCTGACTTCTCTGCAATGTTTTGGATATTAATTTTTAGATTATGAAAAATCTAATGAGTTTAGCCCAGTTCAACCCATTTTTATAAATCCAACAAAAACATCAAAAATGTTAAATGTATGAATAAAATTGGTTGTGTATTATAATCATAAAAAACTCAAGGGGTTCGTCCACCTTGATTTTCACAGTTATTGAGTATTTTGTCAAAGAACACATTTAGAGTATGATGTTAAATAGGTTACATTGCAAAAAACCCATTTGTAACATTATCCTGCCTTGAAATGTAAGAATGCACAAAAATATTTTTACAAAATAAAGAAATAAAATATCTTATGAAAAATGTCTCTATTGTGGGTTTAAATGTATGTTTGTGCATTTAAAATAATGTAACTAAAAGCTAATGTGGTTCTCGCTTGTAAAGTGGAACAAAACTGAGCCAGCCGTAGTTTTAGACGGAGCTATTATAGCGTCGCACATGTACAGTCAAAAAAAAACAAAGCATGGCGTCAGGTCATTTGTGCAAATTAAATAGATTCATATGGCAATTTTGTAACGGTACCAAACTCCGACATGCACAATGTAAGTTTTATACATATTTATTTAATATGTTTTTGTTAAAGGGCGCATTAATTTGACTGTAACTGTAAATACGCAAAGATCGAAGGTGAAAAAGCTAGCTAAACATTTTGTTTCAGATAAATATTGTAAATTTGGTTTCAGTTACAGTCCGCGTAATTTTCTAATTTCATAATTAATCATGAAAATTACCTTAGATACAAGATCAGTGAAGGAATTCAATTTACGATGTTCAGTCTCAGTCTCTTATGAATCATCTATATTTTCTGTTTGTTTTCTACCAGAATATTGTTAAATAATGACGTCATACCGCCTTACCTGTGTGTTCGAGTCTGTTTTATCTCAAATTCAGCATGACCTGTCCAAGATCATAGAAATAATTAGAATTATGGTTGTATAGATAATGTACCTGTAAATTTAGCTTAGTGTATGTTGGTAAATCTCACCTCCTTGATTACCATTACAGCATGTTTGGTTCCAGCTCTTCATAAATCCACCGTCAGTAGTTCTCCACTCGATGAACCCACCTGGTATGTCATCCAGTTAACTGCACCCATATTCTATTGAAATTCCAGTATATTAAAGTCAAACTCATAATGGTACTTAACAATGGATTTTGGGTGGAGTATCACTTTAAACACACCCTGCCTCCCTGCAGTTTTTCAAGCCAGGCTGAAATGTTTTAGCTGCATTATTTGCCAGCTTGAAGTTGTACTTTGTTGTAAATGCATTACAGTGATTAGGACAATAACTTTTTTTTTTTCTCTCTCTTGAATTTAGTAATGTGGAAATCGGGGTGACTTCAGATGGAAAAACCATAGTGTGCTACCATCCATCTGCTGACATTCCCTATGAACTTACACAGGTAAAGTGGAAATGCAAAGTGTTATGTGGGAAGAAGCATTACGCTGATTTGTGATGTTTTTCCACTCCTTTAGATTTAGAATCAAGCTGCTGTTTGCTTATGAGAGATTGTGTGCTTTATTAATATTATGATAAGAGGAGCCAAGCTGAAGTGCAAAACAAAAAATATGTTTTCAGTCTGAACAAACAACATAATTTAAAAAGGGGACATATTTGCAGCCTATAGAGCGTCCAGACCCCCTGACCAACCAGACTGAGACCCACGACCAGGTTTTAAAGGCCCACCTCAGCAAGGAGGTGCTGAAGGACAAACAGGGACCCACTATAGAGGAACTGAGCAAGATGTTCTTCACCACCAAACACCGCTGGTATCCAGTAGGACAGTAAGTACAAAAATGACTGCAGCCTTGACACAGGACTTTGATGCAAATATTAGTACCGTGAGGTTTTTTTTTTTGTTTTTTTTTTTTGCATGTAGAGTAATAATATCTCTTGAGAAAAAAAATATGCAGCTACTTATAAATTGCAATGGAGTTGTGGACCAGTGATAGAAGACAATTTGTATTGTCATATTGTCTTCTATCGCTGGTCCACAACTCCACTGATTCATAGATCTCAGGGGTCAATGCTGAATTTTGCACTCAGTATTGATCTGAGGCTGGTAATTCACATTCTTAGCATGGTAAATCACTGTGTTGGAAACTGACTTGATCAGTAATTTGCTTATCAAATAAGCTCTGTAAATCAACAGCCAAATAAGTTATTTTCTGTTTGACTTTTCACAGGTACCACACGAGACGCAGAAAGAAGGATCCCCCGAAAGACAGATAACTGGACAGCATTTCCTTAGGGACTTAGCTTAGCACAAACCTGCATATTTTCCTGTCTTATTGTCATAGTGCTGTATAATAAAATGCCATTTATGATGTCAGTTGTCATTAATGTTTTATTGTTTCATGTGATAAGATGTAGTTGGCTTACTTCAGTGGAAACATTTACAAGAGTTACTGCCACACCTATTACACTAGTGCAGCTACAGTGAAATGACTCTTCGTGTTTGAGTGTATAGCTATGTTAAGTCTACTTTGATACGGTGAAGCTTTACTGCCTCTTATTTGACCGAGTGTCAGATCAGATCAGTTTTGTGAACCTGTGACATACCTTTAAAACCAACATGGTGACTGCAATGATCAAAGAGGTCAATGTCCTAACTACAATATCCTAAGGATTTTTGTATGTGGTGGTATCAGAGATATGGTTTACTTAGATTTAGAAATACATCAATATTAGTTCTACTTTAGGGCACTTTTGTAAACTGTAATGCTTAAAGAGGATTAAATTAGTTAAAATACTTAGTTTTTTATCACTTGTATTTAGCAATGCAGAGTTTGGACATGATCCAATAATTTGTCTCAGGCATGAGTATTTTATTTTCTGCGATTTAGGTACTTTGGTGGACAATCCATTTACACTGTTGACTACAACCACCTATAAAAGACACAAAGCATACCAGATTTTATTTTTGGTTCTGAGTGTTTTTTGGAACTAAGTAATTAATCATTTTTACAATTTTTATAAACTTTACTGAAATTATAAATAACAATCAGGTAAACAACTGAATGTACAGAAGATTCTAATTTAAAATCATAAAAATTAAAAGCTCATAGGAGAATGAAAAACTAAGGTTTTTTACACTGAGACAATAATAATAATAAACTTTTGGAGTTATTGATAATTTTTCTCAAGTAAATGTTGACAAACTGGGTAAGTTTTACAAAATTTACATTTGTGAATATAATTTTTTTTTTTTTTTTTTTTNTTTTTTTTTTTTTTTTTTTTAATTAAATATAACTATGATAAACACGCTTCCTGACGTCATGTGAAGCCACCGGAAGCGAGTTAAAGCCCCGCCCCGTCAGCTCAGTCAGCCCAGGCTGAAGAGAAGGCGAATCCACGGCTAAAAATATAAGAGCTAACACAAGATGGCTGGTTTGCCTCGTAGGATTGTAAAGGTACATTTGACACAGAACGCCATATGTGTATTAATAATCCTGTGTGTATTATAAAGATGAAATGAGAAGCAGTTGATCATAACTTCCTTCCCTGCCAGCGTATAGCGCGGCTAGCATGCTTAGCTCTTATCTAGCTCGCTATCAAGCTAGCTCGCTAGTCCGTGGGTAAGTGTTTTGTTTGCCACTTCCGTTTACTCCCTTCTGCTCTGTGGGTGCTTAGTCACTTAGTTGTCGAAATTAAATTGTAGTCTTAACCTCCTCGTGTTGCTGTTTTTAGTATAAATCAACAAATAAAGACAAATTATCTTAGTCGCGTTATGAATGGATTCGCTAAGTAAGCTAAGCTAGCAGCTGTAGCTAGTGATTGGTACACATGTCCGGTTCTAATGCGAACCGCTCCAGCGGACGAAACAACTATATAAACGAGCGTAATATAGAAAATGTGTAATTGTCGTTTATCTTGAAAATTTATGTTGAAATCTAATTTGAGATTGAAGGCCGGTGGTGTTGCGGTCTCCTCCCCAGACCTCAGCATAACTTCAGCAGGGCCAGACCCGGCAGTGGGCGCGATAAGCCTGCTCCGCCACACACATACCCATGTTTATTATTTTTTTTGTTTTGTTTTGTTTTTAAGGCTTTAATGCATTTCATACTCAGAAACATTACGTTATTAAAGTAGGAAAATATGCTGGTTAGAGTATTTGAACTAGTAGTTTGTTTTCCAGTGGATATGTAGAAATACATCATGGCTGCTTATTTGTTAGATCAGCTTCCTTCCTGTTGACTGCAGATGTTTGACTGCACCTGCTCGATCAGAATGCATAAATGTGAAAATGTTTCACTTCCTCCAGTAATTTACAGTGTTTGATTGATACTTGCTGGTGCTAAATACTGTATTTATTTTTAACAACAAAAAAAAAAAATCTTCACATACATGTAAAAGCAGGAGATCCTCATATTGAAAAAAATGGAACTGCAAGTCTTTGGAACTTTACTTGCTGGTAAATGCCCTCAAATCATAACTCAGTTATAATATGATGTTGAGTAATTTTCTGTTATTTTAAGTAACCAATTAGTTAGTTATCCCAGCCTTAATCATGATAAATCACAATATCATGTTTGAGCACGACACACGCCACCATATTAGTATGTTTAACAATAGCATGTGTGGAATGTAGTTGATCCAGTATGTGAGTTTCTTTGAAAGCATGTACCTGCCTGAGCAGAGTGAAAGTATACATGTGCATAGTCTCATATTTTATAATCTATTTATGTGTATCAATATGTTTTGCTTCCCTGCATTCTGCTCACCCTCAGGAAACACAGCGGTTGATGCAGGAGCCTGTTCCAGGGATCACAGCTACGCCTGACGACGGGAATGCACGTTACTTCCATGTGGTCATTGCGGGGCCTCAAGACTCTCCTTTTGAAGGAGGCACCTTTAAACTTGAACTATTTCTTCCAGAAGAGTATCCCATGGCAGCTCCCAAAGTGCGATTCATGACCAAAATCTACCACCCCAATGTCGATAAACTGGGAAGAATATGTTTAGACATTTTGAAAGGTAAAAAGACACCAAAATTACCCAAATTGTTGTAAATGTACATATAGTTTTTAGATGGCATCAGTGAAGGAGCACAGAGTTTTATTGTCCCAACAGGATTTCAGGATTTCAGAATCAGAAATGACTAAATTTGGGGATTCAGTTTTCAAGTATTTTTCCAGTTTGCAAATTAAAAAAAAAAAAAAAANTAAAAAAAAAAAAAAAAGTATAGAAATATTGTGGGCAATGGGTAAAGTAGCAAGCACTCAAACAGTGCACGGCATTGTTTGAATTTGCATTAAATCTTGGGATAGCAGAATCATTTTACATTGCAGAGAAATTTTTTTAATGTTAATGTAAAAAAAAAAAAATCATTTACTGGATCTTTAANTACATTGCAGAGAAATTTTTTTAATGTTAATGTAAAAAAAAAAAAATCATTTACTGGATCTTTAATTTGTACTCGGTTATGCTAGAAAGATTGACAGCGCTGAAAAGATAAGCTTTATGTTCTGCATGTACAGGATATCCATATAGGGAAAAGGAACTGCTCAGTTAACACAGATTATTTACATAATGAAGAATTAAGATACAGTTTTTACCTTTGGCATGTCACATCTCAGCAACTTATGTGTCCTAGTAAAACCAAACCCTAAAATTTAATGGAGAAGTAGAACAGCAGAAGTAGAGCATTGCACTTTTCATTCACTGGCGTGTTTTCACATGTCTGACAGTGTCAAATTAGTGACAAGTTAAGCCAGCACACACAAACACACATGCCAGCAGTGTGAGGCATAGAATCTCAAGTTTAATTTATGTCAGTAATGAGTCAGAAAACACCTTTAAAATGAGGTGAGTGGAAGGCATTGATTGTATTTGTGGAAAGCACTGAGGAAGCAGATCTGATTAGAGCCATTAAAATGAGTTTTGATGTAACAAAACTCAGGCTGCTGTGTGATTGGTTAGAAGAAGACGGACGACAGGAGAAATGTTAGCGAGCTCAGTCTGAGGAAAAACATTTTGTAACAGTTGTACATTTTCAGTTTTGGTTTCACATGAGAAGTCTGCAGGCGGTGTTTACTCATCACACAACGTCTCAGTGTTTTACCAGAATCATTTTTGAGTTCAAAATGTCTCATCTGTGTTGCTGCTTCGACACAGGCAAAGCATTGTTTTGACTTGTACTAAATACCAACACAATGACCTTTTCATGATGATAGTGTTATACAGGCACTTGTACATGCCACTTAAAAAAGAAATAAGACTACTGATGTTTATATTTTGTTCACTCATGATCTGAAAATAAGTGGTTTGGATAATCTGCAATCAGAACAAGCTTGTGCCACAGATTGTAAAAATGTCAAACATGGATTTTGGATGGATTGGTGTGGATATAGCTGATGTGGGAGGAGCAACCATGCCCATGTGTGATATTGTGAGAGTTCAGTTTATTTGGATATTGAAAAAATTGGCAAAATTTGTAAAATCTAAATCTGTCTTTAAAATTACTTTGAGGAACAGCTCATTAAGAAAAAAAAAAATTGGTATTTTTCTGTAAAATTGAAAACAAAGAGCCTGAAATCCCCAAATGAAACAATGATCAAACTCAACACATCTCAGGTTAATTCTTCATTGCTCAGCCATGACGGCTGCTGCTCGGCGTGTGTGTTACTGACACATTGCACTCTTTCTTTTGGAGAATTGACCCAACACTGCCATTTTTCTCTCCTTTTCCATCTTTTTCAAACCTTCCAGATAAGTGGTCTCCGGCCCTGCAGATCCGTACAGTGTTGCTATCTATCCAAGCGTTATTAAGTGCTCCCAATCCTGACGATCCCCTGGCAAATGACGTTGCAGAGCAGTGGAAGAAAAATGAAAGCCATGCCATCGAGACAGGTGAGGATCTGATTCACTGTTTCGCTAAACACGCAGATCAATAAAGCAGTTGGGATCAGCTTGACTGACTTTCTTGACTCTGCAACAGTGGCTACAGGTTCAGATTTTATTTCCAGTATGAAAAATGCTTTTCTGATCACATAAATCTCTCTGTTATCAGATATGTTTCTGTTATATCTTAAGTACCAGGCATTGATTGCAGGTTCCTTGAGGTTTCTGTTCATGAAGGTCGAGTTTCTGTTGGTAGTTTTCTGTTCTTTCTTTGGTGATGGTAGTATGTTACTGCTAAATAACCACCCAGATCATATATGCAATTATATAAGATCATAAACGTGGAAGTTTTTATGCCTTGTTTTCAGGTTTAAGCATGATTGTTTTATGCGAATTGGTAATAAAATGTGTTTGATCCTAAAAAAAAAAAAAAAATNAAAAAAAAAAAAAAATGTAAGCACAACTGAATAGCGCTGCATTATAGAGACTTCAATCCCAGCCACAATCCAGACTATATTTCTTTTAAATATCTTGAACACCCACACAGTCCTTAGGAGGTCTAATGATCATGGTCAAAAGATGCTGTTGCGCCCCTCCCCCACCCTCACACCCACCACAACCACTTTATCTCTCTGTGTCCTTCAGCCCGAACATGGACCAGGCTCTACGCAGGCAAGACTGAAGGATAGAAGATGAGCGACGAGGTGTCTGAATGTGATCCAACAAAATGTACTCCTATTCTGTCAACATTTGAATTTAACGGACACAGGAAAAAAAAAAAGAAAGAAAGAAAAAAAGAAAAGATTATAAGTCCAAATCTATTCTTAAGAGAAATGACAAGATTTACTGCTGCAGACCTCTGGGTGACTTATTTTTCTCTCTAAGGTGCGTTAGATGTGTGTTAGCTTTTCTCCTGTGTTGCTCTTTCAATGCATGGACAGAGACCGACACCCTCCCCGCCACAGTCTTACAAAGAACCCGTTCAAATAACATGAATTATGTTGTCTGAACTTACACATACTGGCATTTTTTGCTAACATACATACATTAAAGTCATTCTTTCAACACATGAATTTTGTCAGCACGTCTGTATGTGTTTTGTGAGAGGTGACATTCTGTTATTTCAACACTACAGCCCTTTCCCCGCTCATACACAGGCAGAATGTATGAACACTAAAATATCCACAACTCAGTGAGTTTTAGCAAATAACCTTTGACCTCTGTTTGTTAGATTTCCACCCAATGTGGCCAATATTTCGAAATATCCCAACACTTGAGAATACAATGTATTTTGATGGTGGGAGCTAGTTTAGCATCGTCCCAAAACAACATGAAGCACTAAACGCCGCAGCGAAACTCTGCCCACTTATCATTACAAAGACCTGAAACCGTTCAGGAAAGGAATAAATACAAAAAGGTTCCACACGTAATAAAACAATCCAGAATCATCTTTTTCATCCAGCATTTAAGTCTTTCTGCATTTGTAGCATGGATCAAACCAGGTTTTTTAGAAGCTGTTGTTTGATACCAAGAGAATTTGATCTTTTCAGAGGGAAGTAAATGCAACATTTTCATCCAGAGGCAACTGAGGCTGAGTTATTCCAATAATTACCAGATGATGAACAACACACTACTTTTCCTATATAGAAAGTGTGTAGAATTTCCAGGTGTAACTGTTTATACAGCACGGGACAGCCAAAATTAACTTTTACTTAGTGGCAGGCATCATTGTGTTTCCCCAGCAAATAGATGCAATTTTAACTCTTCATTGTTTGTATCGTAAGATTAATCTTAGATTGATTGATGAGCCTTTCCAAAAACTCCAAATGGCGTATCATTTAAAAGGCCGCTCACAAATGATCCATTTTCTCGTCTCTGCAGAACTGCCAGTAAAAAGTTTAGACTTTAAAAATCCTGTTTGGGCAGTTTGGGGAGGGTGAGTGTGTCAGCAAGAACTTCCACACTTAAATCCATCATTCCCAGCACATTCAGAGGGGAAAAATGGGAAAACATGGCGTTGAGTTTTAACACAAAAAACGATGCTACTTTGTGTTGAAACAGAACATGCACATTGTAGCAGGTGAAATGTGTTGGAGCTGATGTCCTTTAAGGTGGAGGAAGTTGAGGTGTTGGTGGTTCTTTCTCTTTTTTTAAACTCTGTCCATGCTCTCCATGTTGCCTGTTCTCTCATTTTCAATATTAATTCTTTAAAAAAAAAAAAAAAAAAAAAAAGCATGTACCATAACTTAAGGGGAAAGTTGAGGCTTTTTGGAGTCTTATTAATCACAGAGTTGTTGTCACCACCTTCTGTCAGTTTGTGAGTCAATGGAATGAGTGAGCTCTCAAAGTTTGCGTAGATGCCAAACTCATGTCAGTTTTTAGTTGATTTAAACATGAAAAAGCTCCGAAATGTCCTCACGCTTTCCTTTTAAATTTTTGGGGGTTCGAGGGATCAGTAAGAAACCAGCGAATGAACACAAGATTCATCACCCAGTAGACAAATTAGACCCTCCACCATCGCTTCTGTACGGCTCTTCTGAGGGAGGACTCTCTAACGTCGTGTTTTAGTAAAACTATTTTTGTTAAGCGTTTTTGGTTGATCTCTTTCTTGCTTATTTCTTTATTGGATTCTCACAGTCTTGATGTTGCCTGTATTTGTCATATCTTCATGCAGAAATATTAACTGTTTCTAACTGGTACATTGACTCAAGTCTGGAAGAAGGAGTGAGACTGAAAACCTGCTTAATTTATTGTTTGCTGGAGGGAATTGACAGTAACCTAAAACAAAATCAGGCACTGGATTTTTGAAACATCTAGATCAAAGTATTGAGATCCAACTCTTGATTAGCTCCCCCATGTATAAAAAGAAGAGTTCTGTCGGTTAATTCAGTACATTTGCATACATGGCTCTTCAAATACTCTGTAAATAAACTGAGTTGAGTAAGTAGAGACTGCTTGTTTGTGTTGTGTGGATGTTGTGCTCTTATAAAGATAAGTTTTAATTTTATTTGTGAAAGTTGAATATTCCATGATTTTTGCTTTTTTTTTTTTTTTTTTTTGCCTCAGGTATTTTGAAATTCCTGGTTACACTAAATGCATCTCATTTTTATGTCCAGTTTGCTGAATTTAAACCCAGTTATCAGATTTAAGAGTCTGGCTCTATTAAATCAGACCACACTACACCTTTTTTTTTTTCCCCCCAAGAAGTAAGACTATCCATCTGAGGAAGCCACTGACAAAAATTACATGAGTCATGAGTTCACGTGTAATTCTGCACATGTATTCAACCTGGAGCCCGAACAGGTTTTCACTCCAACCAAAATTGTTTATTTTACACAGGCTGACACATCTTTTATAAATGTCAGCTTTTGTCAATGCTCATTAAAGGGGGATTCCACCAACTGTACATATCAAATTCAGTTTATTGGTCATGGGCAGCTCTGTTCCGCATGAGAAAATAAAAGGCTTTTTTGGCTGTGGAGGCTGCTGTGTAAGGTCAGAAAAACTGACTTTTATGGCATCATAAGGGTTTCTTTGTGTTGGTGCTTTACACTGCAAGCATCTCAGAGTGGCTTTAGGTTTCAGACTTGTTGTGTGGGACACCAAGAAGAAGCTTTTGTGAAGTTATAGAGATCAGTTTGTCTGACTGCACCTTCCACAGCCACAAAATAAATAGATAAAAGCCTTTATCTATTTGTTTTCATGTGCTGAATAATGTTCCATATAACATTAAACTGAATTTGATGTGTAAAGTTGGTGGGGTCACCCTTTACCAGAAAATCACAAAATGAATCATACAACCTTATTGGCTGTATAAAGGCTTCCTAACAACATATTTAAGTAGAGATATATAAAGTGTAAATGAAATGCACTGACAAATTCAACTCTAGAAATGATGAAAATCAGTGAAAATTAACACTTTGTTAACCAATATGAGCCATTATAAAGGCATTTTATCAAAGGCTGCTTCTGTTGTCCAGCATGGTTTACAATATGAAGAAGCTAAAAACACACATTCACGAAATGTCTCTGCCTTTTCTTTTGTAATACCATAGAATTTCACAAGATGGCACCACACGCCATCTGGTTCATCCCTTCGTGTCGTTAAATAAAACTGAAGCACTTCATAGAAATGATAATTACATGTTTGTTTGTTTGTTTTTTTTAACTTTTTTTTCTGTTTTCTTACTCAGGCATTTATGAATAGTTTACTTTCAAGTATTGGAATGTTCCTTGGGCCTTAAATTAATTTCATTTAGGTTCTAAATGTTCTCCTCTCCTGAGGATACAGCTTTCTGGGACTCAAAATGATTTAAGAAACATTTAATCTCATTCTTGTCATGTAACGAATACGTAGAATGGTTTTGGTTCTTCCTCCTGCTGGGGGAACCTGCTGCAGGCCCATTTATATATTTCCTCTGGAGAAAATGGTGTTTCACAATATTTTATGACTGTAGCTTGGTTTATATGACAACAGTGAGTCATTCTGGTTGGTATTCGGCCATTCTTTGAGTGGAATTGCAGGAAGCAGTTCTGAAATACAGTACCTGAAGAAACTTAACTAGAGTGAGAGGCAGTTGTCTCTGAAATGGCCCCATGATTGCACTGGACGTCCTCAGAAAATCTTTGGTTGGTGCATTATTGTGCAGTCAGTCAATATAACCTCAGTACAGTCTGCTGTTAAAAACGTGGCATGCTCACATGCGTCACCACGTAAAGGTGATTATAATGATTTTACTGTCATGTTATGGCGTCACTGCATCTTTGTGATAATTACAACGTGGAATTAATTTACTCAGACCAGATTTTGGCCCACTTTATATGTCATGTTTAAACAGCTTTGGATGACAGATGGATGCAGTATGATTTTGAGTATTTCCCCTAAATCATCTCATCTGAAATGTCCTGATGTCAATCCCACACATTTGTTATACCCTAAAGGTTAAAGGACCATACCGGACATTTTGCATGTTTGAGCCAAATATATTGAATTTTCATACACATAACGTTACTTGCAATCATTTCCCAAAGCATACTACTCAAATGGTGAATTAAAAAAATTTGTTCCTACCTTCCAGACCGCCATTCAGTTCATTGTGGTATGCTATTAAAATCAACTTGTTGATACTTGAAATGTTCTTGGGATAGGTAATCCATCACCACAAACAAGACGTGTACTAAGGTTTTTTTTTTTCGAAGTTACATAATTTTAGTGTTTAAGTACAATAAAAAGCACGGAGAGAATGTATGTCTCCACCGGAGAATATAGTCCCAAAAGAAAATCTGCATTTATCGAAAAATTTTAACAACCGTGACTTCATAAGGCTGCTTAACTATTATGAGGCGAAACATCGATTTTTTTTAAGGTAGGTGCATCGCTTGAATATTTGATTTTGAAAGATTAAGAGATTTTACAAAATATCAGAAAAGCTGAAATACAGTTTTATCCTTTGGGAAATGATTGTCAGTAACCTTACATGTATGAAAATTGATTATATTTGGCTCAAACATGCAAAATGGCCAGCATGGTCCTTTAAAGTTGGAAAAAGGTTGCCATGTCAGTGGGACGAAAGTGGCTTAAAGTGGGACAGGGATACTTGTTGAAACAAAACCTGATGTCTGAAATCAGAAACAGACAAGTCAATCTTAATTCATTAAGGCAAAATGTCAAGCTGTGTTTTAACATTTAAAGGAGCATTGTTCATATGTGGTTAGTATTGAGTTTTGGGAATTTCTGCCTTCCTAAATTGCGGGGATTTCATTACCTCTACCAAAGACCCTATGTTTTCATCTGTGTTTGTTTCTTTGTTTGTTTTGTTTGGAGGATTACTCAAAAAAAAAACAAAACAAACAAAAACAAAAAAAAAAAAATTGACAAAATTTGGTGGAAGGCCTTAGGAAGAGAATCCATTAAGTTTTCCTACTGATCAGGATCAACACAATTCAGATCAGATACAGTTACACACAAATGTTTATCTTACACACATAACTTACAAAATATAAACACTGTTTACATAACACACACGACAGCAGCGACATCATTGAAAGTTATCAATAGATAATCAATTAAACTGATCCAGATCACGTTTCTGTCCTCTGTATCATGTAGAACATGACAATACAGAACAACAAATGCAGAGATTAGTGCAACAGGTGATACGGAGGCAAAACGCTAAACATAGCTGCAGCGCACCAACAGGACAGATCATCTCTCCTTTGATTGCTGACTGCAAGTGAAATCACTCTCATGATGCTGCACCCAGAGGTGATGACAAACATCCTGTTTTGGGTGTAGTGTGTCACAACATCAGCGCTTGGTAGAAATGTGACACCCATGCTGGAAGGTAGTTGTAGTTTTATGTAGCAGTTTGTAAGATGGAAAGCTTTTCTGAAAGCTGTTTGTTACGGCTGCTCCTCATCCTCTCTCTCTGTTTCGTTTGCTTCTGCCTGGTTTGATTTCATTTTATTTCATTCTGTTTCATTCTGTCATCTGCTATTTCTTTTGTCAATTTCTTCTTTTCCTCCTTTTTCTATTTTGTTCTTTCTCCCGATTCATTTCTTCTCATTTTTCTCTTGCTACTCTTCCTTTTCTTAATCTTTCTCCTCCTCTTGTCTCTTTTCCTCTATTTTTTTTAGTTTTATCCTCCTCTCCTCTCCTCTCCTCTCCATCTCAATGAAGATGAGACAACACCCTCTCATCTTGCTTTGCATAGAAGCTACAGCGCTTTTCATAAGATAATTCTATCAACTTTAACCTCCAACTTTTATTCAAACTTTTCTTTCCCTAACTTTTTACTTTAACTTTTTTACCATAATTTTTTTTACCCTAACTTTTATAAGCTAAAATTATAAGCTTACAATTCTTCATTACTACTCTTGTAGCTAAATTTTAATACTACTTTCAACATCTTATTAATTCATGATTTTTTTTTCTTTTGTTTTATTTATATTACTTGATTCTAAAAATAGCATTTTACAGTTCTGTTGACAGCTGGAACAATTCTCAAGTACTGTAAAAGGGATTGCACTTTAACTGACAAGTATAGTGAAACAGAGGAGCCTCCCTCATTCCTCCTGCTGTTAAGCTTCTCTATACCAATTCAAATACCCAGAACTCAGCCTGGACTTGTTAAAGGACCATACTGATGATTTTGCATGGTTGAGCCCAATAAATATGACATACACATTACAGACACATATCAGAATGAGTAGTTTCAATTGAAATTACATCCTGATAGGACCATACTGGCCATTTTGCATATTTGAGTCTAATAAATTCAATTTACATATATGTAATGTTGCTGCCAATCATTTCCCAAAGCATACAACTGAAATGGTGAATTAATTTTTTTCCCTACCTTCCAGACCACCATTGATTTGAGTTCATTCTGGTACGCTATTAAAATCAACTTGTTGATACTTGAAACATTCTTGGGATAGGTAATCCATCATTGCGAATAAAATGTATATTCAGGTTTTTTTTCAAAGTTACATAATTTTAGCATTTAAGCGCAATAAAAAGTGTGGAGTGAATGTATGTGTCCACTGGGGAATATAGTCCCAAAGGAAGACCTGCATTTATCGAAAAATTTAAACGACCGTGACTTCATAAGGCTGCGTAACTATGAGCAGGCAAAACATTGATTTTTTAAGGTGGGTGGGTGTATCGCTTGAATATTTGATTTTGAAAGATGAAGAGATTTTGCAAAAGATCAGGAAAGCTGAAATACAGTTTTATCCTTTGGGAAATGATTGTCAGTANTGTTTTTTTTTTTTTGTTTTTGTTTTTTTACACTGTCATACTTCTGTTTTGAGAGTCTAGATTTTCTAAAATGCAAAAGTATTGCTTAATACCTTAACTAAAGGAGGAAGATGATGGAAATTAAGCTACTTGTGATTATTTTATTTGCTTCAGAGATCAGATAGATATAATTACATTTTGGAGCTGATTTCATGAGATGTTGAAAAGCATACAGCACACAGTGCATACAGTCATTATGGGCATGGAGCTAGCCTCTCCCAGTACTGCTGAATGTAAATAATCAACAGCTTTTACTCATTGAGCTTCTTTATGGGAATCACGACACTAACCCCAGATTTAGGAGGACTGTGCAGTAATGAATGACATGTTACTGCACCAGAGGGACTCATGCTGACTTAAATCATGCCTGTCCTCACAGTGCACATCAATAACTTCTCTGTATTATTTAGCATTGATCCAAACAGCCTGCTGATTGGGAGGTTTTAGTGCTCAGGGTTCAATTCGTCTTGTCTGTTTGTGCAACTTGTGCTTCAGTCAGTTTCCTCGGAGAGATTAGATTAATGCTAGACTAGAAGCTGATTGATTATTGGAAGGAGCGTTTTCGACAGCTGATATTTCCACACTCAGGATCCTCCCTGTGTGTGGAAGAAGATACAGAATACTCTGAAACTAATCTCAGAATCAATGTTCTCCTCTTGTTGCGCCATATTTGATATTCATGTTGTGTGTTGGAATCAAAATTAAAGCTGTATATTCAGGCTGGTTGAAGTATCCTCGAGCAAAGACACAAGCGGTGACCTATGACCTTTGACCTCTCTGTAGAAGGGAGTGGGAGAGAATTTCCCTGCAGGAATCCATGAAGTATTGATTTGTGAATAGCAAACTTAGGTTTGGACATTGTCTTAGTACTGTATGTAACAGTAAACTGTATTAATCAGTATAGCCATTAAAAAACTGATTGATCGATTGTGCCGACTGATTTCAGCTTCAAGTTGGAAAACACCCAACAGAGTCTTCAGCAAACAGAGACAAAGTACCCAGGATGAGTCATAGATAACACAACAGACATACAGATGGAGCTGTTTGAAACTGCTTTGTATGTGAAAGGGTTATTTACAATGATTTTAAAGGACCACACAAGTGATTTTGCATGTTTGAGCCCAATAAATACAACCCATATGCATACATTACAACCAATCATTTCCCAAAACAGCCTGATAAAGTGCTAAATGTTTGAATAAGTTTAATTATATTTGAACCCATTGTTAACATGTTTAGGTAAATCACATCTTTTTCACTCTCTGTGTCATCACCGTGGGCTTTTGTTTCAGATGACTTTCCCACATTCTGGCAATCACTCTGTCACTGTCTGGCTTTGTTAATGGCCCTTTAAGCCTCATCTTCCCATGATTATAGAGTGTTTGTGTTTTTGTTCTACCTCAGGGAGACAGAGACATCATTGTGAGAGCAGCATCACGCTAAACAACTTTGTTTGCCCGCACAAAGCTGCAACAGCCTGAAAAGCAGCGTTAATGGTGCATTTGTATACCAACGCCTTTATTTTGGCATCATAAAATAATTTAAGTACATATATTCACTTGCTGATAAAAAAAAAACACAAGTGGTGACATCGCTCCCCACCCCGAGCTCTCTCTCTCTCTCTCTCTCTCTCTCTCTCTCTCTCTCTTTCTGTCTTGCTTAATGTGTTGGATAATTCATCCTTAAATTATGTTTATTCATGTTGAGTCTATTTTACGCTCGCCTATCATAATAACAGGCTTTCAAACGCACCAACCCACTCTGTCCTTGTGTCCTCGCAACCAAGCAATTGTCATCCCTCCATTGAGATTTGTGTTCTTATTCCTTCCTGCGAACACTTCAGGGAGATTGTATGAGTTGTTTTCCAACATGATCTTAAGTAGAGGGCACTTATTCGATCACATACCTCTGCCAAGGCCAAACAAGCCTAGATGAGTTTTTTCTTATTTTGATAATATGCTGGCCTAAAGAGAAAGAATCAACTATAATAGGACTGAATTGCTTCATTTGTGTGAAACTTTTTGTTTTTAAAATGTATCCAGGCCTGGACAAATTACACTTATTTCTAGGCTATCATGGGGTCAATATGCCTGATTAGCAGAGCTTTTCATTAAGGTTTTTGTATTTTTTATTTTTTATTTTTAGGAAACAGAATATATATATATATATATATATATATTTTTTTTTTTTTTTTTTAAAAACCAAAACAGCCAATCTTGTGAGAGAAATAATTTTAGAAATTCCTGGATCAAAATCAGCATCACAATCTCAAACAAACAGATCTGGGTGAAAATGTAAACTTTTTTGGCCAACATCAAGCTTTGGCCAGATGCTTTATTAACAGTAATATGTGTTTAAATTAAAGATTTGAGCTCTTCTCTGTGAAAAACTGATAGCAGGCTGTCTTTGCTTTCCTGTGGTTCGTGGTTAGTCTAACATTCTGACTGGTAGAATCCACCAGTCTGCTTTCCCAATGAGGGCAAAACACAAATTGGCCTGCTTTTTTTTTTTTTTTTNTTTTTTTTTTTTTTTTCTTATGGACCTCATGGTTGGAGTTCTCTGTCCCTGCCAGCTTGGTGGAGAAACATGATGATGGAGGGCACAGATCCATTTGCAGAGACATCACACTCTATATTCAACAGTGACAACAGCAGCTCACATCCATCTTGGCAGTCTTGGCCGACTGTCAGGACTTCATCACTGGATGAGTTCCATTACATGAAAACATTCACCTTAGCCCACGTACCTGCAAACAATTGTCCTATCTCAGTTTGTTTAAGTGAATGTTTGACAGAATTTGAGGAGCTTACACACGTTTAACACCTAGTGCAAAGACAAAATTGTTAAATATGTCATAGATTAAACTCTTCAAAGATGAAGCTCATCATAGCTTTTTAGTTTCAATCTGAAGTGGTCTGATAATAAAACTCTCTGGGAAAACAAATGGTTGAAACTAAAATTAGGTCAGACACTGTGTGTTAATCTACCAACTTTACGAGCGAATAAATGATGTCTTGATGATGTTAGAACACCCACACATTCTGTGTTAGAATGCTTTTCAGCTTTTTCAGTCTGTGTGAAGCAGCAGCCGTTTGCTCACGCCTCATGTCTGATGGCTCAGCGATGAGGTCAAAGAAGAGACTTATGGGTGAGTTAATGAGCTCAGCATTTTATATGCATAATCAGAGTTGGCTGCAAACACTGAGTGGATCACAGGCGAATGAAGAGGCAGATTAGGCTCTGAGCATGTGTGGATGTGAGCCATGAGAAACCGGATCCTTCTGTTCCCCTCACACCTGGGCTCGTTACCTTCCTTTGCTATGCAAGATGACGATGATGGAGCACTTTCACTACATGATGACCGACCCATTTATTTCCCTCTGAGGTGACTGATGTCGTTAATAATGGAAACACGAATGAGCATCTGTTGTTATGTTTGGAAACAAGGTTTTTAAGAGGTCACTTAGCTTATTAACATAAACAGTCCTGCATTCAAAGGGCCTTTCAATGCCACACATTTCGCATTGATACTAAAATCAGCTACATTCTTCTAAAATCCCCCAAAATATTTTGACTCAGTTTTGAAATTTGAATATTTTTCAGTCACTTTTAGCTTTCTTAAAGGACCATACCAGTGAGTTTGCATGTTTTAGCCCAATAGCTACAACTTGTGTACTCATTACATTACTGCCAACCATTTTCTAAAATATACTGCTAGAGTGATAAATTTTAGATTTGTTTTTTCCTACATAATTTTAGTGTTTTAATGAAATTATAAGCATGGAGTGATCTGAAAATGTTTCCTGGTAGAAATCTTCCCCATCAATGAATATAGTTCCAGGAGACGACTGTTTTTACCAAGAAATTAAAACAACCAGGCCTTCTACAAAGTGTTAGCAGGTGAAACATTGTTTTTTACTGTGGCTATATCACCTGAACATCACCCTGAATATCACCCTCTAATCTTTTTAACTAATTTAAAAAGATTAGAGGGTTTTGCAAAATAACACAAAACCTAGAATACAGTTTTATGTTTTGGAAAATGTTTAGCAGTAACGTAATGTGTATGCTTGTGGTATTTCTGTGCTCAAACATACAAAACCACCAGTATGGTTCTTTAACTTCCCCAAATCAATCAAATACACAGTTACCTGACTATGATAATCCAAATGTTCATTGAAGGTGTTTTCTTCATCGGCAGTTATATACAACCATTATTTCAAGATAGAAAGAAATATATATATTTTCAATTCTGAATTGTTTTTATCTTCACACATCAGTTTATACACGTTTTAAAATCACATATTGATTACATCAGTGGTTCGGAAGGCTTATCTTGAAAGAATCAAGTGATGACCACTATGGTGAATGATAATATCATTAGGGTGTCATGATTTTAGTAAATACTGATGAATGTCTGGGAAATTTGGTGAATACAATTCCCTGCATTTACAGATACACAACATTTTATCAAGCTATCATAGCTTTTTTTTTTTTTTTTTTTTAAGCATAGACAGTAAACAGGCCGATCATAACTGGGCTGTGAGAGGAAAACACAGGAATGTTATTGTGGTTAACATGCCTTCTATCACAGATTATTAGTCCCATGACAACTACAATGAGTTCATCAGTCAATTCTGCAATTCCTGAACTCCTCCTAGAGATTTCACCATGAGAGAATGTAAAAGAAATCTTACTCTGAACTATGGATATGTTATGATCTTTCTTTAACCGATGCCACACTTTTAGTAGCAGCTGCTCCAGTTATATTTTACCAATAAATTATAAAGCCTACATGTCTGTTACAGCCCGAAAGTAGGCAATCAGATAAGAGGAGGAATGCATTGTCTTCACAACCTTTATCTCACTCTTTGACCCTCTTGATCAATCTCAATCTTTGATTCGTCTTTTTTCTCTAGGAATGTTTCCATATTGATGTTACTGTATCTTGGCTGTTACAACATCTTGATCTACTCAGCTGACAGGTCAAAGGTAAATGAAGGATGAAGCTCACACAGCACACGAAGACAGATTTACTTATTTTTTAATATGTGTCATCAAAACACACACACACACACACACACACACTGGTAAACAGCCCCACACCTTTAAATATTACATAACTGAAACAGTGATCACATTGAGTAAAAAGTAATTAATGTTTCTTTATGGCAGCTATTGAGAGCAGCCTTATTCACACACCTTACATTGAAAGGCAAGCCCTTGTGTGAGAGTGCCATCAGATATGATTTGAAAGCATTTTTGGTCTAATGTGTTTAGTCAGAGTTATGAGTGATAATCATAATGACATTTCATGTTCTAACGCATAACAGTGAAGGTCTTGACCGTCAGCAAAAACACCAAATTCTGTTTTCATAAACCTCAGATAACTCTCAAAATACATAACACCCACTTAGATTATTATGTAAAACCTGTTCTTTAATTCTTACACTGATGGGGTCTGATGCACTCAGAAAATGACCTCAGTTTATTTATTTTTGATAATTTCAGTGAAAACAGGGAAATGCTGATGTTTCCCAGCATACTGGATTTGATATAACTACCCCATGCTGCTGCCATCAGACCTCCAGGAAACTGAAGAGATTAAAACTGTAGGACTTACTATTTTACTATTACTATTTTACTATTTAGTTACTATTTTTGTATAAGCTTACATTGCAGTATTTATCTAGATAAATATGTAAACCTTATATTTTTATAGTACCTTTATCACCATATAGGGTTTTTAACTAGGGGTGCAGATTTGATGCTTTCTTGACTAACTGTAGAAAACAAAAAACATTTGAATTTTTTTCCATATTTAAAACATCATCAGCATGAAATACACAAATATATCAAAACTAAAACATCTTCTCATTCACTGACTGTACTTTCGGATACTTAGAAGATGATCCCAATCAAGCAACTACGGTAACTAAAGTAAATTCATCACTAATTATGTTTTTGATTACTGTTTTGACTCGACTTTAGCCCCGCCCACATGCGTTAAAACAGCCAATGAGATTACTGGAGCCTCCTGGGAGCGCTTATATGTCAAACTGCAGCCTGTGTGTGTTCGTTGTACTGAGTCATGCGCAGATGGATCAGAGGAGGTCCTGTGTTGGAGGTCCTAGTCTATAAAATCTGATCCTCGATTTACACATATCTTTCACACACACACACACACACACACACACACACACACACACTGGGGTTTGGCTCAAGCAGAAGGGTGCACATAAAACAGGATTAACGGGTTCTCCGGGATCTCAACGCCCCCCCTTCCAGTGACCGCGGATGCAGGGATCAACGACGATGCGGTGACTGGTCTGAACTCGTCGGATCGCTTTTTTGCTGTTTCAGTCAAAGGGGGGGCACAGTAATCCAGGATGAAGCTCAAGCCGAACCAGACCAGGACCTACGATGGTGAAGGCTTCAAGAAACGAGCTGCGTGTCTTTGCTTCAAGAACGATCGTGAAGAAGAGGTAGGAGATTCCACACTAACCACCATAAATGACTTTACTGGACTCATCATCCTCATTTAAAGACCGCATGAGTGATTGCGATTATCCCAACTTGCCAACATCCACTTCTTTATTCGTGCATATGGGCTTTATTTTTTCTTCTCTTGAGACAGGTTTTGATTTATCTGGTTGTGACTGTTTCCGTGCTGCTGTGAGCCTCGGGCCATCCAGTTTAGGCTAGTTTTGAGAAGCCCACACAGAGAAAAAGAAAGGAGGATGATGTCAGGGCGCCTGCGGTGACGTACACGCGACTACCGGTGTATACTTTCAAAATAAGACTCTTACCTTGAAATTTGACTGGGAATTTCCCTTTAAGAGTAAAGTTCCAGTTTTATTTTGAATGGATAACTGCTCTTTTTCTTGTTAGCTTCATGTGGCTAACACAGGCGAGGCGCGCCGTTACGCGTTTACCTTAACAGCGGGTCAAATATTAACAGAAGAGATACGAATAAAAACCACAAGAATACTACTAAACGTTGTTATTTAAGTCCGAGTCACTTAAATACATTTAATTCTGTGATAGACTAAATATTCACAACCAGACAGTTAGCGTTGATGATCCTGCAGCAGTCTGCCGGCCTTCAGGATTTAAAGGGACCTTTACGTGTAAATAATTCATACGTGGTGACATACTGCTGCTGTTGATGTATAAATCCTCATTTTTCCATCCATCCATCCATTTTCTAAACCCGTTTGTCCTGTTGAGGGTCACGGGGGGGGGGGGGGGGGGNGGGCTGGAGCCTTGGTCATGTAAATTATTTAAATCACGTACGTAATCGAAACAGCATTTTATGTTTGCCAGCTGATCATAACTCAAAATATCTATTACTGATGTAAACAAACATCAGAAACCATTAATAACTTATTACTTAATTGTTGTCTAGTCTGGTGGATCAATATGGGATTGACAGCCAGTTTCCAAGTTGTTAAGACCTTTGGATCACTGATTGCACCTTTAAAATCTTTTAAAAGTGATGCTTAAGAAATTAAACCTACTTTAAAGAGGAATTTTGGAAATCAGAGGCATTAATTTTTAGATGTTTTTCCTCCCAAAACATAATAAAAATGAATATTTTTTTTTTTATTGTGCTTAATTTTTGTTTGTCCATGAATAAATCACACCATCTAAGTCTAAAACTATGTTCAGTTTGCCTGTTTTACTAAATAGGGAGTTTATATGTTATATTTGTGCTTATATTATTTGTTATACATTTTACTCTATAGACAACATAAATTGAATTTCTCCTGTTTGTGCATAAATTTAGTGTTATGTAATAAACCATAAAAGCAGTTCAGTCAGGTATCATTCACCTGGCACTGAGGCCTCTGCTGTTTGGCTGCACAACACAGGTTTTATACATGATGTATGCACACATGCCTTTTGAGTTACACATGTACAGACATGTATGTCACTGTTATGCACAAGAATTAAAAGTAAAGGGCACTTTAAATGAAGGACTATGACTCAGAAGGAGAGGCTTTATGAATAAAATCAGGAATTCATATTTGCATTTTGCTTAGATATGAAAACTTGGACACGCATGCTTGGTTATTTTTTTTATAAAAACTTGTTTGTGCACTTGAACACCTCCCCATGCAACTTATAATCACAGGAGAGGATAAATAAAAGATGGGGACAAAAGAAGTGTAACCTAGGTGTGACAATTCTCGTAAGGACTGTCAGGCTCTTACATGCATGTTGGCTCATGCAGGGCACATAGATGACACTGTTCATAGGTCGGGACCCAATCTGCATGTTTGATCATGAGAAAAACTCTGTTTGGGTGTCCACGCTGACCAGTTTCTGTCTGAGCAGCAGCTGGAATGTTGGGCTTTGAGCTGTCAATCAGTCGAGCAATCAGTCCTTCCTCATAAACAATTCCTGGACACATGAGACCTAACTCTCTCTGTAAATTGTGGAATAAGAGCCATCCATGATGCTGAAGTGTTTTGTTTAGGAGAGTGAAGGAGAAAGCTGAGACCTCATGGCAGAGAACTCTAACAGCAATTAAGCTGCCAACATGAGAAACCAGGAACCTGACAGTGCTGAAGGACAGCAGTGATCACTATGTGCCACATTAATAAATAAATTACAATCTTAATGGTGAAATGATAATTAAAGCTATCTTTAACCACTAAAGCTTAAATGAATGAGTGTTATATTTAGCTCATTCTAATTGAAACTGCTGGACTGTGTCTCATGGTAATCTTGATGAACTTCAAAATTGATTTTAATTAATGCTAAGCACACAGCAGAAGCCGCAGCCTGTAATTTGTAGGTAGCTGGCTTGATTTTGACTGTTTGATTTTGTTGGATTTAGAATTTAATTCATGTTTAACATACCGAATTGGTGGATATTCTGCTTGCGTTTAGACTGGGAGAGGTGAAATCACTGGTGGCGTGCATGTTGTTGTCTGAGAAACTCCAGTAGAACACGTCAGTCACCATTATGTACGATGTTGAAAATGGTAAATAATGTGACAGTGAAAATTGGAGGCGACAGGATATCAGGATGAAAGGATACTGAATCATAAAAGAAGTGATGGAGGCTCAGTCTCTTTGCCTTCTGCTTCATTCTTCCTCTCCTGCTCTTTTTTTTCCTCACTTTCTATATAAGGCTCCTTTCTTATTGGGTTAGTCTGTGACACCTAAATGATGCATTGACTGTATTACACTTTTAGCACTATTGATTCAGCCGCTGTCCTTGTGTATTTGCTAAGGTGATAAATAAAAAGCTCTCTGTCTCTTTCTCTGTCCAGCACCTTTAGTATTGTCTTACACTCCTTCACCGACTCATTTTTCATCTTTCGCACTGTCCTTCCAGCACCCGGACTGGCATTTGAAGCCTTCTTTATTTGACAACTACAGGCGTTCCTCCCTGGGGGGGGGAGGAGGTGTTTATGTCCTCCAGAATATTCCTGCCAGGGCCAAAGGACTCGCAAGCATGCCCTGCGTTTTATGACCTATGGCAGTTTGGTTACAAGTTACAGTAAATGGTCAGAGAAGAGAGGAAATCCTTAAACTCGTCACTACGGATTGTAATGTTGGTTATCCAAAAAGTTTAAGCTTGTATCAGTCACTGTTAAATAGGTTTGTGGATGAGAGGTGTCTACGTCACAAACAGTCAAAAGTGAATGCAGTTGAAGTTTTAGTGGTGAGGCCTCTGAGAAGGACTGTGTCTTGCAAAAGTGGTGAAATCTCACTGGAAAGCCTGTGGTGTTTGCTGTAGAGTTCCTCCTTCTTCCCTGCCCTCATTTCAAATACGTGCAGGTTTTCCACGCTTGTAGTTAAGATGTCAGCTGACCTTCAAGCTGCCCGGCATGTGCAGTTTTTGTTTTTCATTATGCTCTCTTTTGGTAAAAAATTAAAGGCTGATGAGTTGGTTTTGCGTCTGCAATTTCCTGATCCTGATTATGGCCTAATTATGTGGTTTAAATTAAATAACCACAAAGATCCTGGATCTCAAATAATTGAATTTCATTGAATTCAAATCAAGTGACTTAGTGCGTAGAGAGGCTGCAGGCTTGATTTTTGTTGTGGTGTCCTTTAGCAAGGCATCCAAATGCAAACAGTTCATCCCACACTCCTATCCTCTGGTCAAGCATGTTGGTGTATGCATTTGAGAGGGATATGTGAAGAAATGAATTCCTAATTATATACAGTTTGCAATATGTCGATTCAATGCTCTACATTCCTAAATTTCTAAAAAAGCTAAATGTAGCCTGTGCTGTGTTGTTAGGAGTTTCTTCCTGGCAACAACTAGAGGATAAAAATGGAACACCCAGAGCAAAAATCTGCTTCATCCTTGCTGCTTCCGGAAGCTCCATGGCTTTTGTTTTGTTCCTTTAGGACACGTTGAAATCCGCGGTCTCTATTTAAGCCTGGCAACCATAAACAGGAGCTTTCTGCACATACTCAGACAATGGGGTCAAGGGTGTAGGAGTGCAATGAAGTAACCTTTTCTAACACCCACAGACACATGTACATTTGGGTTTTTTTTTTTTACATTTTGCACTCCTGTGTGAAGACATCATGTTCTGGGCTTGTGCTGTTTCTGTAACTGTAAATGCCTCTTCCTATAACATGTGCCACTTACTGCACACACAAATAGGACAAACACCTGTTGTGTCTGTTCTTTTAATCTTTGCTTGTCCAGGAGAAAACAATGCACATCACCATGCTTGACATTCAAATGCAGAGCTACACATCATCCTCAGACATCCCTCTTCCTCCCCTGTTATAACCTATATCAGCTGGGAATAAGCAGCAGCTGCTGAACGTGGCACGTGATGTACAGCTGATAGCACTCTGTCAGGGCTTCACCTGTGCCATCCAATTGGTTTGGCCCTTGGCCCCGGCTTTGTCAACTGCTGTCAGCCCTTCCGAAGAGCCTGAAAAGGTCTCTGGGTAGCCATATAGCCACAATCCCATTAGAGAAGTTAAGGGAATCTGTATGGGAGATGAGTTAGGATTAACTGGCAGACTGACTAGATTACTGGATGGAGAGATTGGACAGGTAGACGAGCAGGATGTCACCATCTGTTCCACAGGATGCTACACACATTTCTCTCATAAGCTACATTAAAGTTTACTCTTTGTTATTGGTTACGGAATAACTGATGAACGACAGTCAAGCATTGAATAATAATTTAAAGGACCATACTGGTGATTTTGCATTTTTAAGTTACACTAGTGCAGTGCCCATTGAAAATGTTCCTGTTCGGACTTTATGGTGGGCGTTGTAGCCTGACATAAGTGTCCATGGTGCGGAGCATGTGCTGCTGTGCCCAGAGCATATCCTGCCACCACGCCCAGAGTGTATCCTGCCACGTGGACTACTTTTTACTGGCACAGCTCAATTCGAGAACGTTCATCCAACCAACTTCGCACGCAACAATGCACATCCTTGGGTCCTGAGCAATAAACCTGCCAAATTTCAACTTTCGTAAAAAAATTTCAAATTTCAACTTTCAACTCAAATTTCAAACTATGTCAAATTTCAACTATGTCAGGTTCTCGAAATATTGGTGCCACAGACAGACGGATGGATAAAGATTTCTAGCTTTATAGTTAGATTACTGACAACCATTTTCTAAAACATAAAAGCGAATTTTAGTTTTCCTGCTTTGCCAAATTCCCAAATTTTTCAAAATCAAATATTCAGATTACCCACTGTAAATTTCAATATTTTGCCTGCTAACATATATTTTCTTCTGTGCACCTCCATGTTGGACCAGTCAAATGAAGTCACTTAGGCCAAAAAAAAACAATGGCAAACTTGAAGGTATGAACAACTAAACTGTACCTCTCCAGTTTGTATATTGAGTTCAAACATGCAGAACCACCAGTATGGTCCTTTAAGCAAAAGCTAGCAGGTGTGATCCTTGAAACATAAGTGTGTCAAAGTGTCCTTGAGCAAGACATTGATGCATCAAGATTGTTACTGACTTGTCTTCTGGAGCAAATTACATGTTTTTTTGGGTTTTTTTTTTTGTTTGTTTTTTTTTTTAATTTTACGGCTTTTGCTGGAAAAAATCAAAATAATCAGTATGCCATATTCCTTCACACCATGAAACAACACTCCAGCCTTTTGGATCCAGCATGTTAGTCAAGTCAAGTCAAGTGTGTGATCTGAACGTGACGATTTTAAGAAAAGACGACTCTTAAAAAAAAAAAAAAGGAAATGAAAAGGTGCTAATGTTGACAGCAGGTGCTTGTGCCTGTGTTGTGGTTGCTCTATGGATACATCCAGAAACAGCAGACACAGGCACATCTGATCCCTGCATATCAGCGCACACTGCAACTGTAGTGTAATTCAAGCCCAGCAGGCTGCGTAGGGGTGCGCCGAGAGAATTTGAGTCACTCGTACTTGGTTTACATGCATTGTTTGCGAGGGTCAAGTTATTCTGGAAGTCCTCCAGAATGGACTTTGATTGAACTTCATCACCGGACTGGAAAATATGTGAAAAATCCAAATCCTTTCCATCTTAAAAACTGTGTTCTTCTTTCTCAGTTGGCAGATGCTTGCAACTGAGAAAGAAGAAAGTCATAAATTGTTGAAAAGCAGAAGAAAGTCTGCACAGAGAAAAAGAGACATGTAATAATAATGTATTAAGGTCACACAGTGCTCTGATATTTGACCTTAGCAGCAAATGAATAATAGAAATGTACATGGTTACAGGTTGCCATGCTTATCTAACTATAAAAGCAGAAATCTCTGACTGGCTGTCTGTGGCATAAATATCTCTAGAACCCGACATTATATGAAGTTGATATTCAGCAGGTTTATTGCTCAGGACCTAAGGACGTGCAGTGTCGCGTGTGAAGTTGTTCGGATGAGCGGTTCTCAAATTGAGCTGTGCCGGTAAAAAGTAGTGCAACGCAGCAGGATATGCTCCTCTCCACAGGTACTGCAAACAAAGCTAGTTCACGAGGATGTGCAGAACTAAATTATGGACCGGCCCGTTCCAAACAGGCTCATTTTGAACTGACAGTCCACTAGTTTCATATAAAAGCCATTTCAGTTCAAACATCAGGATAAATGGTTTAATTTGTAAATGTGGGCTGCTTCAGATTTAAAATCAATGACAAATAATAAGAGCAACATCTCTGAGTCCTAAAGTGAAGGGTCAAAGGTCACAGCTAAAGTGAGGAGCTCAGTTTTACAAAGGCAGTTCCGCTGAAAAGAAGCTTAAAACTCAGTGAAGCAGATCTGAATGATGTTTGTGTCTCACAGAGAAACATTCCTGAATGAGCAGGGAAATACACAGATTGAAATGTTCAACATTTTCTAAAGGTTCATGTTCTTTACCAGGTGCTGCTGGTCAGCAGCAGTCGGCACCCAGACCAGTGGATCGTCCCTGGAGGAGGGATGGAGCCTGAAGAGGAGCCATGTGGTGCTGCAGTGCGAGAGGTGTTTGAGGAGGTGAATAGATTTATCATTTAATTTTGTTTTAATTTCATACCAATCAAGTCTCCAAAGTTGTGTGTGTGTGTGTGTGTGGAATGTCTCCGTCATGAAACGATACAAACATTATGAAGGCCGTCTTTATAAATGAACAAAAACTGGAATTTCCAAATTTAAAAAAAAAAAAAAAAAGCTCGAGGCATTCTTCCTGGGAATTTTCCTTTTATGGCTGATTATAAAAGCATTTCAGTTTTTACAAAGTCCCTTCAACTTGTTTTTGCTCAGTAATATCACGTTTAATCTTAAACTGCACCCAAAGGTCATCCCAAGCAGCTTTTCTATCCGTCTAATCGACAGCATTAAGATGCAGACATATTTGTAGCAGGCGCTGCACAAAACACAATGCTGTTCTAGTCAACAGAGAATCTACATTTTGTTAAAGGAAAGTCATTGTTATATCAGTAAAGGAAGGGCCAGTTCGTAAAATGTCATGTTTGAAGATGTTTTATGGTTCTTAGAAAGTTGGAAATATTACTAGAAGTTATTTATAAAAAACAAAAAAAAAAAAAAAAAAAAAAAACCCATGAACTAAATTTTAGGTAGTAAGTTTGTGTTCTATCCAGGTCAGCAGACTGGCAGTCGTCAGTGTCTTGCTGCTAGACAGTTTGAGGTGATATTTGGTTGCTGATGGCATTAACCGTAGATGTTGTTGGTAAGGAAAGGTCTCAGCCTCATTCCTTGCTGACAGCCAGCCTGCTCAGGAATCCTGAAAATGTCTTGGATACATATCCGTGGATGCTTTGAGCTTCACATTTGACTCTCTCAGGCCTCTCATTTGTCCCAATAAAAAAACCATGAAATCCCTAAAGTTGAGACCAGTTGGCGGCAGTGTGCATGCTGAGGGCGAGATGTTTGAGGGGCCGCGGTGTCGGTAGCAGGGTGGCTGAGTATTCCAGAGGTCCGCTGGTTGAGAACCTCATGTCCTTGCCAACGTCAGAGATCTAAACTTGACTCCTCGCTGGATTCTGTGCAGCCCGTCCCGCTCAACACGTCAGAGTGACACTTGTGAAGTATGCTGAGCAGAGCAGCAGGGGAGGCGCCGTGTGTCTCAACAGTAACGTGATTCCTGTGAAGTGCAGAGAATTTAATCAAACGAGTGTTAAGTATCATTGAAAAGACATAATTATGTTTCCGTAATGCTAATTTGGGATTCAGGCCAGGGTTTTGTGTTACAACACAGTGGACATGCTCTTAGTTATGACAGATTTTAATTGGGATTGGGGCTCATACTCATTAAAACAAAATCCAGCTGTCATTGATTCCTTCCTTCCTGTTTACATATGAGAAGGTTCAGTCTGTGCTGAATTGTATGTTTGGCTAATTGTTGAATATTTCTATGTCAAAATGAAAGTCTGTTAGGTTACAGTGGAATATCGTGCGTACAAGCAGCCCGGAATTGCTTTGAAACATTGAAATTGTCATCCATTCTGTGGCTTGGATACAGTTTTTCCATTGTTTTCATCCAGAAACTCCCATCGTCTGTCTTTATCCCAGCAACACCTGGGAAAACAAAACATTTTCTGATATTTCTACTTTTTTTATTTCCTATTTCCTTCTTAGGCTGGTGTCAAGGGCAAGCTGGGACGCCTGCTCGGTGTGTTCGAGGTAAACCTCATCACTCTCAACAAAGACAGCAAAGTGCACATTAAAGGGCATGAAATTAATCTGACACATTATTTGAATATTTAAATATTGATGCTCAGAGAATCAGAAGTAAAATGAATAAATAAATATACAGATTTTATCTTAGTGATGTCAGCTGGAACACGTTAACCAAAGACGCAGACAGGTTCCACTTTAATACCGCTGGATTCTTGGTATCAATGTTAAATATTCAGATTCTTTCCTTCTTAACCTTATAGCAAAACCAAGATCGGAAGCACCGGACGTACGTTTACGTATTGACCGTCACTGAAACCTTGGAAGCCTGGGAAGACTCTGTCAACATAGGTAAATTTTGCAGCATTTCCTTTGCTGTGGTGTGTGTCTATGTGTGTCTTCTAGCTTATCTTAACGATGTACTGCATACTGTAATTGTGTGTGTGTGTGTGTGTATGCCTGAATGCTGCATGGAGACGGTATTGGCAGTGGCCTACACAGCGACAACAGCCACTTATAAATCTGGGCCACTTGTCGTGGCTGCAGCAGGTCGTAGCTGCACTTCAGCGTGCAGTAGATCACGGCTGTCAGTGTCCTGCTGCCACCGTGCAGCTTTACTTTGTGTCGTACTCAGTGGAAAACATTCTGCCACTTACTGTAAACAGGAGCTGCTGTATTAGCTTTTGCTGTACTTGCACCATCTGTGTTTGTGTGTAACCACGTACATTGCAGTATATATATATTTGTGTGACACAGATACAGTAACTACCTCCCCTTGCTTTTATTAATCTTGTTTCGTTTGATGTTTCGTTGCACTTGGCTTAAAATGTTTGAGAACCAAAGACATCTTTCAGTGTAACGCCAAAACTACAGCCTCAAAAATGAGCTTGGGTTTGGATCAGCAGCTCTCTGACACTGTCAGCTCATAAAAACTCTTCCAGGCTTCACAAATGTAAGATTTGCTATGGTGCTGTTGTGTTGGTTTGCATTGGAATTTACAGGCTTACAAGTGATTTCAGTTCTGCTTTACATTTTAGCTGCCAATTTCAGTTGTTATCAATCTTAAAATTAATTGGTCAAAATATATATATATATATTTTTTTTAATCCAGTTTTCATCTTGCAGGTAGCGTTATTATCTTTTTCCATAATAATATAACAGTGAGAGAATTTGTATTTTATCACTCTCTAAACCAGAAGTGCTCAAATACAAATCTTAAAGGTCCACAAAAAAAATTTTCAAAACTAGCTGCGCTGTCAACTCTCTCAGTCAGACACTCAGTTTCACTTTGCAGTGGAGAATTTTGATTGTGCCGCAGCGATGTCCTGCTGATAATACAAATAATACATATGAAAAGTATAATTTGCTCAGTCTGGAGACGTTTGTGGTTCGGCCCTGATCCGGACTTTAAGGATGATTGCTCTAAACCTTCCATCTACCCTTACATTGTACTCTGTCTCCGTCTGCAGGCCGTAAGCGGGAGTGGTTTACTGTAGAAGAGGCCATCAAGGTGCTGCAGAGCCACAAACCGGTCCACGCCGAGTATCTGCGGAGGCTCCAGCTCAACTGCTCCCCCACCAACGGAAACTCCATACTGCAGACCCCCCCAGCAAACGACAACTACCCCCATTACAGTGCTACCGCTTCCACGCCCTCAACGGGCAGCGTTTTGGGGTCGTCTTGCAGATAGGACTGCATCTAAATCCCCCCGTGCTGTCCACCTGCAAACCTGGACAGTCCACTGAAAGTCTGTACAGTCTCCTGCATGAATCTAAGACTTGTCAGAGTCTCCGCTCTCTTGTATGTAAATTTTGCTAGTCTTACCTTCAGGAAACACCAAAGTCACGCCGAAACTGTGTTAAAGAAATGGAGCAGGAAAATTGATAAAGCTCCCACCTCTGATAGAAATATCATCTTTTGGCTTGAGCAAGGGTGCAGGTGTGATTTGGTGTTGCTGGGCAACCAGCTGCCATGCTGACAAACATGGGAGTGATGAGCTGAAGATCAAGATGAAGAAGCTGCAGACTCTGCTGGCATGAAGGAAAGCCTTAAAAAAAGTTTTGTATGAATGTTGTGTTCAGGTCCTTTTATCTCACTAAGGTTATTTTTAGTTTCGTTTAGCAAAATGGGTATACTTTCTAATAAATCAAAGGTTAACTGACCCCAAAAGTGAATCTTAGAGGAGGAATGTTTTCAATCCTAATATCTTATCACTTGCAAATAATAGATAGGTCTAAACTAAAGATGCAGTCCATGATCCAAATGAAACCACATTTGGATCATGGATCCACATAAATAGAAGCTGCAATTTGTCATAAAAGTCTTTGACAATGACTGAATCTAAGTTTTCTGACATTAACATCTATTAAAATCAGAAATCTTTGTAAACACAGCAGGAAAAGGGGCCTATATTTTCAAACACACAATACGTAGATTTTTCATCATCAAGGCAAATGGTTCAGTAAAATACGTGAACTTATCTAAAATGTACACAGGTTAAAAAAAAAAAAAAAAACTGATCAGGACTTTAAAATGGCATCAGAGAAGTGATTCATGTCATTTTAGTGACTTTGTTAACCCAAATATATGAAATATCTCTTTCTAAATTTTCCCAAAATGAATACAAAACATTTCAGGATCAAATAAGATGGCTCTTGGCTGTAGATGTTGGGGTTGGAGGTCAAAGGCATACAGTCTTGTCTTCAGGATACTGTGGGTGAGTTGCTACCTCAGGGCAGGTGATGATATGAGTCATGATGTGTTTTATCTTTTCACGCAACTCTAAATCTGTTTAGTTAAAAGTCAGCTCATGCCTCCAAATTATGAGTCAACTAACCTCAACTAACCTTGACTTATCCAACAAACTGGCTTGTTCCATTAAAACCACAAACATTCATCAATACAAATGTTTCCCAAAGTAAAAGTATTTAATGGTATAAAGTACAAAGAGTCTTTGCCTTTGCTTTTGGCTGCCTTGAACCAAGAATGGAGTCAATTCACAAAATCAATTCTTAGCGGTTTTTCTGTGTTTGCACAGAGTTAGGCATTCTTATCTCACTGTATGCATTCATGATGATGCAAGGCATTCTGGGTAAAAAAAAACTGTCCCAAATGATATGATTAACTCTTAAACTGCGTTGGTTCCGACCCTGCAGAGTACATTGTGATTGTTTTGACCATCTACAGTATTTGAGATTACTAAGAACTTAGAACCAGAAGCTCTAAAGCAGAAGTTCTCCCAATATTAAAATATTAATCCTAATATATCCTCTGACAAATAAAACCATCTTAGTACCACCTGACCAGTGAAAAAAACTGAGAAAAACTGAAATTGACAAGTTATTGAAAGGAAGTACATAATGTGCACTTGCGATGAGTTTGTGCTATTCTCAGCAAAAAAAAAATATAATTCTTATTTTAAAAAAACAATTTTATTTGTTAATAATGTGCCACTTTATATAATATAATTTCCATAGATTTCAACAGTTTTGATTCTTTACAAAAATTTCCAGTCATCTCATGTACCAGCAGGGGGCGCTTCACCTACCACATATTGAGATCCACTATATCAAGTCAACAATCTCTTTCCTAAAGGGCAGAAAATGGACTTTATTAGTTCAAAAAATAATAGTAAAGCTGTTTTTAATGTAAATGCAACATTTCTTGCTTGATTTACTAAACAGGCAAAAAAAAAAAGCATTGAATCTAGGCAGCAATTGAAGTATAAATGGTTTACATACTGGNAGGCAAAAAAAAAAAGCATTGAATCTAGGCAGCAATTGAAGTATAAATGGTTTACATACTGGAAGTAAAAGTGTCACATTTCAGGTGCATTTTTTTGTTTTTAATTTCGTCATTCTCAACACCTGCTCGCTTCCCTGTTGACCGCTGAATGAAGACTAGTAAGCATGTAAATAGCTTAAAAGAGAAACAGTTTTTACCCTGAACGAGCCTGTAAAATTTCTTTTCATATTTTATATTTTTTTGTAAAAATGTACAAATGGGAGAAGAAGAAAAAAACGTGTAAAAAAAGAAAATCCTCTCAGTATGTATATTTGTATCACTGACGGTGTGCCACAGGTTTAGGATGTGAAGATTGCTGATTTGTGTTTTTGTGTAAAACAGAGACAGCTGGATTAAAGCTGATGTCCAAAATAGATGAGGAATTCAGAATGAGACGTACAGTTGCAGGTTGTCTTATGTCTTATCAACTGACTGACAGCATGACATACAAATAGGATAGATGCTTCTTTTAAATTAACTTATACGTGTCCTATGCAACCAGACACACAAGAACTGTATAAAGTATTAATCAAAAGAGATCTAAATAAGGTTTCTGAATTGTTTCTCAAGAGTTTTAGGAATAAAGTCTTCAGTTTAGCAAACAAAGACATGCTGGTCATCATTAGAAGAATGTTTGATGGCTTTGGCAAGAAAATGAATGATGGTTTTGACTTATTATATGCATTTATGTGCATTATCATAAACACACATCCACAATTTCAGCTACCATAAACACTGGGAGAAAGAGAAAGTAAGAATGGAAATTCTAAGGATTTCACCTTAATGTATGTATGTGTGTACTGTATGTATGTGTGTGTGTACTGTGGATTGATAAAGTGAAATATGATTGTGCCAAATTAAAAATCTTTGGTGTTCAGGCAGAATATTTTGATCTTAACAGGATACAGACTAAATCTGAAATATTGTCTCATAAGTAGACATTCTTTCTCTCCATACTGTTTTGGACGTCCACTTGTCATACATATCTAAAATTAGAATCCAAATCAACATAAATTTGTCTTAAATTCCATAATCTTGACAGCAGACACTGACAGTGTCTACTAAATTGTCATCATCATCATCATCTTCCTCTCTTTGCAACAAGCTTTTACTGATGCTAAATTGAATACTTTGGTATCTGTCAGTAGGAACACACAGGATCAGAATACCACAATAAAATGATTGTGCTCTGGAACTGTAAGACATCTTGGATACTAAATGACAGCTGGAATGTTTGCTAAATGTAACAAGAATGTGTCCAGCACATTTTGATAAAAAAAAAAAAAATAAAAAAAATAAAGCTTTGTCATAAATATTATGCACAGTGAAGTTTTAAGTAATTGAAAGAGCTGAAATGGAAAGATTGATTTTGATTAAAGTGCATTAAACCTTAAAAATTTTATTGTACACGTGGTTGTACCGTGTGTTTATTTATCTGAAGGCAGTGTCTGTTCAGTATCAGGCAAAATGTTGTGAGTAGCTTAATTTAGTTAAGAGGATGAAGATTTGGCACATTAGGATTAAGCAGATTTATTTCTTGAGGACAAAACAATATAACATTGCAACAAGTGGCCCTGCAGCTAAATGGCCAATGATCAGGTCTGGCATCATGGGCAGATTAACTTACTATGAGCCCTTTCAGCAAAAATGTACTGTACTAAGGGCCCATTCTGACAATCCACCCCATCATTTTCCACCAGCTACATATTTAGTGACCTACATTTTTTTTAGGTTTCATATTTCACTGTTGGGGCCAACTCTTTTCTGACTCGGGCTTCTATTTTAATGCCCCTATTCTGATATTTCTCTTAAATTATGCATACTCCCAAATAAAGCTGCATTTAATCAAAATACCAGTGGTACATTTAGGTTCCTTGGAGGTCCCGTGCTCCAGGGCAGTTGGGTGTTTTTCTTATGAGTAATTATAATAGATTAGTCTTAGCTTAAATGAACAGAGTAGAATAGAATAGAATAGAATAGAATAGAACAAACAGGTCACATGTTGACTTTTAACCTTTTTGAACATAAAAGTCTCTTATTGAAACTCTTCCTGTGGAAGACCAGGCGTAATTGCATTTCCCAGCATGCGGGAATGCTGACTGCGGCTCTTTTTTTTTTAGTGGAAGGACACACCTGGTGGGAACAGGCTGTGATTCAGGCTGCGTGCCTGCAGCTCAAAACAAAGAGGGCGGCGCGTTTTGGCCAAAATGAACGAGGCAGAAAACTCGCTACTCGTTACTCGGCGGTGAAAACAAAGCGTGGAAACATTTAATAGTTTGTTTTGGTAATTAATTGGCGGAAAGTAACGTGACCGACGAGCAGGGGCGGTAAACTGATAGCGCAGGTGCGCCTGGTTGCGGTGAAACCCCGCCCTCCCCGACAGGACGTTCGTTGACTCACCTGGACGATTTCAGCGACAACAAAACCGGACTAAAAACGAACCCAGGACCTTTATCCAGCTAAATGAAGCGGCGTACCTAAAATACACCGACTGTGAAGGGTTGAGAATGGACGAGGTGTTTTTTAAGTCGGCTTTACCGGCTCAGGAGNCACCGACTGTGAAGGGTTGAGAATGGACGAGGTGTTTTTTAAGTCGGCTTTACCGGCTCAGGAGGGCTCCGTGCTGCAGGACAGCAGCTTGGCTCTACCGGCAGAGATCATTTTACGATCCACGGACAAAATGAATCCAGGTGAGCGGAGCCTGCGGGTCCAGCAGCAGGTCCAGCTCACGTTGGCGCGGAGGGCCAGACACACGATGCCAAACGGTAACTTACAAATTTACGCACAAATAAACAGTTCATACAGCTTTTCTGCACACTTTAAATTGAATTTTATATGTATATATATTTTATATGTCCATATCATGACAAAATAACCCAGGATACTAAAAAATAAAAAAAAATCAGAGGGTTTGATTTTATCCATCCAGTTTTGTCCCAAAAGTAAGGGAATGAGTGCTTAGGTGTGTTGCACTTGAGGAAAAATGGACATTCACATCCTCCTCTTACCGTTTTGAAAACAAAGAACTTGAGGAAATTCTCCTTTTTCATTTGATAAAATAAAATACGGTGTAGCAAAGCCTGGGTTTATGTCTTTGTCAGGTTGTGCGCACTCCTCTGAGTTTATGTGAGTGGAGGTCTGCTTCATCAGGAATAAATCCACGCATGTTTGTGACAGCATGTTGCAAAGTAGTTCTCTTGTCCAACAGGTTTGTGAGTTTCATTTCGCTGCCAGAAGGAGATGGAAATGACAGTTCAAAGAATTTAATATCACGCACACAAATCACATCTGTTATAGAATGACATAAATTTATTGGTAGCCTAATAAAGATATCATGGTCAGCAATCAGTCGCTTTGGTTAAATAATATAATTTAAAAAATCTATTATATTTTCAGATCAGCATTGATTTCTTTATTTGTACAACTCTACATTAACATTTTAACTGTTGGTCAAGCCTGTAAGTGGACTGTGAAGTTGTTTTAGATTTTTTTTTTTTTTTTTTTTTTTTTGATAAGTCAGTTTCTACCGTGAGAGATTGCTTGCCTTATTTCAAATGAGATCTGACTTGTAAAGTATCATGAATACTTGATAATAATGAGGCAGAATGAGTCAGACGCCTTATTGTCCATATAGAGATAGAGGACAAATTAACAAAAACCCAACATAAAGTATCTGGGTGATTAGCAGCAATGAGTTGCCAGAACAGTTTTAGTTCTACTTGGCATGGATTGTTCAAGTCTCTGGAGCTCTATTATAGGGATGGAACGCCATTTACTAAAAGATCCTTATCACACTCAACAAGGATGAGAATGTCCACATCCATCCAGGGTATGAGGGGTCACTGATTGGTTTGATGAGTATGAAAATGATGTAAATCATATGACGTGACTTTCATAGTCACCAGATTTTAACAGACTTTTAACAGACTTTTTGCAGACTTTCCAGAGACATTTGCAGCTCTTCGAAGCCATTTTGTATATTTTGAACACAGGCGGTCCCAGTGGGAGTCACAGCGACCCAGAAAGTGTTATTGCCACTTTACCAGGTAATTACAGTGTGAAAGAGTGAAACAGTACACTAACAAAACCTCTTCCACGTGTTTTAGGTAGTGTCCATTTTCAGATACCCACCACGGGGAGCACTGACACTAGAGATGGACCCTTACCAAACATGAAGGTGAGGTTTAGAGACTTTTATCATGTCCTGGCAATGTTCATTTCTGTGTTATAATCAATCAATCAGTCAAACATTATTTATATAGCGCCTTTCATAAAAGTCAATGCAATTCAAAGTGGTTTATAGGCGACTGACAAATTTCAGAAGTATTAGAATGTGAGACTAATATCAAAATAGTAGTAAATAAAAGCAGTGATAACACATAAGATAATAAAACATAAGCAGTAAGAAACAAAATTAAAAGTGTATAAAAACAATAAGATACTATCAAATTATAAAACACTACATGAAAGCCAGGCTGAACAGATGAGTTTTAAGTCTACGTTTAAAATTTTCAGCTTGTCTCAGATCCTCAGGAAGGCTGTTCCAGCTGCATTGCCAAAAGTTTTCCTTTCTGGTTCATAGATTACAAGCATTTCTGATAGATAACCTGTTGCAAGACGATGTAGTGCCTGATGAACTAATAAAATCATTTTAAAATCAATATGAAAGCTGACAAATGTCTTTGTACTGAAACACAAAATTTTCTTTCACATAATAGGAAGCAAACCTAAAGTCAAAAAACAACTCCAGAAAGGTCAGCAAGCTCTCTCAATCTATTTAAAAGAATCTGGTGGTCCTGTATCAAAGGCAGCACTCAAGTCAAGCAGAACCAGAATCAAAAGCTTATTGATATCGAGATTTATCTTCATATCGTTGACTACTTTCATAAAGAACAACAGGCACACATAGGATCATATCACACTTTTGTCATAATTTGAATGTAGTCAAATGGGGAGTCTCTGACTCTTGCTGAATTGGAAACCAACCCGAATGGATTTGTTACCATTTTCTTTGTCATAAAGTAGCTCAGGACTACACAGTATTTAAATACATACAATATTTCAAGCTTTTCAGTCGTGTAATGAAAGCTACGCCTGTATCAGTTTCACAGCAAAATGTAATTGGATTTTGTCGAGTTATGCTTTCTTGTCATGAAGAACACTGTATTGTTGGAAGCCTGTGATCTGCATGTCATTATTCTGTAATGTTTGATGTTATCAGCATGTGTATGGTACGTCTTATATGCAGTTTAGGTCTTCTACAGAAAAAAAAATATGTCATTATAGTGTATTATGTGTAGTTTTTTTGTATGTTTGGCCTGCAGGTAAATGGATTGGGCTTCAGTGACCGCTCTCTTTCCAGCAGCCACATGCAACGACCATCCAGGAGGGTGGAAGTCACCCCCACACAGAGCCCAGACTTTCCACGAAATCGCTTGGCTCATGGGACCCTCAAATTTGGGACGTACACCCTCCCTGGCACCACTCAGCCAACAAGGAAGGGCACTCTACTGGACCACCACCTCAGGTCTGAATCACTTCGTCGTTATGTCTTTTCGGAGGTGCCTCGTGACTCATGGCTGACATCCACATCTGCTCATGGGAGTTACCGCCACAAGCCAGTCAGACAGATGTCCGGGCCACAGACGGTGTTTGAGGAGGCACCATCGCACCAAAATGGCGAGAATGGTTCACGCCAGATTCACCATCAAGCTGGTGCCCAGCGGGAGAAAAGTATTGTTCAGAAACAGAGTGTGTATGGGACCCTCGGTGCCAGTCAACACAACGAGGGGCTTGCCTGGTTGACTCAGATCAGGAGCGGCGGCTTTGGCAGGCAGCAGTCATACTCGCCCTCGATGGGCAGCGTGGAGGTGGACTTCACCAGGACGGTGCAAACGGAGCTCCCCATCCAGCAGACACATGCAAACAACGTTACGGCACTGTAAGACTTTCCTCTTTTGGTTGAAGTCTTTTGTATCTGTACGTGTGTGTGTGTGTGTGTGTGTGTGTGTGTGTGTGTGTGTGTGTTTTCTAATTGATTACTGTCTTTGGTCACAGGAAGTCAGAGAACAAGGCTCCAGAGATGACATTAGAGAGAGCTGTGAACATGCTGACTCAGGATAATGAGGAGACGCAGATCTCTGCAGCCAGCTTCATACAAAATCAATGTTTAAAGAGCACTGACACTAAAAAGATGGTATGTTGAATCACCGAATCAAGTCGGATCAGCTTTCAACTTCTCTTTTTTACATAGGAAATGTTGCTTTCATGCAAATATTGATGTAACGTGACTCAGGCATGGATGAAAAACCTCTTACCTGATTTGCATCTTTTGCATTTTTGAAAGTTTTTTTTTTTTTTTNTTTTTTTTTTTTTTTGTCTCAGTCGAAGACGAAAACATTCAAATGCGGCAAAGAGCTCTGTTTTGAATTGGGGTTTAAATTTCATTGTAAGGTGACAGAGGGATTCGCAGGAACAATAAAATGGCTCATCTCATTTGCCTTTGATTTTGAGCCAAACGAGATAAGTTTCAGGTTGGTAATGAATGTTGATGATACACGACACGTCTATGATTTGGGGCTTTGTGTGTGGAGTTTCATATTCTCCCTGTGTGTGTGTGTGTTGGTTTCCTTAGGGCTTAAAGGACCATACCACCCATTTTGCGTGTTTGAGCCTAATATATTCAATTTTCATACACGTAAGCTTACTGACAGTCATTTCCCAAAGCATACTACTGGAACGGTGAGTTAAATTTTTTTTTCCTACCTTCCAGACCGCCACTGGTTTCAGTTCATTCTGGTACGCTATTAAAATCAATTTGTTGAGAACTGAAATGTTCTGGGTATAGGTAATCCATTATTGTGAACAACACGTGTATTCAGATTTTTTCAAAGTTTCGTAATTTTAGCGTTTAAGCGCAACAAAAAGCATGGAGTGAATGTATGCCTCCACCAGGGAATATAGTCCCAAAAGAAGACCTGCGTTTATCAAAAAATTTTAACGACTGTGACTTCATAAGACTGCGTAACTATTAGCAGGCGAAACATTGATTTTTAAGGTGGGTGTATCGCTTGAATATTTAAGAAGAGATTTTGCAAAATATCAGGAAAGCTGAAATACAGTTTTATCCTTTGGGAAAAGATTGTCAGTAATGTAACATGCATGAAAAATGAATATATTGGGCTCAAACATCCAAAAAAAAAAGGATGGTATGGTTCTTTAAATTCAGGAAATGTAAATATCTTAAATCAAGTATGAAAAACTCAAGTCCTGATTTGAAATTATGCCATTTTATTGGACTATTTTTATCTGGATTCTTTTATGTCTGTCTGTTCAACAATCTATCAATATGCCAGATCATAATTCATTCTTGTGTCCAGGTCTACTACCTCCATGGGATTGCAAAGCTGCTGCACCTCCTGCAGAATGACAGCGAGGAGGTGCAGTGCGCCGCCGCTGGAGCGCTGCGCAACGTTGTTTACCAAAGCAACGAAAACAAGATGGAGGTNGTGCGCCGCCGCTGGAGCGCTGCGCAACGTTGTTTACCAAAGCAACGAAAACAAGATGGAGGTGAAGGAAAATGACGGCTTGGCCACCATTTTACGCATGTTAAAGTGCAGCCGGGACATGGAAACCAGACGGGAGCTCACTGGTCAGTTTTATTCACACGCTGAGCTTCATGAATAAGAATTCCACTTTCACCACCACTCATCTTCATCTCTGTTCCATATTTGCAGGTCTGCTGTGGAACCTCTCCTCTCATGACCTTCTGAAGGAACGTCTCTCCAGAGAAGCCTTGCCTATTCTCACCAAGTCGGTCCTGGTGCCCAGTTCTGGCATATCTGAGGGCGAGAACCCAAAAGATGAGCTCCTAGCTGACTCTGACGCTTTCCACAATGCGACGGGCTGCCTGCGGTAGGCTGCTTTGTGAGCTTAGAAACCTGATACTTTGTGAGCTTTCCTCATGTGCTTTATGGGCTGTAAGCAGATACCAGTGCTGGTGTCACATATTCAGCTGATACCAAACGTAAAGAGGTGCTGGAGGATTTGCCTAACATTAGAATTTGACAACAACGGTTATGTAATGTTAAACAGCAAAGAAACAACTTGGTATCCTGAAGAAAAATCAATCATAATTTATGGATTTTGTCCCTAATGACCCTAAAATCCTAGTTTATTTTTATATTGGTTGATATGAAAAGTAGAGTGATTACAATCTGTATTAGTGGTTAAGACGTAGTGCGTTTGGTCACCATAACGCAATGATTTTATGATATAACAAGAGGCAAGAGTTAAAACATGGCAAAAAACCAGAGCTAATATACAGTGTAAGTCTCAGCCCAGCTGTGTTATGACTGAACAATATCTCATTGTGGTGAAAATGCTTATCAGACCTCCTTGGAATCCTGCCGTAATGAGTCTTATCTGTAGAAACAGTCAGTAAAATGATATTATGATGAAGGAAATCTCATTTTAGTGCTGCTGTAATATGTGGAAACATTTCCGCACATGAATGAACCCTCTGAGGATAACATATTTTATTTATTTTATTTTTGCACCAGAGACTTCGTGCTTTTAGACTCAAATTTAAATCGTACACTGAAAGAAGTGGTTACTGGGTAAACATCAGTAAAACCTAGATGAAAATTGATACCGCTGTCTCTTTAAGCCAACTATGCAAAATGGAGAATCTGTCACTCACCTACTTATTGTTACAATGCTTTTCTGTTGTCATTGTATTTAGATAAGTTTATCTTCTCTGACATTATGTATCGTAGTTTTGGCTTCTAGCTGAGCTCTTCCTTGTTTGGACAAACTTGATCTCATTGTTTACACAGCAGGAGATATCAGACGCTCCCCTGGCAACTGTGGCTGAAGGAAAACCAGTGAAAGACTGAATTATTCATGGCATCCTCTCCTCTCCTCTCCTCTCTGCTTCACTTCTCTCAGTCCTCCTCGTCGTCCCATGTTACCTTACCATGTTCTTCCTTCCTGTGAATGAGAAAAATGATGAATTCTTTTCCGGTTTGTATTTCAGCACAGCACAAAGAATGTCTTGTATGAGTGAATGTTAATTCTTGTATTTATTCTCGGGGAAGTTGAATGTGTTTGGTTACACTGTCTCTGCAGGATAATTTTCCATGGAAAGCCTGAGAAGTTGTGCATCCACTGTGTGTTTGAGCTAATATATCAGGATATAGACTTGTGTTTTGGAATACAGTTTGCAAATCCTGCATATCCTGAATCAAACACACACTGTCAATGCAAAAATGCCCTCTAGTATTTGTTACTAAATTCTGTTTCTCTTCGCAGAAATTTGAGTTCTTCTGGTCCAGATGGCAGGAAAGCAATGAGGGAATGTGAGAATCTAATCGACTCTCTTGTCTACTACGTCCGGGGAACCATAGCTGACTATAAGCCTGATGACAAGGTGAAAGGATAAGCAGCTAGAAGAGCACATACCTCCTCCAAGGCTGAACAAGCCTAGACAAAAGTTATCTTGTTCTACAACAACTATAATAATAGGACTTACTTGCTTTAATGTCATTAAATTTAAATTAAATTTATAAAATATATCCAGATCTGGACTAAATTCCACATACTAATAGTCTATAAAGGGATAAATATTGAGATTGGTGAACTATTTTTGAAGAAAATGACAAAAACAAGAAAGAAAAAAGTCTCACAATGTTTAGGTATTTAAAAATTCCTGGATCTGCCCCTGGATCCAGATCCATGCCAAAAATTAATGGCTTCTTCCCTTGGGCATGCTCATTAAAGTTGATTCATACCGCTTTGAGTAATCCTGCTAACAAACAGACGCAGGTGAAAACACGGAGTCCTTGGCGTATTAATCATTCTGATTCAAAACAGACTATTTGCTGGTCTCATGTACAGTGCTGTGCCTCTATTTTTATTGTGTATATGACACTTTCACATTTATTTAGTGATATTTTGTTTGAACAAAGCAGCCTGTTACCAGAAGTCACAATACAAATTATTTTCATTATCAGGCTTCCTTGTTGATACCGCAGAATCAGACAGGACATAAAGACAAACATAGTTTTCATACCTGTCACTCCAATCAAACAAAGCAGACAGCACGTAATCTGACATTTGCATACATTATCTTTTCTTCTGTAGTCTGTAGAGAACTGTGTGTGCATCCTGCACAACCTCTCCTACCAGATCGAGGCCGAGCTTCCCCAGAAGTACGTCAAAGATCTCAGAGAATCACGACTGAATTTGGCTCCTAAGCCAAAGACCGTGGGCTGCTTTTCTTATCGCGGTGCCAGGATCACAGAGGTAATCCCCTCAGACAATAACTCAGCCAGACAATATAAAAAGATGTGGTCGATTTAATATTTTAAAATGCCTGCACAAGAACATATGAGCAGAGCAAGAAACACAACAACAATTTTTTAAAAAATCAATATAATGTCAGTGTTGTTCAGTGTTAATGTGCTGCACAATGGCTGGCTTTTGGTGTCAATGTGAACCCATTGAACTGAGCTAAATGTAGCTGCTGCTGCTAACCTGTTTTTAGCATCTTGAGCGGCAGTGCCCCCTGCTGGAGGAGAAGGCTAACCCCCGTGGCGTAGAGTGGCTGTGGAGTGCCATCACTATAAGGATGTACCTGTCACTGATCGCCCGCAGCGTACGTCACTACACACAGGAAGCTGCAATAGGAGCTCTGCAGAACATCACAGCAGGAAATGGAACGGTGAGATGAGATCCGCTGGAATATGGAAAAATGACAGACTGACCACTTGTCACAGCTTTGTGCATATTTCACATTCTGATGACAGTAGGCGTCTTGTAATTTAGGTTACGTTGAATTTAGAATACTAAAGTTTTGCAAGTTTTCAACAGTTAGATTAATTAATTTCTACATCAGTCAAAGGCCAACACTGCCAGCTATTATTTAACATCTCTGTCACAGTACTGAGCGGCAGGAAATCACACATATTGTAAGTTTCTCTGTGGTCCAACAGGTGACTGAGGCCATTGCTCACACTATTGTTCAGCGGGAAAACGGCCTTCAGCATCTGAGGAAGATGCTGCAGGAGGGCGAGAGCGACGTGAAGAAGACGGCTGTGTCACTCATCAAAAACCTCTCTCGCTACATGGAACTGCAACCCGACATCGGTAAGTTTTTTCCTCTTCTCCTCCCGTTCCCAACAACATCTCCATTTATTGCTGTTTTGTTCATTTTACTTATTAAATTTGTGAAGCTGCACTGATGCATCACATTTTATCTTAAAGTCAAGCAGGTGTTGCCAGAGGTTGTGGGTCTGCTGCCCAGTGACGCCGCCGCCACCGACCTGCCCACCGAGATGACGATGTCTCTGTGTCACATCCTCATTAACCTCAGCCAGAACCACACGCAGAACGTCAAAGCTATCGTCAACCACGGCGGCCTTCCGAAAATCATCAACATCAGCACCAAGGACAGCGGGTCCGTCAGCGCTCACGTTATTGTCGCTGATAAACTGATATGTGAAACTCCTTTTCTGTAACAAACACTTTAAGATTTAGTGACCTGAAGGACAGCAAATTAGTATGAATGAGTACAGAGGATACCTTAAAATACAACATGAACTTTATGCACGTACAAATTAAAGGCTAGCTTTTGGAAATGTGCTATGTAGTTAACTCGATATACTGAATCACCAAAAACACCTCTAATTTTTGCTATCTGTCACTTTGCTGTGGATGTGCTGCTCTCAGTGTGAGTGGATCCATGATACAGTCTATATGCATAAAGGAATGCAAAGAATAACTTAAACTTTCCATTTTTTAGTTATGGACCAACCAGAGCGAGTCAGGCAGCGAGCACCCTGCTGCACACTATGTGGAAACACAGTGAACTCCACAGCGCCTACAGGAAGGTGTGTTCCCACACACATTACACTAAAACACACACATGAGCTCTTAAAGGGGAGTGGCAGCATTTTTTAGGCTCAGAAATCTAGTTGAAACCCTACATTCAGCAGAACCAATCAGTTGCCATTGATTTTTTTTTTTTTTTTTTTTATTAGTATAAATATGCACATCGTAACTGATCAGAGCCTAAAACGAATTTTTTTTTTAACAAGCTTTGCTCAGAATAAATGGAACTAGCCTTACCTGTGATTGAGGTTCTCTGTGATATTAACCCCATGAAAAGCGGTCATGTCTGTAATTTGTAAAATTAAAACTTCCACCACAAATTTCCTGCTATATTTTGGAAAACACAAAGGTCCTGTGACAGCAATTAATCCCATGCGAACTGGCATCTCTGTGATTGGGGGAGTCTCTCTCTCTCTCTCTCTCTCTCTCTCTCTCTCTCTCTCTTGTATCTTTCCCAGTCGATAATTATGTGTGGTGGAACATTTATCATCATGAGTTTTGATGCATTTGGAGAAGCAGCAAGCTGAAATACAGGACAATATCTCCAGAGATTAAAAGATGGACGACAATCTGTTATTCTTGCATCATTTGATCTGTAAATTCAAGTTTAATACAGGCTTTGTTTGTCCTGTGCAGATGCATTTGCACAAAACAGACATTAGGAGTAAATTACTAAATTAGGCAGTCCCCAGGTAATACTAGTCCTTTGCGAATAGCACTTTTCTAATTTCTAATATTCTCTTTCTCGACAGTGTGGCTACAGGAAAACAGATTTCATCAATGCGAAAACAACAAAAGCTGTGAACTCAGGATGAGACTGAGCAGAAGATCCATAAATAACAAAGTTAAGCTGCTGTGGACTTAATGACAGTGTCAGCACTTGTGGTCCCAAATCACGGAATGCACTGCTCTGCTGTAATAGTGCTTCTAGTGTTTATATATGATAACTGTGACATAAAGGGATACTTATATTTTCATGATTTATTTCCTCACTGCCTCAGACAACATTCTTCAAACATTCAAAGGTGAATTAAATATCAGTGAGAGTTGAAATTAATGTCACTGCTGGTGGTGTTAGTTCGCTTAAGGACAAACATTTCTATAACGTGGGAGAATTTGACTTTATTGCCTCAAACTCTATAAAATAAAATTAGATAAATAAGTAAATCTCAATTATCTTGGATGATGTTTTCATCTGCAGCAGTGAAAAGAGAACTCCGGGATGCTGGCCAATGCTGGCTATCTGCTGACACTCGACATTTTTGCTGTGTTATATGCTGGTAAATGCGAGACGTTGGTGAAAAAGTTGAACAGTTTAACAGGAAAATGGTGGGATTTGGATCTACAAAACACATAATTGATTTTAACTTCTGATGAGTTTTTGCTATGTAGTGGAAAACAACACACCCAGAGGCAAAAGATAGCAGTTTTCATTTCTTGGGACCTTTAAAGCGCTTTTTGCATTTTCATCTGTTCCGTTCCTCATTAAAACAATGAGAACTACTGGCTACTGACAGATGAACGTAGAAACTTTTAAATGTTAATTTTTTCTAATGATTTCACTGATCAAAGGAACACTGAAAATATCAAAGTATCCCTTTATGATAGTATTTGATCTTTGTGCAGTGACTTTTTTTTTTTAATGCTAATACAATATTGCGGCAGCTTGGCAGTTTGCAGCACTCTGTGTGTTTTCATGCACTTAAGATGATGCACTAATTACACAGAACCACAATGAAAACATCAGCAAACTTTGTTACACTAAAATTATGAAAGATCAACATCAAAAGTTAAGCACTATTCATTTTGAAACCAGCGAACTTATATAAATATTATAAATTACATTTTTAAACAGTGTTTTCCTGCTGTAACAAAAACAAGCTGATCTCTTGTTGGACTTAAATGTTTCTCAGACATGATTAAAACCTTTTAAATGACCTTTAATGTACATAATGTGATGTAAAACTTGGATAAGTACTTATAAAATTCCAGATGATAATTTTCTCATTTATCGGGATCAGAAGTTGAGTTATTTTTTATTGCACAGTCGTAGTTTGAGCAGATGGAGTTGTTGTCTATCCAAGTAGCTTCTTCACTCAGTAGAACTGCTGTTTCGAGCAAACTTATCCTCTGAGAGTTGTTCACACCTTGAGCCAGGTGACTCCATGGGTCACATAGGACCAGGGATGTGGGTGCGCAGCAAATGTAAATGCAGTCAAAATGGCAGGCTACAGAGGCTGCATTTGAGGGTCACATGTGAGGTCACGCACCTCACGAGATCTGAAACAATGCCGAATGCTGCAACTGTAGAAAGCTGGAATAGTAGGTGAGAAATGGGATGATTTTTGCTTGCCTGAGTTATTTATCAGAAAACTATCTCAGTTCTCAATAATACCACGCTTTACACTTGAAAACCCAAGAGGTCTAGCTGCAAGATCAAACCCACATCACACAAACCTTCAGTGTGTGGAAGAAGAGGTATGCGTGTGTCCGGAATATTGCTGAAGTGTCAGATGTTTGATTTCTTCACATCTAATGCTGGTCCCTTTTTTGCCTGTCTTTGAGGCCCTGAGGCAGCGTTGACCTTGCAGGACCTGCAGGGCGCGCTGCACTGCAGTACATCTGAAGGAGGAGGAGCCAATCAATATCACCTCAGCCAGATAAGGCTGAAGGACAGGACAGGAGGGAAAACAGGTTTTTGATAGAAACTGAGATTCTTCAACCATGACTTTGGAACAATGAGACAGTGGAGTGGGACAGTTTGTGAGACAGAGAAAGGAGATAATGGCGTGTAGTAGATCACAATACACCCTGCACCTCATACAATACCCAAAAATAGGACTATCATCACAGAAAATCCCTCAGTGGTTTTGCTCAGTCAGTTTTTATTTAAAAATTTAAGTTGCTCCAGAGATCCAGTTTGTCTAATGAAGCTGATCCCCACCGGGACTCTGAAAGGCCTCAGTGGATTTGAGCTGAGGGTTGAATTTTCAGAATCAAATTAACATTATCCAGCATAATAAATACAGCTTTCTATTTGTGGCTCATTTTGCTCCACCATGAGATATCTACTATACAAAAATGCTGTGATAACGTTTGGTGGGGAAAAAGAAAATCACTTAAACCCATCTTCTTACAAAGGAAAGGGCTAGGATCATTACTTTGCGTTGTGGAAATGTAAATGTTAAATTCAGTTTAAAGTTCAAAATCACACGAGTGAATAATTGCAGGGATAAATAATATAAGAAGATAGAATAAGAAACCAAAATACATTAAACTGTACACAAAGTATAAATAGTTTGTCCAGCAGAGGGCAGTAGTGCTGCAGCATGAACAGTTTCTGCTCATCAATTGCCAAGAGTGGAGGAAAAAAAAATCACTTTTAATCTCTCCTATAAAAAAATGTTCCAATGCAGAACATTATCCCCAAATAACCTTTCTTTCAAATTCATAAATTCACAATCCCACATTTTAAAAAGAACTTCAGCAGTCAGACTAAACTCTAAGTCTTTATTTGTGGAGCTAAACTCTACTTTTCTTTTTCCTCTAATAATCTCTAATTCTCCCTCTTTCTGAACTATTTTAGTCCATGATTTTCCAGCCTTGGTTTAAGTGCTCAAACAGAAAATCTCTAGAGAAGCGAAATCCTTTCAACAATAGCCTACTTGTCTTTCTCCAGCTTAAGCTGCACCGTGAGTTGGTTATTGTTATTTTCTGAAATAATTATTAAGTGAAAAGCAAGATTGTACTAAGACATTCATAAGTGTGTGTGAGATAAGCAGGCTACAGTGAAGCCTGATATTTATAGAACAACATATATATGTCCAAAGTACTAAAATAGCCAGTGCTAACAGGTGTGGAGACACGAGAATAGGTTTGTTTGCTGCTAGAGCCAGGCAGAGTGAGGCAACGTGCTGGAGATGTCCTACAAAGACCCGGACATGTTTAAAACACAGGGTTCATATTTTGAGAGGGAAAGAATAAAGAATGGATTCTTTCAGCAGCTTAAAGTGAAGCCAGTTTCTGTGTCTTTCTTGTCTTTTGTGTCACAATGAGGTCATTGTCCGTCTTGTCAGCAGTCAGGACAAATTGCTTTCCATTGACACAATCACTCAAGAGCATTTGGGGTCTAAAATGAAGTCAGTGACCAGAGGATTTTTTTTTTTTTTTGGATAGATCTCATCCCAGTTTCTCATGGTTCCTGGGACAACATGTGTCTTTACCCCTCTGATACCTTGAGAATGTGAGGAATGGAGAACCACCCTCTAATGTCACAAACACAGGCAACCAGTGTTATGAGGTTATCTTGCTTTTTCTTTTTTTTTTTCCGTGTGACAACCAGACAGTAATAAGTAAAACTCCTGGTGTGTGGTATAAACACACTGCTGCAAAATGAACAGTGAGAATCAGAAAATACAGGTGATTGTATCTGATCTAGTCACGATTTTGGGCTTTTATGCTAAGAAACCCACAAGCAGCAGCCTGAGAAGTCAAGCCTATTTGTGTTGTCAATGAGTGTATCAGGTTGAAAGAAGTGTAGTGAAGGAGAAGGATCCAGACACTACCAGGAGTCCCAGAGCACAGATGTGCGCATCTTTGCAGATGTGTGCAAGAACAGATCAAAACTTGCCATAACAGCTGAAACAGGTATTAATTTAGTGGGATGGTGTTTTTATGAACATGTAAGGCCTCTTTCAACACAAATGATGAAAGAGGCTGGTAACAGGCATTGATAAATGAGGGAACATGGTTGTGTGATGCTATCTGCCCTTATATTACAGCGCCACATATTAAATGTGGCGCTGTGTTCTTTATCATTGTTGTCAGCTTGAATGGCCAGATGTGCAATAGGCAGACAATGATACAGCAATAAATAAAGATATTATAAAATACAATACAATACAAACATACAGTAACTGAGCCTGATACAGCAAGAGGATTCTTATTTCTACAATAATGTAATAAATCCAAGATCTCAAAAAGTCGGCCAATGAAATTCTCCTGATATCAATAAAATTGCTGTTTCATTCCTGTAAATTTCATTGCCTACAAGAGGATATGAGTTTGGGAAAGGATGAGAATTACAGTTATACTGATAACTAATATGACCAAACGCAAATAAAATAAAAATAGTAATTAGACTTAAGGAAATCATTGGCTAAAAAAGAAAAGAAAAGAAAACATGGCTCAACACAAGCTCAATTCTGAATGCTGGACATTCATGAATCTTTTGATCTGTAAAGAAAATGATAAAATGCTTTTTTTTTTTAAAGCCATTTTATTGATTAAAAAAAATCAAACCTAACTAATGATGGCAGCTTGACTGCAGCCCTTGTTAATGTGATGAGTTCCACCTGTTCAGGTGAGGATCTCTGTCAGTCAGTTTGGTGGCAGGTGGTTCTCACTGTTAGGTGATATTAGCTGCAGCTGAGCTGAGCTTTTGTAAATCCTCAGAGTGGCTGAGGTCAGCTCTGTGAAAGTCTCCTTTTGTTTGCCTGAATTTACGATCCTCAGGAGTTTATAAGTTTTTCCCTTTAAGGCGGTTTTAGTGGCAGCACGAAACATTCCTCTCTCAGGTTCAGAAAACCCATCTTCCCCTTGAGCTCTTATTGCTTTCCCTTTATTACATTATTTTCATTGTCAAGTTAATTAAAACTGCTCAATATTATTACATTGTGGCATAAGCTGTCAATAAAAAAGCATTCATTATGGGGTTTAGGGGAGTAAATTAGAGGTCAAAGAGATCTAACACAAATCTACAATTCTCAAGCTTTTACAGTTGGAAATCTTGCAAATACAACCAGCTGATGTGAAACTAAAAATGGAAGTTGCAGTTTGAGTTGAGAGAAGTTGAACTGAGAGAGAAAAGAAATGGGAAAGAATCAAGACGTGTAGCCTGAAGTCTCAGTTGTTGTTTTTTTTTTTGTTGCATCTGTGTCGAGCCCAGCTTACAGTTCCAGTCAGATGAGGACGAATGATGGGAGGCAGCGTGAGAGGTTTGAAGTGCTTTTGAAATCTTAGCTTGAGTGGGGTTGAGGATGTTGTTTTGTGATGGCAGAAGGGTGATTAGAGACGTTCAAGAGTTTCAGAAGGGACTGAAAGTGGTGGTGTTCTGCAGGCTTTAACATCCGATGAGTCGCGAGTTGATTTCTTCAGAAGTGCAGCAACTCCTGCTGACACGGGAATGAGGTCCAGTGNGGGGGGGGGGGGGGTCAATGGTTGTCTGTGAGAAGACACAAATTTCAGGGCAGTGACGAGAGAAAGAAGTTAAGCCAGTTCAAGAGAGACAGATGAGCTGGTAGAACAGAGAAAAAGATTCAATTATCCCCAATCTTCTTCTCAGAATCCTCAGAGAGTGGGGAGGAGGTGGAAGGATGAAAAGCAAGAAAAGGTAGAGAATGTCTTTCAGGGGGTCAGAGGTGGAGGCATTTGGAGCAGTAAAGGATTGCTTTGAAAGCTGAAATGGCAGAAGAAAGAAGAAAGCGAGAGGTCATCAGACAGGCTGTTTTTGTGCCAACTTCTTATAGCTGCTTGAAGCTTTGGTAGTTCAGTTTGGAAGAATCCAGGCAGCAAGTGAAAAAAGACGGCCAGGATGCGAGAGGAGCCGGGAAGAGTGATCAAGGCAGAGAGGAAAGTACAATCAAAAAGAAGAAAGTGGAGGGAAAAGGAGATTGGATGCTGGAAAAGAAAGAAGTGTAGAGAGGCAAATGCCACAGTGAGGTGTGGAAAGGTTTAGGTCCCAGTATGCTTACAAAGTAGAATTTCCAGGGCAAAAACCATCTTGCAAGGCTCAAGACATGGTGATGAAGGTGTGTACGGGTCACCCAAGGTGAACTCTGCTGTTGGAGCAACATGTCCAAACTACAAACAGAACAAATTCTCCATCTTTCTTCCTACTCTGATTCAGATGATGAACAACTCTTTCTTCATCTTCTTTTTATCACAAAATGAAGCATTGCTATTTCCACTCCAAACTGCACCATGTTCGTGATGATTTTCAGATTTAAATTATACAATGACATATCAGCCTGCATTGGAACAAATAAGAATCACTACTATAATGGTTGCAGGAAGATATAACAAAGCAAAGCAATTGTGGTATAAAGATGATACAAAGATGCTACAAACAGGTCAAAAACAGGAAGTAACAACTGTGCAAATGTTGTCTTTGTCCAAAGTTGTTGTTTTTTTTTTTTTTCAGCTCTGTAACAACAGAAGAGGCTGAAATTACAGCAGTGAAGAGCAGGAAGTCATCAGTGATTCTGTCTAATCAGCACCACACACACACACGCACACAGCTGCCATGATTAATGCTGGTGGTCAGAGTTTAATTAAACACAAATTCCTCTCTCTCCCTCTCTCTCTCTCTCTCTCTCTCAAATAGAACATCACCATGTGCACTGTGTAACCACCTGTTTGTGAAATGAAGCTCATATGTTCACCAAAGTTTTGATAGAATAACAGATGTCAGGACTGTGAATGTGTAAATGTTACTCTGTCCACATTTCATCTTTAACAACGCCTTAATTTTTTAAAAGTTTAAATTTCTTTATATGATTGATGATGCGTTTTCAGTGTGATCAGATGTGTTTTTTGCTGTAGTCACATGTGTTTTGAGTATGATCAGATTTATTTTCAGAGTGATTAGATGAGTTTTCAGTGTGATCTGATTTGTTTTCAGTGTGATCAGAGCTGTTTTTTTTGTGTGATCAGAGTGTTTTCAGTGTGATCTTATAGTGTTTTCAGTGTGATCATTGTGTTTTCGGTGTGATCAGAGCTGGGTGTCTCCGGTCCATTTGCGTCGTCAGTGCATTGCAGCTTTAACTGGTCCATCATGCCTTGCGGTGTCCCAGTTCTGCTCAGATGTAATTTCCAGTCTCTGGTGTGCAGAAGCTGGGCAGCAGATGTGAATCCTCACGTCGGATGTCCGACAACCGGACATGTTTACATCGCCGCTTTCCAATCTGATGTGCGGGAAATAAACAAGATTGCCCGTTAAGTGGTCTGCGGGACATGCGGCGGAAAGTAGCGGATTTTATTCCCGGGAGCATTACCGAGAGTACAGCACGACAGGAGAGTTTAACATGTGCGGAGAAGCGGTGATCTGCGGCTGAACAGAGGTACGGTGCTCGGTTTTACCGGAGCTGAATGCAGTGAATGTGTCAGTGTGGATCATATACGTCAATCTGACCCATGTGAGCTGAGGCCATTTAAACAAAGCTGCCTTCAAATGTCCTTATTGACTATTTCATTCATAAATGACACACACACACACACACACTGATATAATCTGATCAGTGTGTAACTTTATTTTTCCTCCTTTACTTCCCTTTTAACTCACACATGCTCCATCAATACGTGTCAGATGAATTTATGCTCTGCTTTTGCTTTATACTTTACACTCGTGGATGGAGATTGTCTTTGCGCGTGGGGATATCTGCTCCGTGACCTACAGGAAGTGTGTGTGAGTGGACGCTGAGTGGATTTGCTGAGTGTGCTGTGGGTGAATCACTTAGCAGAGCTGTGTGTAAGCGCTCACTCAGCAGAGCTTTTAATCAAACTTTCTTCATCTGAGTCACAGTGGAAAGTCCTTGAAGCATGTGTGTTGGAAAGAAGGATGAAAGTCATTCATACCCTGTGTAAATATATAAAACTAAAAAAAAAAAAAAAAANAAAAAAAAAAAAAAAACACTGTAAAACTAAATAATCTAATTTATTTAATTCTGTTTCGCTTTACTTGATTACAGTTTTATCTATATGGTACAAAAATGCCACCTACTCTTTCTGAAAGTCTTTTTGGCTATCCCAGTGGTTCCCAAACTGTGCAACATGCATCTCCACTAGTACTTGAAGCGGCCATGGTGGTACAATAAAAGACTGGAAATTTCTGCAGAAAATCAAAACATTTGAAATCTATGGATGGAAATTCTGTTGTGGCAAATTTTTCACAAATCTGTGCACGGTGTGTACTTCCATTCTACACCAGTGCTTGTTGTGGTGATATTTAGATGTTTTGGTTTGTTGTCAATTTAACTTATCACTTGTAGCTGTTTAAAACTTGATTATTGTCATTTTTTTTCTGTGAAACTGCAAATTTTCTTGTGTCCGAGTTCTGATATAGGTGATGTTTCCAGAAAAACTAGAACCCTTCACCTCTTCACTGCTATCTAAACAGCACATTTGATTCCATTAACCAGTCCATATTTACATTTATGAATTTTGAATATCAAAATTAAAAAAAAAAAAATAGCACAATTGGAGCCCAAAATTCAGATTTGATTTTGCAGTGTAAATGCAATTGTGTTTATATTTCAGCAGACTCCTCCCACCGTCTTACTGTCAGCTCAGCCTGGAGTCTTAAAGGGTTACATGCTGATTATCTCCACCAAGCTGATTAGTTTTAACTTTTGAGACTGCAGTGGAGGAAGTTACCTCAGTGTGGTGCTCCAATGGAAAATATAAAGTTTGAATGGGGATATACTGATTTTCATGTATCTACAGTAAGTCGGTAAAAGCTTTTTTGCACATATTGTAGTGGAACTGATGACAGGCTGCCAGTTTACATTTGTTTACTCATCAGGCTGCAGAATTATGGCACGAATGCTCCAAAAGCTTGAAAGCTGTTATATCTTTTCCACTTCAGCTACTTCAACTCAATATGAAAAACATTTTCAGTCATGGCATATGTTAAATCTGTCATTTAGCTTGTTTATTCTCAGGGAAAACTCATTGTTTCTTTCACAAAGGGCGACAGCTTCTGAATGCAGCTCTGTTCTCGTCTGAAGCTTCTCATTCGGCTTGTTTCAGCTGAACCTGAAGCCGTCTCGCTCTCCTCAGCTGACAGAGTCGGTGTGGATGTAATCTCTAAAAGGCAGCACAGACAGAATCTACCGGTCTGCTGATTTAACATGGACAGATTTAAGCTGAAGTGAGAAATTGGGAGCAAGATGGAAAGGTGATAGGTGTGGGTTTTGATCAGGGACTAGCTACCTGAACCAAAATGCAACAGAGTGAGGCAATAGAACGGAAAAGCCGATTTTATCCTGAAACTGGCTTTTGCTGAGATAAGATTTGCAGTTAATTTTATGTAGCATACAATACCTACTCTCAAAACAATTACCCTTTGTCCTTTAATCTAGCAGGCATTAATAATATATATTGATTTTCCTTATTGTGTACACAGGAGTGTACATTATAAGGAGTAATGTATTTTTTATGAACTGTAATGTCGTGTTTGGTATGATGCCATGACCTGAGCCTGACATGAATTCCCCCTTCGGGAGGCCAACTAAACTTTAGTCATTCATAACGGTGAGCACTGCTGCTGAAATTGTACTAAAGGCTAAATTTGTTCCAGGAAATCCATTCTGGGAGTTTCCAGCAAAGCTCCATTGGATCCTGACTAGATTCCAGCACACCTTCATGTTTCCTCACTGACCAAACTCCCAGGAAACAAAGAGGAAGTGACAGGAAAGCGCGGGCAGGCGGCTTCTTAGTGATTGTTAGGTGCCCTCCAATCAATCCAGTCATCTGTGTAAGGCTCGGACAAAGCCTGAGCTGTGTCGCCATGGTGACGGATTGTTTGCATCCAGTCATGCCTCTAGCCATGGGAGTANCCCCCCACACACACACACACTCCAGCCCTTTTGTGCACCACTTGTTTGAGCAGTAAACCCCCTCCTGCTTCCACAACCTCCATGTTCCTTTAAAGCTGGTTGCTGATTACATCATCATCTGTTGTTGAGTTTCTCTGTGCTGCTTCAGATACATCATGTACTTTTACTCAAGTGTGATATTTAAGTACAGATTTGATGTACTGAGACTTCATTTAGGAGACATTCTTATTTTCCTTCAGTACTTTTCAAAGGGAAATCTTGTACTTTTATATTGTGCTAGATTCAGATTCTACATTCAAATGTGAAATAAGCTCATAAAATTGCACAGAATGCTCTTTATTTGCCCCTTTTTTCATCATTTGTTTCCTTCTTTCCATTTTATCAAAATCCCAAAACTGAAGATTAGTACTTTTGATACTTGAGTAGATGCATTACTAATACTTATTTATCTTTACTTGAGTAAAATTTACATGCATGACTTTTACTCTTTGTGAAGTATTTTCCAGTTGTGGTATTCCTACTTTAACTTAAGTAAAGGACCTGAGTATTACTTCCATACCTTGATATTAGTGTGTTTTGGAATGTTTTACCTGTTTCTGACTACGAGTGTGCAAGATTTATTGAAGCTTGTGTTTACAATCAGAATTACTCTGTTTTCCATTGGTTGCTTGCAGGCTGCAGGTGTAATAAGCAAAGGTCAGGGGTCAAGTCCTAATTAACGAGTTTGTTAAAGTTTAGTTGAGAGAATGCTCAGACTGAAAAACAGGAAATGAACTCTTTATTTAGGAGTTTGTGGTGCTCGCTGAGGAATTTTGTTAAAACCCATGTTGGTGTGAAATTAGATGCTCCTCATTTGTTTTTGTTTTGTTTTTTTAGTTTTGACACTTTTTTGACACAGTTTCAGGGATATCAGAAGAGATTTGTTACATTTTCATGCTGATCCCTCTGAATCGTCGATCCATGGCTGAGGAAATATGAATAAGAAATCCTGACTTGCCAGACTGTCAACCTCTCTAACTCTCTGCCTTTCTTTGGCATGCTGGGAATGAAAGTTAAGGGCAGACAGACTAAAATCACAGCTAAGTTTAGCACAACGCTTCATAGTCCAGACAAGCAGGGGTCCCTTCATCTCTGAAGCCCAGCAGCTGCTGTCTGACCTGCTGAGAGCTCAAACACCTCACATCAGCTCGTACACATCCTGATGAATCGTTTGATTGGGTAGTGAAAGGCAACATATATACTGATAACATACCAAAGCAAGTAATCTCATCAATGTCAAACTTGCACAAACAGTGCATGTTAATGTGTAATTTTCCTTTTTGAAAAATGCTAAGATGTTTTTATTTGAACATAGTCTATGACTCAAGACTTACCGTACTGTTATTTACAGTTACAAGTCTTTATATGTCGTTAATTCTAGTTTTATGCTTATTCCTGGCTTACATTGTGTTGTTTCCTGTTTTGTATATATACAGTATATATATTTTTAATATAGATTCACTGTTTGTCTTTCTTTATTCTCTAAATCTGCTAAAACCATGACAGCATGCAAAGTAGGAATCTCACATACGAGAAAACAGCTTTTACAAATGACAAAGTTTATTGAATCTTGAATTAAATAAAAAAGGCACCAAAAGACTTATTATTATTATTATTATTATTATTAAGGAATGGGTATTGAAGTCAAAGTTTTGGTATTTTTCTCTCACCAACAACATTGGGATCCAAGAAAATGATAAATTAACCAAAGATCAACCAGATGCAAAAACATAAAGAACTTCACACTGATCACCTGAAAGTTGATGTGGCAACATCAGTATTTGACATATTCAGGTTTTGATGCTGAAGAGGAGCGTCTCTCCTAGAATACTGGGATTAATTCTCCTGTCCTGGACTCTGTTAATCATCACTATGTGGATGATTCATCACGCAGCTGGAATGTTGAGCATTGAGTCTGACTGTTTATTAAAGGAAATTCCAATACCTTCGCCACCTTTCCCACAGGTTCTGAGTTTATTTATGGAGGTGTTGTGTCGAGCTGATACAAACAGTGGTAGTATATTTATCCTGCAGCTATTTATTTGTGTTATATAGATCACTGGGTAGAGCTAATACTAGTGGCAGTACATTTACAGCGAAGTGGAACTTTCCCAAAACAGAAGCAGGCTGCATGGCCCAGCATATAAAAGAGTCTAACTCACCGAGGCTTTGCATCATTTGTTTATGCACTCTGCTAGAGGGGCGTCAGAGTAATTGTAATTTAAATCAAAGACATAACTGTCACCAAGGGAACATGGAAATGATGATGATGAAAACTCAGAACTCAGAAAAGCGGTGATGAAAGAGTGATGAAGGTGAGTGAGGCTTGGTGGAGCCTCCTTGGGATTCAAGTTAACACGGTAAAGAAAATTGAATTTCATTTCCTCGAGGAAACGGACTTAAGTGGCTGTGTTTTTAGAGCTGCTGTGTGAGGAATTCAATTAGTTCAGTGCTGAGTCCGAAGCCAATGTGGCGTTTTATATTATGACCTTAAAGTTACCAGGTCAGCGATTCTATATATTGTGTACTGTAGCTCATACGTACACGTGTTTGATACCCACTAGAACAGCATTTGGAGTGGGTCTAAGCTGGAAACCGAGGCCTCAGGCAGCACCAACATCACAGATCAGAGCTGATCGGCTTCTTTCTGCAGCAAGTCTGAACATCTGCTGCTGCACAGCTGCCCAACTCAAAAACTCCCATGGTGCTTTATGGAGTTGATAAAATCATACTGCACGTCAACCGGCATATGTGGTGATATTTGCATCAAGGGAGCATGAGAGCACGAGATGCTTAGTTGAAGAAAAACTGTAGTGTTTTTTTTTTTTTATTATTATTTCTGATGCTAAGGTTTGACATTTTCATGGCTCTCTCCTGTACTGTAAATTATTTGATAGCTGAAGGGTGTTTCCAAGGACGTGAATCATCTTTTAGCACAGTTACTACAGTGGTGAGGTGACTTGTATTTCTAGAAACACTGATTTGCCGCCCTGCAAGAGTTACATCTTGTCAAATTTGACATTCATCATTTCAAAAGGGACGTATTATGCTTTTTTGTTATTTTCCTTTATTTTTAGATTATAATACAGTCGGGAGTATTTGCTGGACAGTGTCAACGTTGCAAAACTTTAGGTTCACGCCTACAGAATGTATCCAGTAACACACACTCACAGGTCCTGACTGCCCTAAAAAATTAGTTTTTCATTAGTGCTTTACTTCTGTAACGTGTTGATGACAACATGTAACACATTTGAATTAAAAAAACAAAAACTAAACTCCTGGTTACACGGAGTCCATGGGTGTTTTCAGCTCAAATCTGACACAACTGGCCAATCAGAATAGAGCAGACTTTTATGGAGGGGCCTTCAAGAGACAGTATTCTTAATGGGCTGTTGTCACTTAGTGTGCACAGCGGTGCAGCAAAGGAGGATAGAAGCAGATTGGTATGTTTTTAGCACATTGAAGCATTGTTAATGTTTCAAAATAGATGCCTAAATGAAAATAACATGGAAACCTGTATAATATGTCCCAATCTTTGTTCTTAAATCACTATAGCACAGCCTCTCGTAGCTTGCTGCTTTATTCCCTCACTTTTCTCTCATCAAAAGTCTCATTAAGAATAAAAGTTCTTTCAATATTTATTTGAAAAAGAACTAACAGCTCAACTGCTGCTGAAGCTTATTTTCCTCTCTGTTGTATTAACAGGGTTATGATAATTGTATCACAGAGCAGAGTGAATGACTTCAGCATGCATCCTCTCGTAGATGTGCCGATAGCAAGCGTGTGAGTGTGTGTGTGAGAGAGATCAGATTTACAAACTCGTGTCAGAGCTGTTCCTCCTGAATGAAACCAGTGTGATTTAGATATTTGTACATCATAAATAAACATTACGTTAACATTCTGTGCTTATTACTAACATCATCACATCATCCGTTAGTGGGCTGTGAATTATGAAACCTTGTCATGGATCTTTAATAAAATGAATGATGCCAGGTACTATTCAAGTTTATTCAGTTTCTCTAACATTTTAACTCCTTACATCCCAAAAGTTGTTTGAACCCCAACTTCTTTTCTTCTTTATTTTAACTACTTTCACAGTTCACCTCCCATTCTGTCTTTTTTTTCTCATTTCCATCAACCCACACCTCACTGTTCCCTGCTGTTCACTTTCCTACTGAGATGCATCCATGTGAATAGTCTAATTTACTGAGCTGTAACAGGCATCTGGGTTCACAGGCATCCTGCAGTAACTGCCTACAGTTACAAATCATCCTGCTCTCTGCCAAAACCGAGCCTTCGCCTTACCAAATGCCTCACTGCAGAGGATAGCGCAGTGTAATGTGTTCTCAATAGGAAAACGCCTTGAGGGGGGCTGGTAATTAAATTGCAGGAGGAATGGGAGCCCCATTCCAGCTGCGATGAAGATGGAAGAGACCTAAATCGTTAAGGGAGGCCTCAAGCAATGTGGAGGTCAAAGATCAGAGCCGAGCTGATGGCGTAGTCAGGAAAAAAAAGGATAGCTGCTCAGGAGGGTTGCAAAAGTGCGGGCATTAGACACCTGCTTCACTGCTCTGATCTGCACTGTTGCGTCGGCTCGCTGTCGTGGCCTTGCCAGGTTCGTAATGATTGCCGTGCTGCTGAGGTGCTTGTGTCAGCACTTTGAAATGGCTCTCGTCCTGCATGCGTGCAAGTGCTGTAAGCTTCCCTGCACTGACATCAGCAAATGAAAAATATATCGGATGAGGCCTGTTAGACGGTCACAATCACTGCATCACAAATGCATTTGTACAGCGATTTGTCAGTGTTGCAGCGAAATAATTCAGAAGAACGAGTGCAGTGCTGTGACTCGCTTCTACAGTGAGTTGATGCACAACTTTGTGGTGCTTATTTGGGTGATATTGATCTAAAGCAAGATTTTAGCCGTTTCCATATTGTAATAAATCTTGCAATCTTCATCTGAAGGCCAGTTGTTCTCACATAAGTGTTAAAATGTCCTGTTTTACACACAATAAAACTGTCTGGAGTATGTTATTAAATGACAACTGATGCAAGAAAGTGCACGCAGGTGGAACTCTTAACTTCTTGTCCAAAAAATATGGCTACCAGTTCCCAGTGTATTAGCCTACTTGTGGATGAACTGTGGGTTTCTTACAACATAGCAATGTGTTTGTGTGTGTGTAGACTTTCTTGATCATCCATCCAGGGCAGGGGTGAGTCAGGGTGAGTTGATTGGGTTTGCATTGGCCAAATGGGCAATACTCAACATTATGAAGGCTGATGCAGCATGTCTTGTTTTGACACCAACAATAATCAACCTGCACCTTCTATTCACTACAGCTGCTGACATTATCAATGCCCGACTGAAATTGTGGCACTTAGACACCAGAGTGTCAAAACAACCACCTGATGCCAACTAACACATTCATGGATGCCAGTAACACTGAGTCAGTTGGCAGATATTTGCTGAATGTTTCTACCGTCTTGGATCTGACGGTGTTTCTACATTAGTTTGAGGTCATTTAGCACCTGTACTTTTTGTTGTAGAAGTGGCCAGGATAAGCACTTCAGATTCCACAGGGTTTCTTGATGAAACCACATCATTGTCATTATTCACAAAACACTGAAGGAACCTTCTGGAGCATCCCTTTTGTTGATATCCAAATCATAAACTACCATTGTGTCCACTGGAGCCTGGGTAAGGACTTGAGGGGACGAGCTCAGAGATCATTTTCTGTATTTTTTTTTCCTAATTTTTTTTGTATCAACCTATGTTTTAACCCTAACAATTTTGTATTCACACCTCTGTTGTAAGGTCTAAAAGGATTCTGGCTAATGAAATAAAACACTAAATGGAATAGGACAAGACAGGCTTTAGTGGGTATAACAAACCTTTGTCAGAACACTGGCAGCTTTGATATTTGTCTTTAAATTCTTTACAGTTCAAGTTTGAAATGAAGGGAGCACATCTATGTTCCCAGGATCCCATGTTCCCCAGTTTAATAGTCTGTTAACACACACTGAGTGTGTGTTAACAGACTAACCCTAACCCTAATCCTAAACCCTAACCCATCATGTGCTCTATTGTGCTATATAAAGCTGAGTAACATAGGATCCTGGGAACATAGGAATGATCCTGAAAAGAATCCCCTGGTCCCAAATTTCTAGATTTTGACATAAGTAAATGTGGTCCTGTGGGCCGCTATGGAATAAAATCAGCAGTAGCAGATGTGGCTAAATCAAAATGCTGCCAATTGTTTTTACTTGCAGACAGCCAAGAGGCTTTTGGCTAATCATTTCCTGTGGCTAGCTAGCTAGTTAGCGGTCATTCCTATGTTCCCCAGCTCTATATAGCACAATACAGTACATAATGGGTTAGGGTTATTCTGTTAGCACACACTTACCGGGTAATGTGTGTTACTGGGAACATAGATAGGCTCCCGCTAAGTACCTAGCTAATGTTAGAGTCACAGAACAAAATAACATTTATTACATATTTGCATGTAACAAATAACCTGAAAAAGACTGCAAATCCTCTTTTCAAGGTCACCGTTTGAGACAGGGCCAATGTTTTTAATCCTGCACACTTCCTGAAGGTATAATGGACCCTTTAACCTCAACTTTTGTTTTCCTCTTTTCAAGGATGATAAGGAAACACTGTTAGCACCCTCTAGTGGTGTGGAGGAATGAGGGCCTCTGGATGAAGGCCATGGAGCTCAAAGTGTGGGTGGATGGAGTGCAGCGGATCGTGTGTGGGGTCACGGAGTTCACCACATGTCAGGAAGTGGTCATTGCTCTAGCACAAGCCATAGGTAAGATGAAAACACTACTTACATCTATCAGCTGTTCTCTGTAAAGCTGATAGATGCTCACAGGATGCACTGAATGAGTTGAATATCAGGGGAAAAGTGGATTATTGTTGGTTTTGTTTTGGCTAATTGACAGCCCAGCATAAATACAAATAAAAGTTATGATGAAGATAAATTCAACTGAACTATAAGATGAGATGAAATTCACTTTGATTCATGTGCTGAAAAAGTTTAACAAAAGTGGTATAAATGATATCTTGACCTACATAAATGCCTGTGGGGATTCTGGGCTGTTGGTCGTGTCCAAAAGTGTCAAGGCAAGTTGTCAGACATGCTGCAGATGATAAATTGCTCTGAAATGAAAAGTGACTGGAGGACAGGAGGTTATTTATTTATTTATTTATTTATTTTTGGGGGCTGCAGAAAATGAGTCATGCCAGACTTTACTTCATGGATGTATTGTGTGCATCTGCATAGAAAACAGCTGACAAACATGTTGCATGTTCCACAGCACCACAACATCAGTCTCTACTTAATATGGGGCAAACTCAGACTTTGACTCAAACTGATGACAAATTTTAAGTCATAACAGAGACTTTATCCAATACAGTCAGAATAGCAATAAATCTTGAATGGCACATAAACTGGGATTTTACAGTAAACCTCGAGAGATTTCTCTGAGAGTTCAAATGTGTCTTTCACAGTGACAGCAGCAGGAATTATGACGGCCGTGTCCTTTGTGTTTTCTCTGCCTTTTGTCCAGGCGTGGCACTTTGATATGAATGGCTGTAGTAATGAATGTGCTTCTTTTACAAGGATCTTTGTGTGAAAGGGGGAGTGACTGTGGATGAGGAGGGATTTGCTCTTATCTGTGTATACAGGCAGACACACACACACACATACACACAGGGCTGTGAGCCATTGAAGCTACTCTCTTCCTCAACACAATCGCTGTTTGTTGAGGTTTCCCAGTAAAGTTCTTTCATTCAGCACACTGGTAAACTTCTTTGAATCTAATCGTGCACAAGCGTGGGAGATTTGTGAACACATTCAAATAAAGCAACCCATCGTTGCTTTAGCTCTCTTTATTCTGATGCACTTGAAACTTGAGTTTGATCATTGTGTCAGCTCCTATGCAAGGGTCTGTGCTTCTGATTTGATGTTAAGAAAAAAACAAGAGACTGCAGCAAGAAAAAAAATTAGCAAAGTTTTTTTTACAAGCTGGAGGTGAGAGCTGGTTTTTGATTTCACTCTAAGCTGAATTCCAATAAACTACACATGATTCTATAAAATCATGTATGACCTTCTTTATATCAGATATAAAAGGTACTAACTACAACTGCAAAAGTTCTACAGGAAAAGTTTTACTGTCACAGTCTCTGATGCCAACACAGGATGATATCTCAGGATACAGGCTGACTTCAAAATGAGTTGTGAAGCCTACAGAAAAGTCTCTGGACTCATGTCAGATCTGAGGAATGTCATTCTTTATTTAATTCTAAAGGACTTAATGTCTTTCCACCCAGGACGCACTGGCAGATACACTTTGATTGAGAAATGGCGGGACTCAGAGCGTCACCTGGCTCCGCACGAGAACCCTGTGCTGTCCCTCAACAAGTGGGGTCAGTATGCCAGCGACGTTCAGCTTATCCTGCAGCGAACTGGGCCGTCTGTTAGCGAGCGGCCCACCTCTCACGGGCAGGCTCGTGTTCCTGAGCGTGGCTTTTACCGACAGAGTCTCCCGCCTCTGGCCAAGCTCCGTCCCTCAATGGCGGACCGTTCGTTCAAACGCAGAGAACCCAAACGCAAGTCACTGACGTTCACTGGAGGAGCCAAGGGTCTACGGGATATATTCAGGAAAAACCGTGATGCTCCAGGTAAAATAAATCACTGTCCTGTTTCTGGTGGATCCTCAGAGACTAATGGATTATTGGCTGATTTATGTACACCATTATAGATTACAGAGAGTGGACAAAATAACAGGAACGCTTACATTATCAAACCATTCCACAGCCAAACAGTCGCAGCACTGTGGGGTGAATCTGAACCTGAGCAGGGTTGGAGGAGGGGGAGTAGCGTCTGTACCAGGGAGTCCAGCCAGAGAGCTGAGCCGGCTGGTGCAGCTGCAGAGGAACAAACTTCAGGCCCTGGAGAGCCGTCTGCTGGGCTGTGAGGCCGAGCTGAGGGACTGGGAGGAAGCCGCTGGCGAGGCCAATGAAGTGAGGAAAACAACAGCTGCTGCTGCTGCTGTTATTTACATGAAAAGTAGACTTTTACATGCCCACCTTAGTTCACAGCAAATGTTAAATACAAGCACAAATGGATCTTAAGTTCCCACATTGAATATTTATTTAATTCTTCTCCTCAAGCCTACTTTTGTACAGATTGTTCAGTGTTGGCTAATCTGTGCTGCGCTGTACCCACCGCTTCCAGTTTTAAATACATTTCTCACTTGTTCTTAACCATTTCTAGTTGCTATGACTATTATAATGAGCATTTTATATTCTCTTTGTGGCAGTAAGGGTTTCAAGTCTACTCATACAGTATTTCCATTCGCCAGGGAGGAAACTTGGAGGAGGAGCTGCTGCTTTTAGAGCAGAAGGTGAGGAGAAATGAAGCGGAGATAGAGGAGGAGGAATTCTGGCAGAATGAGCTTCACATTGAGCAGGAGACTGAGCGGCAACTCGGGCAGCAGCTAGGTGAGCTGCAGGGTCGCCTACGTGACTGCGAGGCGAAGCTTTCAGAGTACTTAGCCCGCATACAGGTAAGCTTAGCATCATGGGAGCGTCGACTGGTTCCCGGATATTAAACTGTCCTCTAATTACTGTCATGTTCTGCTGTGTAGAGTATGGAGTCAGGTCTGGAGCAGGACCGGCTGCAGAAAGAAGCCGAGGACAACCAGCAGGTCGATGAGGAAGAGGTACAGTCTATCCTGCTCACAAACGCCAAAAAAGCAAACCACGGCAAATATAATGTTGCAGTAAATTCAAAAATATTATCCAGTCACCAATAAAAATCCAGCCAACAGTCAGCCACAAGTACTGACTCCATTCTAAATTACTGTTTAATAATTTAGTAAATCCCCAAAAGTAGTGTAAGGCCTCAGGGATTGTCCAATTTTAGTATTTTTCACAAACTAAAATTTCATGTCATAACTTTCCACGTCTCCTGCTGCAGTTTCAACAATTGTTGCAGCTCTCTAATGTAATAAATATCTCAAATGCCAAGGACAAATTTGATTGTGCTATATTAGGAGTCTTAAACATGACCAAATTTAGAAGCTTCAGTACTTAGCAAAAATGACATAACACTGCATTGTATTTGACCCTGAATTATAATTGTGTCTTCTCCTACTTTATTCCTCTGGGCCTTTTTGCTTTTTTTCCCCATCTGTTTCAACGGGAACACTGTGATGAGTGTTGTCTTTTGCGCCATGCTGTGTGTACTTCAGGTGCGAGCCCAGCTGGAGAAAGTGAGGGCCGAGCTGGAAGTGCAGAGCCAACACACGGCTCTGCTGGAGAGCAGCTGCAGGGCTTTGGAATGCTCGCTTGGACAGTCCAACAAGAAACTACAAGTCTGTTTGTATTTTTACTTCATTTTCAGCATCTCCCTCTCATTGCTGTCAGGAAGTCAAACTTCCGCTTGGCATCTTGCTAAAGAATTCATTCCCGTTACTCGTGGAAATGCTGCAGAAGTTTAATTTCAGGAACTGTTTTTAAAAATGCTTATTAAAAGTTTGGTAAGTTTGCCCCTGAGGTGTGAAATTTTAAATATATCTCAAAAGTCCTCACAGGTGGAACCATAGAAATCTAAGCTTATTAAGCTGTGGGCAGTGAGGCAAAGCATAATCTCTGGCTTCAAGGGATGTGCAGTGTATCCTTGGCTGCTTATATCCTAGTATGGATTGAAACGGTATATGTGCGAGCGAGGTCCAGGAGGGTGTGGGAAGCATGAGGTAATGAGAAGCGGAAGGGAGGGAGGTATTACAGCATTCTTTGGCTGATTAGAGAGGAGCCTGAAGAAGTACACAATCCCTCCCCTGCAGCTGCAGAATTACCATCTGGGAACTAACTCGTCTTAGTGCAGAAAAACTTTTTTTTTTTTTAGCCGAGTCCACTGGAGAATAAGTTCTAGAGCTGTACTTCGCAAACTTTTCAGCCAATCACAGAAAAACAGAATTTCCATACATTTCAATTGTTTTGATTCTCAGCTGAATTTTAAGTCACCTGATGTACTACCAGAGGATGCTCCAGGTACCAATGGTAGCATATGTACCACCAGTCGAGAACCATTGTTATGGAGACATCATAAAAAGTTAGGATCGCTGTTAAATCCATTGAAGCCTAATGATTTTCTTATATAAGGAAATCAATAAGCAATCAGTACGTATCACGAGAATATGTAATTCTGATGCAATATTTGGAGGTGTATTACTCCTCTTGTACTGGCATAACATCAGCCTCAGGCGTCGACCTTCTTCAGCCATCAGTGTTTTTCCATGACAGGAGAAGGAGCAGGAGCTGGAGCAGCTGACGAAGGAGCTCAGACAGGTCAACCTCCAGCAGTTCATTCAGCAGACTGGTACCAAGGTCACCGTGCTGCCTGCTCAGCCCACAGCGGAGAATAACAATGGTACACACGCACACACACACACACACACACACACACACACGTACGTAGACATACACATGNACAATGGTACACACGCACACACACACACACACACACACACACACACGTACGTAGACATACACATGTAGACCAACAGACTCTTTGATGTGTCTTATTATCACTAAGAATTTCAGCTGAAGGCATACAGTATCCGCTAAAACCTGACATAGTGTAGAAATTGTAGAAGCATGGATATGGTCACAGTGCCCCCTTGTGGCCATACTGAGAATAACATTAGATTGTGGACGAGCTGGTGAGTCAACTGGACCTGAACAAATTACTGGATTGTTTTTCCATCTGTAATCATGTTTCTGCAGTTCAGTTCGATATTGAAACTTTATTAATAACACATATTCGTTCAGACTGAAATTATTCATAGTAGGGTCACTCACAGATTGTTCTGGATCACAGGAATAACATAGAAGATTCTTAAACTTTAAAGTGGCACTAAGTTTCTATCATTAAACTCTCTTGCTACAGAAGTTGAGTCCGGCTCTCTGAAACGACTCGGCTCTTCGCGTGTCTTACCCAGCGACCTCCGTGCTCTTCAAAGCACCGTCTCCTCCAGCCTCAACCCCGAAGGCATCTATGTTTGACCCCAAACTATCCAGGAGACATTTCCAGGACACGTAATGTGGGCGGCAAAATGGCCTAGTGATTACTAGGAGGAACTGGAACTCTATGAATGTCCAAACTGCTGAAATGCTATTGAGCAAGACACTGAAACAAACTCCAGGTACACCTGTTCATGTCAATGTGGAGGGAGTTGGTGAAAATGGCAAATTACACTGAAGATCAATGATGTATGTCAAAAAAAGAAGCTAGTTTGTCAAGAAAACCTGCATCTGCTTTACATCTTCCACCCTTTGGCTCATCTTCACCCTACAGGGACTGAAAGACAAAATTTGAATTTTATTCTCAGAACTCACCCATTTGTTCTGAAAGAAAACTTTCAAGATTTTGATTTTAGCAGCAGACTGAGTATTTAAAGAGAATTTATCAGGATGGGCACATGTTGTAAATACAGGCACATGCATGAACAGGCACTAACCATAGCCATATCTGATTGCCTTACTCTGGTAATTTGAAACCAGACGTCCATATCTAAATTTACCTGTAAACAACACGCCATATAAATTTAGTATTGGATAGAATTTGTGGCATCAATTCAGGTGATTTCTAGTCATGGTGACTGATGTCAATAACTCAACAATACCGGTAGTTTTATGCATTTGTGCACATTTATCAGTTTTTTTTTTTTTTTNAGTTTTTTTTTTTTTTGTTTTTTTTTGTATTAAAAGTTTGGACAGGAAGTACATTTCTCACACATTTCACACTCTAATGGAAATATCTTAACTCAGTGGTTCTCAAACTTTTTACCACGTCTTAGCAAACCAGAACATCTATGTTCCACCTCATCAACAAGCCAAACATGCTAAGAAAAATTGCAGAAAAAAAGTTGTGTATGCTGTACTGAAATTGAGAAGTTTGTAGGACCAAAATACATGGTGTGCACATGGGACAAGTTGTGATATTTTATCTAAATTAATAATAATAATAATAATAATTCTAAAAGAGAATAATAATTAAATTTTTTAAAAAACTTTCTTTATCAAACACATTTTATTTATGAATAATTTTCCACAATAGAATTTCCATACATTTTAATTGTTTTGATTTTCTGCAAAAATTTCCAGAGTAATCTGGCATACCACCAGGGGCCGCATGAAGCCCCTTTAGTGGTACACATACCACAGTTTGAGAACCATTGTAATAAAGGGTGTAAAAAATCCCAGAAGAGAAAACAGCTACAATGTCCTCCTTCAATAATATCATTATCTATTTGATGTTTCTGATTTGGATTATCCCAGATCCATTACTTCTTTTTCAGAGTGACTGCAGCCTTTAAATTTAATGACGTCATAATCAGTCTGACCACTGGGTGGCAACAAACATGTATTATTCAAAAGATTGTGTGGACGATATTCCTGCTCTCAGTTGATTCTCATGGCTCATGTAATTCTCAGCACTTTAACTTTTAAATGTTTGTCTGAGGTGCCACTTTAAAATATTGCTTGACATGTTTGTGCTATGTTACTTAAGCAGGGAAAGACACACAGACACACACACAGAGAAAAATTATTATGCCCACAGGCTGTATTCATTTGTTCCCTCTCATTTCTAATATTTTAAAGAAGTAACTGTGCCATCTGTTTACTAATTATTTCTCTGAACTAAAGATGTCTCATATGAACCAAAGCTAGTGTGGTGAAGCATACGATTAGTTAGATGAATGTACTTTTTATATGTATGCAGCTTATGACATATTCCTGCTGTAGCTACCTGAGTCAAAACAGTAGTTGGATATATTTTTCTGGTTTGTGCCGTTCAGTGGCAGGTGGCTGGGCTCTGTCACACAATAACACTTGTGTGACAGAAAGTTTCTAACTTTCTGACACGTATCATGACAGGAAGTTCAGTTTGACATGTGTGACTGACAGATGGTTGACAGTAAACATTTGGTTTTCTGCACAGGGTAAAACAAACAAAAAAGAAGAGGCCTGATTTTTATTCTACTCGCCCATTTGTAGGTGAGTTTAATCTCGCGAAGCCGTAAGGGAGATTGTGCTCCTGCGTTGAGTTCCTGTTATTCTGCTGACACTAATTGCATTGGAAGAAGCTCGCACCGGAGCTGTGACTGTACCATAAAGTGAATTTCCTCCATGTGAAGGATTTGCCTTTGTGTGTGTGGAAAGCTAACTGGAGGAATCCGCACCAGAAAATTTCAAACTATTCTCAGAAATCTTTCAGGGACTGATGTTATTTTTTCCCCTCTGTATGCAGTATTATCGTCATGGCAACGACTTCAGCTGTGACACCGACTATAACCATACCAGAACCACAGGTCTCATTGATTTGAAGTTTTGAAAACTGGCATGCCTTACTGAGAAAGAACTGTAAATAATTCTACATATCATGGCAGCATATTGAAGTGAGAAAGATGCAGAATGCTAAAGAGGTTTTTAATAGGCTGATTTGTGTGCATGCAATAATGGGTGCTTGGTTTATTTGGACTCTAATTGGTGGCTTCCCAGGATGCAACACTTCGTTTGATGCATTTTATCTTTCTTTTGTTTTTAATGATACACAGCATTATGGGTATTTTAACTTGGTAAAGAACAGATATACTTATGCACTCACACACTTATCTCACCTTTTCACTTTTAGTTGTGACAAAAGACAGCATTTGTGGACTTGAAGAAAATCACGTTGCATCGGAAAGCTTTTTTTTTTTTTTTTTTTNTTTTTTTTTTTTTTTTTTGTATTTATGCATAGAAACATTGCCAATAACTGGTTTGTATTGTGCCATCGATGGTGCTTTTCAGTAAAGTGCATATACAAATGAGATGGAGCCATTATGGAAACAGTTTCATACAAATGTTGCAGACAGACAGCTGAAGGAGTTTTCAAGAAATTAATTAACGTAAGTCATTTCAAGTTAAAATTATGTATTGACTTGCACAGGGACATGTACAGATGTTTAGATGAAGATGTACTCTGGCTCATAGTTGCACAGATTTGGATTTAAGGGAATTTTGTTTGGAAACAATGTGTATTTTGGCTAATGAGTCGTGTTGAATGCCATCAGCAATCATACTGTTCCCATGAATGTTTCACTGGTTAGAACGATGATCTCTGCTTCTCAGCCATTAGACAAGAAAAATCTTTATTTATTATGCCAGTTTATTAGCATTTTGCATCCATTACTCACAAATGCACCTAGTGTATCTCTCAAACAAATTTGCTTTTGGTGTGTTCTTTGGGTTATCGTTCAGCCACTGTGGATGAAAGTCATTCAAATCAAATACAAGGCCAATGTAAAATATATAAATAAATGGAAAAATATAAAACTAACATGGGAGAAATGAATAAACTGTTATACAGTGCTGGATGCTGTGATTTATTTGCATTTCATAATTTCACAGTTAAAAAAAAAAAAAATTCTTTTTTCTTTTTTTTTAAAAACATTACTTAATTTAACAGGTTCCAACATAGAGTTACATGGGAAAAAATGTATGTCTCCATTATGAAATATAGTCCCAGGAGAACATGGCTTTCACCTAGAAATAAACAACCATCCCTTCTACATTTAGACATACTTGTTAGCAGGCGAAATGTTGAATTTTAAGGGGCGTGTATCACCTGATCATTTGATTTTGAAAGATTATGGGATATGGCAAAATAAGACAAAAAAATTAATTCAATTTAATGTTTTGGAAAATGGTTGGTAGTAACATTGTATGTGGGCAATATTTATTGGGCTTAAACATTCAAAATCACCAGTCTGGTCCTTTAAATGAGATGAAATAAAAGCACAGATGACCTGGTTTGAATCTACGAAGGTTTAAAACATCTCAGTTTCTTCTGAAATGCAGAATCACACTGTGTTCTCCAAACGTCAAGTATCTGTCAGAATCAGTCGCAGCTCTCTGACTTACGACTTTGTGTTGGACGATTGATCGCAGTGAAGATTCTCTAGCTGGCGAGTGAAATAAAACCAGTCTGAGATTTGTTTTCAGCTGAAAACTTCTGATACCACACAGAGTTTGAGAACTTTGGTTATCACACCGGGCATATTGGTGGAAAAAGCCATTTGTCCCTCAGTCTTCCTGTCCCCCAGTGTATTCCAGCTCTAATACTTTAACAGGGCTCGGCAGTTCAGGTCAGAGGGGCTCTGATTGCATCTGTGACCCTTTCACACCAGACAATACGTGAAGATATCCAACCCAACATGCCTCACGCTCATCCAGCCTGGAATATCACTTTCTGTTGTATCAAGAAACTTGTCTCCTGTTGTTTGGGAAACGTCATCATTAGATTCCATATTTAGCCATTTTTAGCAGGCATCACTTTGGGTGGTTGGTACAGTGGATCTCATTAGGGAATAAAACTCCTCTGGAAGTGACAGCAGCTCTCACCAAACAGGCACCAACCAAACCTCCAGCCATTAAAACACTACAGTATTACTCCATTCAAGCTGCTATTGTCTAAAATGCTGCTGCCTGAAGACTATAAATGGAGGCTCAAATGCCAAATATAACAGGGATGGTGGTTTGTGGGGAAAATGGATTGGATGGTAACCATTTAGATTTCCACTTCAGGTCGTTATCTCCCATCTTTTGATGTGTGTCAACATAAAAAGTTACAGATGGGGCATCAAAATCACTTTCTGAATTTAAATAAATGATATAAAATAGGCCAATAGTATTTTTTTATTTTTTTTGGGTCTATTTTGGGTGAATCCCTCCTGTTAGGTGAGAATTTATCCAAATCTCTTCTCTCTAAGCTTCTTTTTCTACCCTGAGCTCCACTGATTCGATTATCAAGTCCCTCAGCTTCCAAAAACATCAAAGTAGTTTGATTTTTATCGAGAGGAAATCTGTGACGAGACTTTTGTGAGAATCCGTTTGGATGAAGATCAGAGATTTTTTTTGTGAGGTGTAGCCGTGAGTGAGTTAAAGTCTTCACGGCATGACCAGGATGAGTAATCTTTTTACACTTATGAAGCTTAATTAGTTAACTTTACTTCCTAAATTATAATGCGAACATTGCGCCTTGGATGAACTAAACAATTGAGTTTAGAATGAATTACAGTCATGCCAGAAGACTGATTGAATTATGCACAGTGCTTGTGTGTTCTGGTGTGTGTGTGTGTGCATGTGGATATTTGCTGTCATTAAATAGCCCCTTGGCCCCTCTCCTGAATTTGTTTATTCTGCACTGGGCATGGGAGTAGGTGGCAAACAGATGGGCATCCATGAATTATGGAAATGATGAGCTTTGATTAACCACCACACACACACTCTGCTGGATAAAAGTAACTCCAAGTTATGCGGCACACCAGGCCATGCCGTCAGTCACTCAGCAGCACGACAGACCGGAAGCTTCACTGATGTTGTTTATCCTGCTAAATATTTTATATAATTCTTTAAAGATTTCAGATTTACTTGTGTCATGCATTACTCATACTGACAGAACAAAGTAGCTCATCATCTGCAAATAATGGCAAGGAAGCATTTTATTAGGGTTCATAAATTTGGGTATCAAAACCAAGAATGGAATATGGGATTCTGGTCTTCATTAAGTCTGTTTCATGCTTCAGGCATCCAAATTGAAGTCACACAGAAAGACACACTCTGTCTCATGGCGCCTTCTCGCTACATCCTAGAGTTTGTAACTATGCTGATGTGAACATTTCAAAAATATGCCGTAGCCTTAAAGGACTGTACCACCCATTTTGCATGTTTGAGCCCAATATATTCAATTTTCATAAAGTTACGTTTCTGATAACCATTTCCCAAAGGATAAAACCGTATTTCAGCTTTCCTGATTTTTGCAAAATCTCTTAATCTTTCAAAATCAAAGATACACCCACCTTAAAAATTGATGTTACACCTGCTAATAGTTAAGCAGCCTTATGAAGTCATGGTCATTTAAATTTTTCGATAAAAGCAAGTCTTCTTTTGGGACTATATTCCCCGGTGGAGACATACTTTCACTCCATGCTTTTTATTGCACTTAANCTTCTTTTGGGACTATATTCCCCGGTGGAGACATACTTTCACTCCATGCTTTTTATTGCACTTAAATGCTAAAAGTACGAAACGTAAAAAAAAAAACCCTGAATACTCATCTGGTTCATGATGATGGATTACCTATCCCAAGAACATTTCAAGAAGCTGATTTTAATAGCGTAGCAGAATGAGCTGAAAGCAATGGCGGTCTGGAAGGTAGGAAAAAAAAGTTTTTAATTCACCGTTCTGGTAGTATGCTTTGGGAAATTATTGTCAGTAACATTATGTGTATGAAAATTAAATATATTATGCTCAAACATGCAAAATAGGTGGTATGGTCCTTTAAGGTTGTCATACATTGTCCTTTACATTTTGGGATAACATTGGTTTGCCACAAGAAGAAAACCACACAAAGTGTAAAAGCTTTACATGCCTGAGTAAATCAATTTACAATCACATAATCTAGCTCTGTTAATGTGATGAAACCAGATTTCCAAAGTTTGGAGTGTTTTCATAAAGTGTTTAAAGCTCTTCTAAAAACAAAACAATATTTGACAGGTGCAAATTATCTGGAATACAATACTGTCTGGAAAACACTCCTGCAACCAACACCCTCTCCTTTAGCATGTGATTGCCTCCCCCCNCACACACATATATACACACACACCATCCCCCCCACTATGTTCCCATCATTTTCATAAATGAAGAGAGACAGCCTTATTCCGGAACCAACACGGAAAACCAATTAAAAAGGAATTAAGGGTGTGCAGGGAGAAATTGGATATGATACCCGACGCCTATTGTAAATGTCAATGTTATTACTGTGTTGTTGTCTCCCATTCCTCTGGCCGCCGTGGCCGTTTTCAGGAGTGACAGCCTGTAGTCTGGTGGGCTTAATGAAGCTGTCTCAGCAGCTCAGGGTGTCAGTATGCAAGGTGAGGAGTGCTGCTTATCCTTTCTGCATGCAGCTCTCATTAAGATCAGTTTGGCTGCTGAATAGTAACGACCACCTCTGCCTCTTCTGTCCGTGTCCCCAAGCAAATGTCTATTAAACGTCTCTAACGCTGCTGTTACTGTACTATACATTTATCTAATTATATTTTTAACACACCACAGAGGAGCAGCGGTTGCCTCTGGCATTTACTAATAGGGTCCTTGATGAAACAAAGTAAAACAAACATCCAGAAAACTCAATTTACTCGCCTCACGTCCACAACTTTTGATCCAGAAAATAAACAAATCCAGTGCAAACATTGTAAGCAGGAGTTTTATGACCATTAGGAAGCACTTTTCCTACAGGGACAGACTGTCATTCTTATATGGCGTCCTCCACAGGAAGGTCAAAGGTCAGGTTTAACTACAGAACTACACTGCGGATATCTGCACTGCAGCAATGAGGCTATTTGTTGCTCCATAACATTTATTTGATGTGTCAGATGTGGATTATTTTCTACGTCTTCATAAAAGACAAGCAAGAATTTGATAAAAGGAATTTTCATTTTATATATATATATATACACACACACACACACACACACTTGGATATCTATACTAGAGGAAATGGGGTTAGGAGACACTGCAAAGTAATTTCAGTTTCCAATCATTGCCGACTGCTGCCCAAGCCTTCACCAAAACCATCAGAACTGATTGTGATATGAGAGTGTGAATAAAATTATATTGAGATCTGAGAAATCACATTTGCTGAATTACTGTAATGTCAGAACATCCTGATAGGACATTTTAAATTCCACGAGGGGCTTTGAGTTTGTTCTAAGTTTTGACTTGCAAGCATTTAAATTCATCTGCAGCGTTGCAAATTTGGTTCTTTTATTCAGCAGTACTAGTTAATGATTAAAAGGAACCGACATCTTATGTTAACACACAATCAGCCCCAGAGAGTAAAAAGTGTCATGAAACTGCATTTCACTACTTGTCCAGCAGATCTCACACCTGAGTTTCCCTCCTCTGCCTCACCTGACTACCTCACCTGCTTCCAGTTGCCTGATCAGCCACGCGTCTGCAGAAAATACCAGCCACTCTCTTTTGTTCCCTGCTCATCTTGGAATCACAGTTCAAGCATTCAGCCATTTACCTGTTATCTGTTTACCTGCCTACCTGTTCCCTTATATGAATCCTGACCTCTCTGCTTTCTGATTATCTGCCCCAGCCCATTTTGGATTTGTTTTTCCCAAGCCTAACTGCCTTCCTCATTCCTAAAGTAAGTATTTTCCTGCATAAACCATTTGACTTGTTTGATCCTCTTGCCCCTCCGACTTTGCCTGCCTCAACTTAGGATTTGACCTGTCCTCCTTTGGAACTGTTTATTATCTGATTGTCATCGCCTGTGTATTTTTGTCAGCCTCAACTAAAGACTGTTCATCAGTGTTTACCTGCCTCTCAGTCTGCGTTTGAGTCCTTATGCTGGGTTTGAGCTACCTCTGAAGTCGGATTTTTCCCAGTTGGAAGTTCCAACCTCAAACCGTTCCAGCCAAATGTAACCAAAAAAGAATACCAATAAACACCAATAAATAATGTAAGATTAAATAAACTTAGTAATAAATGCTAACTAAAGTAAAGTTAGATTGCAGGACTGTCTGGTTGTGTTGTTTTACAATGATATTAATCACAGTGGGTATTAAACGTTTGCGCAGAAAAATAATATTCTGAAATTATTTACACTTGCGTATCAATGGCAAACAGTTGTTATACACTGTAGATAGTTAACTTGGTGATATATTTTGACCTTTTTATTTCAATGTCACAAAAGAAAAAATACTTTATTCGCCTGTTCGCTGGTCATTTCCATTCACAAAGCTCGCTTTCATGGGCGCTACCATGTTGAGTGACGTCATTAAGTTGGGGTATTTAATTTTAGTCTGAGTTTCCCGGTTGGAGCCTCTGACTTTAAATGCCGTTGCAATGCATTTTTCCAAGTAGGAGGTCGGGGAAATCTGACTTCTGAGGTAGCCTGAATGCAGCAATACCACATGACAGTAAAAGTGTTGATTTTGGCAAGTTCCATCAAATTAGAGACGCTCACGTAACCGACTCATGTACGAATCATTTGCAGTTGTGAATTGACTCTCACATCTAAAAAAAACGGATAATTTTCCAAGTCTAGCATACTGGATAGATTCAGTTTAAATTCCCTTTGAGGGAGTTCTGCTGGCTGCTTTTTCAGCCTTGTTCTTTAAATTCATACAGCAGTATAGATGCATGCTGGGAGCTTGCCAGTGGAACCAGTCTGCTGCTGCTGGCCGCTGAGCAGCTCTGTTGGGGCTTAAGGGGCTTCCTCAAGGGCACCTGAATGTTATTTATTAACATAAGAAGCAAAGTGTGTTCATTCATTTTGTCATCAAATCTATCGTTGCAAATTAAAGTAGAAAGAATAAAACCATTCTTAATTTCTGTGCTTTTGCAGCAGCCTCTCCAAGAAACCGCTGTGTTTGTGGGTACACAGGCAAGAATAGGTGTGTGTGTTTGCATGCACGTGCACAGACACACACGTTTCTTGCCTTCTTTGTTCTCTCACTCCTGTCTTACAGTCTGTCTTATGTGTCCCACTTCATTCAGCTGTATAACAGGAGTGGATGGCAGCCATATCTGAAGTCAAGACATGAAAGAGATCATTTACAAGGAGGTATCTGCTCTCACTCACACACACACACACACACACAAAGAGAGAGAGAGAGAGAGACAGAGAGATCAACAGNCACTCACACACACACACACACACACAAAGAGAGAGAGAGAGAGAGACAGAGAGATCAACAGACTACTGCATCACTGATGTCAAAGGAAAAAAAAACAGGTTTATGAAAATTTTGTTTCAAAAATGTGTCAAATTATATTGAGTCATTAAAACCAGATATAAACACTTATGCAGTCTAAAAAAAAAAAATACATTGAAATATTATTTTACTCTGTTTGGATGCGTAGCTGTTGTATCTTGACAGGAGAAGTTGAAAATCCAAAGCTGTCTGAATCGGAGCACCAAGTCTTGGCCCACTTACCAAATCTCCACTGTGTCAAAAGGAGCTACATCAAGTTTAAGAACTTACCAAATCCTTAAACTTAGCCACAAACAGCAAAATAAACATATTTCTCAGTCCACTCATCCTTAAACTTTTCATGGTCGGTCTTTCTTTTCTTCAAGTTGGCTAGTTTTGAACACGACATTTCACCTTTTCAGCGTACCTTCAGCAACGACCTTGCTAACTGCTAGAGCAGCTGAAAGATGACAGGGACATGCTGGCGTTGCAGTGACATTTTTTAGTTCCCAGTCTGGATGAAACTGCATTTCGGTCCGGTTCTGGACCTGAGTCTACCTATTGAGTATGTGGGATTTAATTGCATAAATATAAAGTAATGTAAATGTGCACAGACAGTATAAGCAAATACTCTAAATCAATAACCACTTAAGGCAGCACATGTTAAATTAGCTTTTAACACTCCGTTTTAGTCAACACTGACATTAAATGGGTCGGTGCTGACGTGTGTTTAACATAAGTGTCTTTTAAAACACCATGACTGCATTAACTCGGCTCGGCTGCAGCCTCCGAGGACACGTTCCCCAGTTACGTTTGGGAAAACAANCTGCATTAACTCGGCTCGGCTGCAGCCTCCGAGGACACGTTCCCCAGTTACGTTTGGGAAAACAAGGAATAATGAACACTGAATTGACATTTCAGTTCTGGAAAGCATTTCCATTTTTTAGCTTTTAGAGCAGGACTTCATAAATGTGAGATGATCTAAATGTTCACTCTGGGGATCTACGGTCAGGGCTTTTGCCTGAAAAACCTCATTTTAAAATCATGATGCATCTGCAAATATAAACGTAATCATATTTGGTGTAGTTTGGAATGGGGGAAACACCAGTGGTGAAAATGGATTCCCAGGATTTGAGGCCTACAAACAATAACCTCTAATGACACCAGCTTGTCATTTACCTGCTGCTTCTTCTTTTCTTTCTATTGCTTCAGACTGAAGCCTTGGAGCAGGTTTTCCCCAAATCCTCTTTGTCCAATTACAACAGACATAACCTGCCAGGTCTGATTGTGTTTCGGTAATCTCTGCTTGTTTCTTTTCCGCACATGCTGCCGTTCCCTCTGGCATGCTCGGGCGCCGTGAGGGGTTAGAAGCACCTGCACTGGCGTCAACCCTCTGCACCTTGTCTTGATGCCCTTGAGCGGTAATTGGTTGAATCCCTCCAGAATCTGGCTTCAGGGCACAGAAATCTACGGCTCCCCAATCAGCCAGCTGTCAGTCAGTCAGGCAACTAAACTAAAGCCGGGGATAACTAACAGTCTGAGATTGGAATTTAGAGTTAGACAGACAGAAATCTCTCCCAAGTTTGTGCTAGCAGGGTGGCGCTTTATAGGCAGGGCTACCACCAAAATTGGATGAGAGGGATGTTGCCAGCATGGTGGTTAGGAGTAGACAGCATCCAATTTGGCTTTCAGATGGAGAGAGAGGATGTGCAACTTTTCTCCTTTAAATATGAAAAAGTAACATAGCCAACATCATGACAGCCAGACTGGAATTTCTGCTAATATTCTGGAATATAATAATATTCTGAATTGTGAATGCAGTTTCTTCCACCACTTATTATCTGTGATGCTCTCCTTGTTCTGAGGTATTATATACAATAGATAGATAGATAGATAGACAGATATACATGCGCGCACACATATACACAAAAAGGTGTATTTTTAGTAGTTGTGGTGTGAATTTATCACACGTTTCCTTGAGGTCAACAGCAACACAGAAGCCGAGTAGTCAGAGAAACCATGTTGTAGCCGCAAAGCCCCACATTCGATCCTCATAACCCTGCTGAAGTGTCCTTTAATTAAGACATCGAATCTGTTGCAGCTCCACCAGCGGCTGACCTGCAGTCTGACCTTCCTGGTGGGAGGCAGTAAGGCGATCCTTTGGGGATCAATACAGAATTATAAAGTTCACAAGCCGTATTGCTGCTGCTCGTTGATCACACCAGAAAGACAGCAGTCGACTATAATCCTGTTTATCAGCGATTAAGTCCACGAAATGATAATCTGCAGCAACGCAATGATTCTTTGCCCTTCATGCTCTCATTGTGTCAACAGTTCTGCTATTTTTAAAGTGCAGGCAGGATTCTGTGATTTTATCTACACTGTGCTATAATCTTACAGCTTCCCACATTCAAGGCAGCACAATATAGCCATTGTTCTGTTATATAATTACTACATGGACATTCATGCTGCAAAATAGCCCCTACTTGAGACAAGCAAAATATTTTGTAATCAACAAGATGCCATCTGAATTTAAACTGTTCAGCTTCATATAAGGAATGAAACCTTATTAATTTAAGTGAAAGAAGCTTGAAATTAGATTATATATCTTTTAATTCAGCTTATTTCAGGAGTCAGGGTACAAAAACAGGACTGTGAAATGTTGCTAGTTAAAATCCTGAGATTTTAACAATCAAACAACAAAAACTGATTTTATAGTTTGAGCAAATGCTAAGATTCTTTCTAGAATCAAGTTTCATTTTCTTTATTCTGCTGCAGTGATCTGCCTGATTCTGTCTTGTTTCAGGATCCTGTTGGGTTTGATTTCTCATTTTTCATGAAAATTAGAGTCTAATTATTTTGAATATAATCAAGAACAAAATCTTGAAAAGACTGTATTAATATAGTCTGCATAGTGTTAAGGTTATTTTTTCATTGGATAAGAAAAAAATAGACCAAATGATCTCATCCAAGATCTTGAGACTTTGTCGTTTTGTTCCCTTTATCCGTAAAAGCTCCAACGATGCGGTTTAGCTGTCAGACGCCCTGTAAATGCCATATTTTGTTGTAGCATTCGAGGCAGTTTGCACTTTCTGTGACAGAGCTGAACGCCACTCATTAACATTCAGACTGATCAGCTGTATCCCATAATTCATCTCTGCTCTGTTGGGAGCATTGTCACAGAGCACAAGTGGCCATCCAGTTGTTTGATGAGCATGATAATTATTTCAACCATATGCCAAGGCTTTCCGAACCAGCTGATCAGAATGCAGCATCAGGGAGAGGAAAAAGACGATGTTTGCCACCAATAAACCTCTTTATTGACGTTGTCTTTATTCGTTATTTGCCCCTTTATCTCGCATCGTTTGCCCTAAAAATCTTCCTCATCTTGGCTGTTCCTTCTACCCCTCACCCCCACTTTCCTCTCTCGCCCCCAACCCCCAACCCCATCCCGTTCACTTGATTATGTGGAGCCAGAGTCGGGGAAAGTGTCACTATGGAAACAGGGGCAGAGGCAGTGAAGGGCTTTCTATGGGAGAGAGAGAGGGAGATAGAGAGAACTAGTCAGTGCTGTGGAATCTTATGAGTGGTCAATAGACAGAAATCTTTAGAGATTTATTCACCAATCACACATTTGTTCTGTGTGATAATAACATTTTTACTTTTGAATACTTTTCTCCCTTTTTCTCTTTACTGACACTGCATGAAATCTATTGCTGACACGCGGTTGTGGAAAGATGTGATGGGATTCAATCTCAGAAACCCACTTGGAACACAAGCAGCATCCTCCTGATGTGGAGTTTCAGCTGCTTTTTGCACAACCCACATGTCTCAAAGCTTAAAAATCCTGCTGTAACTCATGTTCCTCTGTGATTAGAATTTGGGAAAATCAATAAAAGGATTTCAGCATTTGATTCACCTCATCGGTGCATTTCATTCACGATGTTAAGCATGCAGTGCTTATCTTATATAAGTTGAGGAGTCATCACCATAGGATTAAATGTAATGTGAATGGAAAGAAAGGATAATAGCTGATTTCCTTTGTCACCCTTGAGTTTGAGGAGTAGGCGAGGGAGCAGGTTAGAAAAGGGGAGGAGTAAAAAGAGGAGGGGAAAGGGGGGAGCAGCATTAGAGGGAGGTATGATAGTGAGAAGGGCTGAGACAGTAACTGTGCGAGCCAGAGGGAGGGAGGCAACGAAGGAGCAGCTCTTCATCCCAGAGCTGAAGGAGAGTGAAAGACAGAAGAAGAAGAGAGACAGAAGAAGAAGAGAGACTGAAGAAGAAGAAGAGGGACTGGGGAGAAGTCGACTGTCCCCCCCCCCANCCCCCCACCTCAACCTAGCACCTCCTCAAGTTCAACCAAGACGTCCACTGTGAGGTACGTTACCTCTCACCATCTCCTTTGTGCTTCTCCTCTCATCTTTATAAAGAGTGTGAACCAGCTGCAGTTAGACGTTGGTGTGTTAAGTAATGTGCATTCAAGGCTTTTCAGCGGCAGGTTGGAGCTCTGTGTGTGTGTGTGTGTGTGCATGTATGTGTGATTTATCGAAATGTCAGCACTGATTCTTCTGAGATGTAGTTTCTTTGACATTTGGAAGACTGATAACATTTCCTGCAGTCACGCACATTTTCATCTCTGTGACCTGACGTTATAAAGGACACCGAGAAGAGTTGATCGCCTCTGAAACTTGGCATTGAAATTGTTTAGATTCTTTCATTCTTTTACTCAGAGTTACACCATAGTGTGCAGAACAGTGTGCGACTGTTGGCAGAGTAATAATTTCAGAAATTTGTCAGCTGAAGCTATAAAAACCAGCTTGTTTTTCTACAGTTTGTACATCTCTATTATTTAGTCAGATTTTTGGATTATTGATTTGAATTTTTTTTACAATGAATTTTGCACATTTGCACCATTATTTTGATAACCTTCTGCTGGAATATCTATGCAGGCTCAAATCTAGACTTGTGCTCTTTATGCACTGTAATGAATGAAATTTATCTTTAAAAATTACTTGTGGAACTTTTTTTTTTTTGATAAATCAATACAGTTAGTTGATATATATATATATATATATACATATAAAAATCCAAAATCCCTTTACATAGAAAACAGGAATTGCTGCTAACAGACTGTTTGAGTGACCTAAGTGTTTGTCATCCACTCTCTTCATTAGTGTCATTAAGCATGGGAGGTAATGTTATCAGCCAGATCGGCACTATTGATCCGCTAACCTCCTCCCAGGAGGGCAATAGTCCAGACAAGCTCTTGGTCTTAATTTTGGCTCTGTTCTTTATACAGCTGAATCTATGGCAGAATTATTGAGTGGACTAGCGTAGGAAGTGTCTTTGTCCTGATGATGTCATACTAACCAGACCTCACCTTAGAAAAACATGAACCCCTGAGAGGAAGACTATCCAGTTAAAAAAAAACCCAAAAAACAGGAATGCTTATTTTCCAATCTAGTTCAAAGCATTCTGAAACGTAACTCTAAATGTGTGTGATACACGGTGCATTTCGTGTAAAATTCAAGATCTGATTAGATTCTGTTCTTCAGCGGCATCGTGATACAGTGGTTATTCTACTGTGAGCTTTTGCTATGATGTCATACATTCTGGCTGCCCCTTCTGTCTTTCCAGTGAAGTACTGTTTAGATTTTACAAAGAAGAGGCGGGTTAGTTTATGAAATAGAATAAAAATTAGAAAGCAGACTCTATAAATGATTTACGGGGGACATGAAAATATTCCACTTTGTATCAGGTAATTCAGTAAAATCCATTATGTGTTTCACCTTGGTTTAAGACTTGTTTACAGCCTCATGATAGCCGATAGACCATTGAGTATTTTATTCCAACTTGTAATATAGTTTAATGCCTTGGAATTCATTTTCTAATAGAATCATGTAGCCTCAATCTAAACCACATCAAATTTACTTATTTCTGTCATAAAAATTTCAGGATTTATGAGTTGCGCTCACTGCTTGCTTGACTTGTTGGCAAGATAATACCATTAAGGTCAAGTCCATTTCAGATAAAACAAACAATTCCATTATTTAGCACAGGAAGTAATTAGACATATAAGCCAGCCTGTTGTTATTGTGTGTGAGGATTAACACAAATACGTGATGAAGATGAAAAGTAATACGATTTCAAGCTTATGCTCCACCACAGACCACGTTCTAGTTGTACTGAATGAGAACGATACATTTGTCAGTGCAGTTTCATCACAGTAGTGAGTCGAGGGCTACAGTAGATGTATTCATGCGCCTGTGGGCAGCATCTGTGCGTGTGGATGGCAAAGAAAGTATATGGAGATCAATGCAAGCAGCTGTTCTCTCTGCACTTCAAACGGTGCTCTGTTGTTGGCGCGGCAACGCTCCGACAGGCCTCGCGCAAGGGGATCAAAGGCTAATGAGACAGCCATCGCACAAACGCACCCAGCAGACCCATGAATATTGATACGGATCAGGAGAGAGATGGAGGCACGGTGTCTTCAATCGCTGAACAGCAGGGTGATAAATTAAAGAAGGGTGTGTGTGTGTGTGTGTGTGTGTGTGGTCAGCTGTAGAATTCAGCAGACTGATCTTATTTCGNGTGTGTGTGTGTGTGTGTGTGTGTGTGGTCAGCTGTAGAATTCAGCAGACTGATCTTATTTCGTTTCTTAAACACTCTTACAATGGCGCCAATAGTTTGCATTTCAGACGCTGTGAATCCCTGTTGCTTTTATTTTGATCAACTCACACAGATTTGAACTCTACAAAATGCTCTGAAAACACCCACACCATTTTTATAAAATTCCAACTCTTGATGAAGTTTTCAACCGTCTAAAAAAAGATATTCTGCACTTTACGCTAATATGAGTAACACTGGCCCACACTCAAAGGTCCTCAATAGTCAATACAAAAACAAAAAATGTGATTCTATTTTACAACCTACAATACGGACAAGAGCAATACAAAATGTCTTGTTCTTTGCGTTATATCTGCTCCAACAATCCCCAGTGATCAGATGTATGGTGGTGATATGTCACCCAGGAAAAAACATCCTGTTTCTTCCCTCAGGGTGGTTTGTGTTGTATTGTTTAGTATCACTGTTAACCTCCCAAATGTCACTAGTTTGTTTCCTCGAGTGGTCGGTGGCTACATGACAGGTTAAAATTACCTTTCCTGAATTATCCACACTGACAAGTGTCTCCCCCAGGTAAGTTTGTGAAAAATAACGAAAATAAGCTAAAGGTGACATTTAGGATTTCAGCACTGTTAGCATCCAGTAGATCTACCTAAAGGCAGAAACAAGAAACACAGTGAGATGTTTTTGCTGGGTGGCATGTCATTTCAGCCTGTTCCTGCTGTCAACAGGCAGCAAGTAGACACTGGAAGGAGGACAAGTGCAGAGTACAGACAACCAGGGAGGCGGGAGGGAGGGAGGGAGAGACTGATGCGGCAGGAAGGCCGTCGACAGTACGTGGGTGAGTGCGCCTCCATCTTGACTCTGGCTCGTAAATCAAGCCTCCCCCTGCGGGGCCCATCTTCCACCCTCAGACCTCCACAACAGCTTGTTCTTCAGCCTGTGACGAGAGGAGCTGCTGTCACAGGAGCTATCGATTGTGTGGGATGAGTTTGTCAGACGGGTNGGGGGGGGAGGGGGGGCTGTTCACCCACTTGAGCGTGGCCATTCGTGTCTCCTCTGTATCTGTCTGTGGGCTTCATGCTCTGGAGAAAGCCAAGTCACCAAGACCAGAGTTTCATTTCAAACCTTGTAAAAGTCTGTTTTCAGAATTGACTTTTTTTTTTTAAATCTAAATTTCACTTCAAAAAATCTGTAACTACACCGTGACACATTAAATAAATTCTGTGACAATTTAAGCTCATTCATAAAACTTCTTTTACGTTAATTAGCGCATTGTTGTCCCATTATTAACACCTTGTTCTAATGGGTGTCACAGTTAAACCCAATGAAGATCGGTATTATGTGCAATCAGCAAAGAAAACATAAGCTCTGCTTTAAGATATTAACACTAGGATTAGAGAGATTAGAGAGCCACACACTACTGGGAGCCTGGCACATGGGGGCGATGCAGAGTGCTGGAGTTGAGGCTTAAGGAAGGCGCAGTGCCACTAGAATGTGTGCAAGGTCAGATCAAAATTCTCCTTTTAAATAAACTGTTCAACTGAGTGAGTTTATCCATCAAATTTATTGATCACTAACACATGAAGCAAATACAGTTTAAACGTCACTCTGATTTCATGCCGCTGAAATTTACCACCAGACTCAAACGGGTCTTAGTTTTTGATGAGGGTATTTTTTATGAATGATGGTATACTGGCTTTTATGAATGATGGAACTTGGTTGCGAGATATTATTTGCCCTTATTGACATGTTAAATCTGGTGCTGCATTTTTATGAATTCCCCCCATTATTCCACTAGTAGGTATATCAATATTTTGCCTCAAACTGTGGTTTGCAAATATTTTGAATCAAGTGCCACTTCTTAGCAAATCAAACAACCACCTCACCAACAAGTCACCAACTCTGAGAAAAAAAAAAAAAAAAAANAAAAAAAAAAAAAAAAACAGAAAACCCTCATGTGCACAAATCACACAGACAAAAGTACCTTGTGTGCACATGGAAAGGTCAAGCTATTTTCAACAAGAAAAATCTAATTCTTAATTAAATGAGAAAAATAATAAGCCTATTTCTTAATCAAACTCATTAACAGAATGTCCATAGATTTCAACTGTTTTGATTCTCAGCAAAAATTTCTAGAGTCATGGACGAACCACCAGGGGGCGCTTCAAGTACCACAGTTTGAGAACTATTGGTCTTCAAGGATAAGACTCTTTTGGAAAAACATGGGGAAAAAAAATCAGCCAGTTTTTACAAAGCTGGCTTCAATAATAATAATGTCACCAAAATTAACACAATATTTTCACACACAAAAAAAAAAAAAAAATNAAAAAAAAAAAAAAAAAATCACATCTTTTTAAAGGATCTTTTTCTCTCTTTTAATCTTGTCTTCTTTTTGTTTGGGGAACAGGCTCATTAATCGGCTTATAGTTATTCAGTTAGAAGACTGTTTTGGAGTTTAATCTCTGTGGGTCCAGTATTTACTGTACCTGCTAATGCTAACGTGCTTATGATAATGCTAACAAGATTCTACAAAAAATATCTGATGTCACAGTTTGCTAAAATATTAGCACCTACTAAAGTAAACTCAACTGTATAATTTTCTCAATATTTGTAATTTCTTTGACCTGCTTTACAATAAAGATAAAAATGCCTTCAGAATACAAAACTTAATACGATTATTCACAGATCAGCTTATTCTTCTGTATGTTAAAATGACTTTATTTTCTTAAACTACATGTTGGGCTTCAAAAAGTTCTTGTGCCCATTACTGTGGGTTCATACATGACTAGACTAACAATACTTTTAATGAGTTACAGGAGGGGAAACTAAATTTACAACAAATCAAATGCTAATTTAATTTTGGATAGTATTCCTTAAAATAAATAAAAAAGTTCAAACCTGTGCCGTAATGGATTTCTCACCAGCATACTTCAAAAACAAGTAGCTGAAAATTATGTTTCTGCAGCTCTCTCCACCCTTTTAAAGCCAATTAGCAGCAGGTTTCATGGAAATCAGGAAAGACTGTTTGATCTCCTGATGTCATTTTGAATTCAGGAGGGAATGAATTGCACAAATGTGACGGTTCCAAAATTAAAGACTTCATCCATCTGACACTCCTGTCAGGTGAATGATTAACCAGCAAACTCCACAAAACCATGTCTGAGGATGTGAAAATACCAGCAGTCAACTGACAAAAGCTCAACCTTTAGAACTATGTGTATACTAAAGCAGCCTCAACTCCTTTCAGCTTAAAGTGATGTAAAGTGTCATTTCAGAGCTAGAAATGAGTTTCACCATTTCACCTCACCAGGCTCACAACCTGCATTTAAATGAAAATGCACTGAAAACGATAATAATGGTGATATTACGCCAGCGTGTCACCAGTGTCTCCTCACTCTTTGTCCTCAGGCAGTTTTCAAAGCATTTCCTCATCTTGTTTCCTCGCCCCGAAAGCCGAGTTTGTGAAACCCGCACACGGGAGCACACCCACTCAACCTCCCAGCCTGCTGAGAGCACTTGAAAGCAATTTTCTTTTAATCAAGTTCACCATAAAGGCCCTCTGATGCCACCCTCAGCAACAATACCATTTTGTTTTTTCAGCCTCCGTCTCTCTCTACATTTTATTGATTTCTTCATGAGCGCTATGAAATACTGTTTACTGACTTAATAAGCAATCTCTTTGAGTTTATTGCCTTTTGAAGACGCATACAAATATCAGCGTATTAGTCTTTTATTTATTTTTTTTTTAAATATATCTGCATCTACATTAGGGCAACAAACAATCAGTGTGTACGTATAAATTTCAGTTCTGCTAAGTGAATCGATTCATTTAGAAGAGTCTGAAGTAATAAACCGACTAATGTCAATGACAGCAATCTATACCCTTAATTTGTTAGCTTAGCTAGCACACACTGCTAGTCTACATTTTGTTTAATATCAAAACCAAAATACAACTCCGGTTTTAAGTCAATTCAGCAGCTAAAAATAAATAAAGCTTCAGAATACTTGTTAATATTGGAGTCTGAAGTAACAAGCCAACTAACATCAATGACGCAGGCTATATCCTTTATTTGTTAGCTTAGCTCGCACACACTGCTAGTCTACACTTCATTCTGTGATGTGCTAGGCCAGCGGTGCTATCATAAAAACCAAACTATATATTCTGTTTTTAAGTCAATTAAGCAGCTAAAAATAAATAAAAATACAGGAGATGTATTAAAATTGGAGTCTGAAGTAACAAACTGATTAACATCAACGACACAAGCTATATCCTTTATTTGTTAGCTTAGCTAGCACACACTGCTAGTCTACACTTCGTTCAGTATCATAAAAACCAAGACATAACTCTGTTTTTAAGTAAATTCAACTACTAAAAATAAAAAAAGCTACAGAATACTTGTTAATATTGGATTTAACTCTCAATTTTATTCAGAAAAAATCCTTTAAAACCAAAGAAAGAAGTTTCTAACAATTAACCTTTGGGTGTGGCAGTTATGGTCTTTAAAGGTTTAAATTTTTATTTTTAATTTTAGCGCCCCCATCAGGCAAATCAATGTAATTCTCGAAATACTAAAACTTTATCACATCAGATTTATTGAAGAAGTTATGTTTGAGTTAGAATTTCTGACCTTGATGAGAGTATATTGTTAAAATGTTGAAGGTTTGTACATTAGAACTATGATATCTATACAGATTGTCTTGCAATTTTGTACATTTTGTCGTATTTTCAGATCAAGAAGACATGATGTCCAGTGATGACTGTTGACTGTCACCCACGTTCAAGCCAGCCAGGACAAACCTGAACACACAGGTGAGCTTCTCTGTTCATAGTACCTCTAGATTATTAACAAGAACTCTTCAGATGATGATTGGCAGCCAAAAGATGAAAGAAATACAGATCAGCCATTATGATCTGAGAGTATTTGATGTGTCAGAAATGAGACAAGTGAACCAATGGTGTATTTGATGAAAGGAGCGTGCCGATCTGTATTCATGGTTTCACTTTACTAACTCCCCACCACCACCACCCCACCTGCCGTGAACCAAAATCTCAGTTGTACAACCATTGGATAGGGTGAGATTAATATTAATGGTGCAGTTATTACTCATTGACTTCATCCATATAGACAGAATAAATAGTATAAAGTGAACAAGTACAGCAGCTGTAAAGTTAGAAAGGTCAGAAACTTTGAGATAGACGATCAATACTCAAACTATAATCCTAGCCAGGACTGAGCTGGACTGTTCTTTCTATGAATTTTAAAGTGGTACACATATCACCACTCTCCCCTCTCATCCTTTTTTCACTCCCCTGCTGCTGCACTGATGCCCAAGAGGAAAACTGGTAGTGCCTGTACAGTGACTTCTGCAGCGGACTCCTGCAAAGACTCATGAATACAAGATGTTGGAATGATGACTGCTTTGATATAATGAGGGTGGGGAGTCAGGGACAAGAGAAAAGTCTGAATACTTTTAAAATTTAGACCCGAAACCTTTCCACAGGGGGATGCAATTTGCACTTATAGAGTGTGTTATATCCCTTTAGAAAATGCAAATTTTCAAAATGACTTAACTATTGTCTTCTATAGTTCCACAAAGCACAAGCTGAATATCAATGTAAGTTTACATAGAAAAAAAATCCAGTATCAACTGCCTTAAAAATTAAACATGACTTGATCAAGTATGCAAAAGCAAATTCCAGTGAATTAAAGAATTCAGCAACTACCTTGCGAAATATAATAATGTGAAGATATATAGATAATGTTTAAAACTGCTGAAGCGTTGCCTGGTAATATATAATCTCCTAATCAGGAGGTAATAGTTTAAGCAGAGTCACATAGATCAAGTATGGAAATTACATTTTACCCAGCTGCCTAATGTGTTTTAATGAAATTCCAAAAGGAACCACTTTAAAGCGTTGGTGCAGTAAAGCAATAAAAGGAAGAAGTGAATAAAGCCCTGATATATCTCTATATCAGCTTTTAAAGGGCTTTCTGTCTGCAGCAAAACTTCCCTTAACTTTGATTTGGTGGCGCTTTGCTGAAAAGTGAGAATCCAAGTGAAAACTGAGTAAAAGCTCCACCATCTTTTAATGGCTTTAGAGACATTAATAGTCATGGTTCCTTCACTTTCCCATTTTAATTTACTTTTCTATTAAGGTTTTCTATTTTTGTGGCTCAGTCTATTTTCTTAGGAAAACTGCTGCATTGCAAAATCCACAGTTATTACTTTTAGTGTGTTTGCATCTACCTGCTGTAATAATGATATTCTAAACTTAAATTACAAAACAATAATTCACAACCTTGCAGAATTCTGGCAGCAGCTTCCAATGTGTGTTAATGAGTTGACTCTGGTGTTCACGTGTTGCTGTTTTATTTACAGAAACCTGCATGCAGCTCTGTGTGTGCATGTGTGCAGACTATAAATCCAATCACTGTGTGCATTCATGCAGCTATAGATTCACAGTATATGGAGGTATGGTGCGTGTCCAGTGGGCCCGTCTGCCCTCAGGTGTGTGTAGAATGAGTTATTAATGCACAGAACATAAACGGCCTGTTTTGCCACAGCTATAATGACGCTGCCCTCGCTGAGCTCAGGTTGCGTCGTATCCGCTGTGACCCTTGTGGGCTGAGTTCTGGTGACACCTTCCAGTCTGTGTTAATGAGATGACTCCTCTCTGTCTATGGGTCACTGTGATATTTACAGAAAGCATTGTAGCAGCAGAGATCCACACTTCCCTGTGGCGCTCCCTCACCTCATTTGCATAGCTTTCAGACTTCCCTTCCTCGCTCTCTCTCTTTCACTGCTCTGGCTGTGCTTCTCCATGATCGACAGGCTCCTTCGTGCTTCTCTTCAGTTTGTGTCGCACATGTTAATTAAAGTCTCTAATTAGCTTTCCACACTAAAAGGCCACATTAAATCAGAGTTGGAATAGCAAATGATTCCTGGCATTAGCATAATTGTGTTTCTGAAGTGTAAAGATTCAGTATTAGGCATGCTAGCACACATTTTTGTTTCAGTGATTTGTTGTGTTGTGAGGCCCTCAGGGCTGCTGGTGCTAAGGGCCACAGGAGGTTGGCTGGGTGGGTTGAGGGGCCCCAGGACCCTACAGGAGCCACACACTAATGAGGCCTGCTCCTCTCTGGTGGAGCAGAGACAGGAAAACAAACCTGTGATATGGTAGCCTCAGGTGGTCCAGAGAGCCCACCAGAGCGGAACAGGACATTGTTGGAATGTACGTGCGTGTGTGCATGTGTGGTAAGAATAGAATGAAATCAAAAGAAAATAAGTCAACTGAATAAAATTAAGGGTGAAATTCAGGAAATAAGACACATGATTGTGTACTGAACTCCTCTTTACGTACATATAATGATCAGCATGTTTTCATAAGAAGTCACCAACGCGATGAAATAAAACATTGCACATATAATGAGAATGTACCAAATGCAACCAAATATCACCCAACTTTATAATTACTTACTTATTTTGAACGTTAAAGGACCATACTGGACATTTTCATGAAGTTTCGTGATTTTAGTGTTTAAGCTCAATAAAAAGCGTGGTGTGAATGTATGTCTCCACCGGGGAATATAGTCCCAAAAGAAGACCTGTGTTTATTGAAAAATTTAAANAATGTATGTCTCCACCGGGGAATATAGTCCCAAAAGAAGACCTGTGTTTATTGAAAAATTTAAATGTCTATGACTTCATAAGGCTGTGTAACTATTAACAGACAAAACATCAATTTTTAAGGTGGGTGTATCGCTTGAATATTTGATTTTGAAAGATTAAGAGATTTTGCAAAATATCAGGAAAGCTGAAATACTATTTTATCCTTTGGGAAATGGTTGTTAACGTAACATGAAAATTGAATATATTAGCCTCAAACATGCAAAATGGCTGGTATGGTCCTTTAAGTCCATTTATTAAAACCACTATTATGATTTTATCTACCTCATATATGTAACAGTATGGGTAAAATGGAAAGTATAGTCAGTGCAGAAGTCATATTGAGATGTCTTATTTCAAGAAAAACCTCTGTATGACTTGTTAGTGTCAGAGAATATGCAGAGTCATATACTCTATTATAGCATGATATACCTGGATTTAGCAGTGATTAGTCTCGCGTTCATCCTCAGCTATCAAACATGACCAAAATTGTCACCATCCCACGACTCGTGCCTTAGGGAGACACGGCGTACTTTTCAGGAAGTTCCTCCGGGCAAACTTCCTCACTGACTACTGTGGTTAAATTATTCAGGAGGAACTTGAAAAAATATTACAGCGTGTCTACCCAAAGGCACGGTGCAGGAACAGTGACAGTTTGGGGGTTGTGTGATAACTGAGAGTGTTGTCATATGAGTTATTATTGAAGCAGCCAGATATACCACAATGCGGCAGATTCCTGCTCTGGCCTTGAATCTGCTCCAGGCATAAAAACCCATTAAGATGCATTGGAGGAAGGAGTACGCAGAATTGATGTAAAGAGGAGGAGGAGGAGGAGGAGGAGGAGGAGGAGGAAGAGGAGGAGGCCAGAGTTTCTCCCAGCAAACCACTGAATTATCACCAGTTTTTAGGCTCTTTAAAGTTTGATTATTTCTAATTAAATCTTTTTTGTACCTGTTTAATGAACAGGCTTCATTTGATCACATAAAAAAAATAATATAAATATAAAAAATATAAAAATATAATATAAATATAATGTCATTTTATTGAGTTGATAGTATACCAAAATTGTGAACAGAGGTGAAAAGTAACTAACATTTACTCAAATACTGTAGGTTTGGAGGTACTTAAGTATTTCTGTTTTGGGAGATGATGTAACTCTTACTCTGCTATCCGCGTATCTGATGGCTATAATTAGTTGCTTCAGTTACTACTTACTTTGCAGATTTTCATTGTACTTTCAATATGAAATGTCACTAATATTGTCTCTTCTTTCCTCCTTCCTTTCATTCTTTTATGCCTACTTACAATGTCCTTCTTTACTTCTTTTCTTCTTCCTTCTCTCATTCCTTAGTCCTAATTCTTCTGGTTGTGATTGCTTATTCTTTCTCTTTCCTTGGCTACTTTTTCTAGTTTCTTGTTTTCCTTTGTTTTTTCATTTCTTTGTTCCTCCATTCTTTCCTACCTCCCCTCTGTCCTACATTAATTCCTTCCTTCTGTCCTTCCTTCAATCCTTCCCTTTATCCTCCTTTTTTTCCTTCTATCCTGTCCTTGATGCATCTTCATTCCTTAATTCTTCCCTTCTGACCTTCCTTTAATTTTTTAATCTAAAAGCATGAAAGGCCCTTAAATTAAACTTAGAAAAAATTCCAATGGGATGAAAAACCTTATATCATCAATTTTGGGGACTTTTATATTGAAATAAAAATTTAACAAAGCCACTCACAACACATACTGTTGACTTTTGATATGAGAGCTATTTTACTGCTAAACTTATTATTTTTACTTACATTAAAAAAAAAACAAAACATGTATTTCTCCACTTTGTATAAATACATTTATAGAGAGCCAATCTGCCCTGCAGCAAAATGTCTGTTTGCACGAGAGAGAAAAAGAGTGAAACTACAAAAGCACTGAACAAAAGGAAAATGGAGAGAGCGAGTGAGGAGGAGGACAAGAGAAAGTCAGCGAAATATGGAGACTGCAAGCAGAGCCAGACAGTGTTTGGAAGTCTAACATTCATTATATGTGTGTCAGCCTGGTGCTAGGAGTCAGAACGCAGGGAAAGAAACCAAGGGCAACGCCAGGGGCTTGATTTACACAACAAAAAGACATCTCACCCTGTATGACCTGGATGGGACTTTTGTTTCTCTAAGTTTTGCCAAGTTTGCGTAGCTGTGGCTGCCAAAAGGAAATATTCCTGCAGAAAAGCAGATTGTTAACCTTTGGGGTCCCCTGACAGCTACACATGTTGACTGCAGGTCAAACTCGTGATGGTATCACGTAGAAAGTTATGCAGCAAGAGGCTGAGCAAAATCATATTTTTAGAAAAGTCAGATCACCACTGCTTTGGATTTTAGTTTTATGATCAGTTTTATATAGAATTTTTACTATGAAAGACATTATAGCAGCATCCTTTTGATTCAGTTGGAGCAAACCTTGTAATTACATTTCTCTCTTTCTCTCTGTCTTAGTGAACAGGTGACACACACACACATAGGAGGTTGTTAGCGCCGAGGTGTTCTGCAGTCACAGGTCTGTGTTTCTGCATTAGATCATTAGTATTTAAATGAACCGTTAAGTACTTACAGGTGTGCATCTGTTAGGCATTTTACAACTTCAACCACGAATCAGCTAACCAGGACTGAGCACCAAAGCAATCTGTGCACAAACAGTGAAGGAGAGACCGATTTAATGAATCCACAGCTATTTTTCAGCAAAACAAATGTATACTCTAGTGTGGCTGTTAGCTGTGGATCAGAAAACACAAAAGCAGCTTACATAATTCTATGGCTGCTTACACACAAGAAGTACCGTATATACTCAACTTTAAGTTTATTACCAAATTTCACAAAGCAAATCGGGGGATCAGCTTAAACACGAGAAATTCAAATTTGATTCCAGAGTCGACAAAATTTCCAGGGGTGGAAAAACTACCTATTAGCACTACCCATGGAAAATAGATTAAGTCATTCCTTAGAATGAGATATTTCCTGACTAAACATCTTATCCAGCACATTTTGCGGCGGCCAGTAAACGCTGTTGTGATTGGTCAAAGACAAAAGAATGGGCCAATCAGAGACAACCTTATAAAAGCACTGTTTCATATACTGGTACCGTACATGACACAGAGCAGGACTGGAATGAACTGTTTAGCAATTCAGACTAGGAAGAGGAGTCCAGAAAAGTTAATGTCAGCTAATGGCAGTTACGTTAATCAGCTGCTGAAATAAATATCATGTTTACTGGTACGTGGATAATTTTCAGAAAATCACAGGAATACTATGACAGTACCCAGAAAAACAGGCAATTTACTAAACAAATGAATTGATGGAACATAAGGGGGTCGGCTTATATATAGATTTCTTTAAAAATCTAAATTTGCAGGTCAAAATAGGGGTTGGCTTATACACGAGATCGGCTTATATTCGAATATATACAGTAGTAAAAATTGTACTGTGGTTAACGATTTGCATATGAATGGCTAACATACAAGCAACAGGAAGTGTAGCTAGCTTTGCATGTAACTTAATGCTAGCTACAGCTAAAGCTGTTACATTAGTGTTTCACTTACAGGCATAAAATCTGTCTGCCTGCTGGTTTAGCTATGGAATTGGTTTTTTTTTTATTGCTTCTATTTATGCTAAATAATGATATTCCCACATTGTTGCATGTTGGAAACAGGTCAAAGTTGAATTTGGTTAAACTCTGAGTGCAGCGGCAAAGTGAAGAATCTGGTTAGCGTGTTTTGCTAAGGTAGCACGGCCACGAGGTTGAGAGACAGCATAGAAAAGAATTTGTGATCTAGCAAGCCATAAATATACCGCTGAACAAGCAGCCTGCTTTTTCTCCTGGTGCTGACTTTGTATCTGCAGCAGTCTCTTGGTCTTAGGTCAAGCACACAACATTCAGCTTTCAAAGTAGCTAGAACTTTGTATTGTTGACAATACACGGCTTTCTGTCTTGTGTGTGGGCATCTTGAAGTCATTGGGGTTTGCAAACATCATCGGCAACAGGGGGTCAAAGATGACAAGATCTTTCACGAGAGTCTTTCACAAGGATCTCCAAAATACATTTAGTCAAAGCAAACATGAAAACTGACTTGTGAAATGACATCGGTAAGACAGGATTTCCTTCTTCCTCCTGAGCCGTGCGTTTCGTTCTCGTTGGCTGCTGCTCATCGCTGCTGTCATTGCCAATCACAACACATTTCACACAAAAAGATCTGGACTTCCCGACAGGTCCAGATATTTGTCTTGATTGATAACTCTTGTAAGTCTGTGAGGCATTGCTGCATCTCCCAGCTCTTATCAATTCAAACATCGCACATTGGATTTGATTGGCCTCTAATCTGGGACTTTTGTCTGTAATATCCAAGAACTGTAATAAATCATGTGGTCTGACCGAGCCTTTAATTGCATTTTTCTGCTTTTTGGATTAAATTAATCTGTATGAAAAAGAAAAAACTCATTACCTGAAGTTCACTTTGCACATCGTCTGTTTAAGAATTACAGTTTTCTGCCCTTTAAAAGAACTCTAACTCTCATCTATTTTTTTTTTCTGTTTTTCAGTTTCACAATTTGTCCAAGATTAAAAATAAACAGTGTAAACTAGCGACAGAAAAGCTATTGGACAAGATGACAACAACAAGAATAAACAGATATTTTCATAAAAAAATCCTTTGGCCTCCATTAAGAGTAAATGGAGGGGGCTCCAAATATCACAGACATATGCGCACGCACACACACACACACATACGCACACCCTCAGCAGCCCTGATTGAGTGTAACTGTCTGCATCGCTGGTCAAGGTCAGCTGATAATGGGAGAGATTGAGGACAGGGTGAGGCGGCGGGGGATGTGGGTGGGGGGGTGTAGGTGGCAGCANCACCCCTCGGCTAACATGATTTATAGATCTAATAGACGTCAACGCTCCCGCCTAAGATAGAGGCTTCACATTATCACGAGGGAAAGTCATCCGTTCAACAGGGCAAGAATACAGAGACAACTCTACCAACATGTCCCGGCGTGTGTGTGTGTGTGTGTGTGTGTGTGATGCACAGCCTGAAGTGTCTGTGTATTCTGGCATTCATTCAGATGCACTACACAGATGGTAACTCAAAAGGAAGTAAATACTAATCTTTAAAAAGTGAATTATAGTAGAAGATAGCAGTAATCTCAACAATATTAAGTCATTTTTGCCTGTAGTTGACTCCTTAAAAGTTGTATTTCAAGATAAGGGAAGTTTTCCTTTTGTGAAAATCTTTATAATTTGATTCTGTTCTGATATATACCTCCGCCGAGGAGGTAATGTTTTTCCCTGTTGTTTTTCGTCAGCAGGTTATCTGCAAACAAATTTTGATAACATTTATTATATGCTAGGATTTAGGTCAATGCACAGTTGAGTAGATTTTGATGCAGATCCAGACTGTAAGATAGATACTTTTTTTTTTTTTTTTTTTTTTGCATATTTCTCGAAAACTACAGAACCAATCTTAATGAAAAATGAAGCTGGCTGAATGCTAATATTTGCACTCAGCCTGCTGTACGTGGTGAAAAAAAGATGGTAGATTGGATTTTGTGTACACGTTTGCATGCGTGAACATGTACAAACAGTTTTTGTTCTTAATCAGGCTCCCATCCTGGTGTATTTTGAGAATTAAACCAATAAGTACCCCTGTCCGCTAAACCCATGAACTATCAATAGATGGAATTTAGCTCAGTTCAAGTATTGATCCAAGCTTAAGGAATAAAATAATGCTGAGAGGTGCCATTTATGGCATCACTGTACATTAATGAAAAAGGGTACGTACACAAGTAGCGTCTTTTTAGTCGTAAAAAGCACACTGAGAATGCTTTTTGATTGAAAAACTGCAGAGAGAAATTTTATGGGAAAAAAAACTGCCAAAAACAGACAAGTTTTGCTCATTAAAGCTATTTTGGCTTTAGTGTATTTAAACAAACCTTCAAAATGTTTGAAAAAGTATCCAATTAAAGTAACTGTCTGTGTTTGATTGGACTTTAATTAATTTGTATGTACAGTAGAAATGCCAGATGATCTCTGGTGACACAACATGAAACAGACGTTAGATGTTCACATGAAACTCACGACTCTCAATTAGCAATCACCTGCTGATTGCTAATTGAGAAGCACACTTGTGTCATGTGAACATGTGATTAGTGTGTTTATATAAGAGTTGTTCCTAGAGGTGATGTGCTTTTAAAACAAAGGGGAGAAAATTCTGACAGAGCAGATTAGTTCAAAATCTGTTTCCAAGACAAATCAACTTGTTTTATGAAAGTTGTAGAATCAAGTGTTTTTTTTTTTTTCACAGTTCTACTGCAGCAATCAGACTTATTGTCATTTATTTAAAAAAAAAAAAGATTTGTTTTTAAATAGTGAACAAAAGACTTGTAAAGATACTTTTGAGCTACTGGAGTGTTGTCAAATGTGTTAATGGTTTAAAAGTGACAAGACTGTTGCATGGTGAAAGTAACATGTCTACACGGTGTTCATCTACCAAAAAAAAAAGTCTTCACAGCATGAATCTTTACGTGAAACAAGTGAACACCATGTAAGTTTATTTTCACCATTTCCAGTACGGTTCAGCTTGTTTCAGGAATTTTTCCAGAAGTCAATCAATATCCTGAAACAGGACAGAATAAGATAAATCACTGCACTAGAATAAAGAAACTGACACCTGATTATAGAAAATTCTTCCACATCCGATTATTATTAGGAATTATTAGTGTCATAACTTGGCTCAAGGGCCATTTTGCAAAACATCGGGAAAGTTGAAATACGGTTTTATCCTTTGGGAAATGGTTGTCAGTAACGTAACATGTATGAAAACTGAATATATTAGGTTCAAACATGCAAAATGGCCTGCATGGTCCTTTAAGGTGCAGAAAAGTAAACCAAAACTCCAAACAAAAGGCAAACGGGGTCCAGCATGTGCAGAGAGAGAGAGCTCTGCATTGAATGACTGCAGGACCTTTATACGAGTCAGGGAGAACTGGGCCCAGGTGCTCCACTTCAGCTCATCAGCCTTGCAATCAGCGCAGAGCATGGCATTAACATCCACTCATCCACTCAAACCAGAGCAGGGGCCGTCAGATTAGTCATTAGCTAAATTTTCCACAAGCTTTCAAAAATTTGTAATCCTGTTTTAAGACTTCGACTCTTGGAATGAGCTGAATTAAAAGGCAAAGCTTGTTTTAATCACATTTAACCTGAATTTCTAAAGTCTGAATACAAAATAGATTACAAGAATACTGTAGAAGTGCAGTAATCTGAGTAATGTAGCATGTCACCTGCTCCCACTCTAAACAAAATGACGTTCATGTGACTCACGCCGATGCTGCCGTTGTTCCGGTGCACTGCACAGCCATTGAACTTCCTGCTCATTACCAGCAAACCTCTCTTAGAGCAACAAAACAACTGTCGTTCGGCTCTGTTTACTGATGCATCTGCAAGACAAAAGCCAACAATATGGTGACAGCCAGATTGTCTCCCAATAGATGCAGTGCTAATATTTGCACTCAGCCTGCTGTACGTGATGAAAAACAAGATGGTAGATTGGATTTCGTGCACACGCTTGCACACATAAACACGTACAAACAGACCCTTCAGTTGTTTGCTCCCGTCTTGGTGTATTTTGAGAATTAAACCAATAAGGCCCCCCCCCANCCCCACCCCACCTGCTAAACCCAGCATAGCAGTTATTGATGTGCTTCCATTTTTATTGTCTGGAGTTTATTCTGTTCATATTCGCCATGCCAAGAAGCAGCTACATTAAACAGGCTGACACTGAAAGGCTCAGAGCCACAAACAGCAGCTGTGTGTGTGTGTGTGAGAGAGAGAGAGAGAGATTCTGAGGTGAAAATGTGTTGTGTAACTCATATTAATGCTCCCGTATCTGTTGAGCACAAAAGCATTTTGTTGAATTCTTTCCCAAAATGCAAAATTTGTGTGGAAACTTTAAAGTAACTGAAGTGAACATGAATATGGACTTGATATAAAGGGGCCGCAGTTGATTTAAAAGGATAAAAGTGACTTATAGCAAGAGACCAACAACTATAATAATGCAAACAAATACAATTTAAACCTCAGCCGGCTTGTCTGATTTTGCATCATTAACTGTATATTACTTTTCGTCTGAATATGAATTATGTTTTTAAAATAGCACGCCAGCCTGTCGCTAATGTGATTCTCAAACGCCTCTTCATTTTCTGCAGCTTAGTACAGTGCTTCATTTTGAATACCTTACAGCAAAGAGTTGAGCTTTGGCTTTTCTGGAGAGGAGAAAGAGCAATTTGAAAGTTTATTACAAATATTGGTGTTTTGTCTGAAGTGAGCGCTTTTGTGTTTTTCTCTTTTCCATAAAGTATCTTGCTAGATTAATATGTTCCTGCTGCAGGATTCTATTTATATAGTATGAAAACTAAACAGAAATATTTTAATTTTATTAAAATATTGATTTTAATTAAATCGATCCAAAACGACGCTACACAGAAGAAAATGTCCTCCAGGGAATATAATCCCAGGATAAAAGACATCTTTAATGACTGTACCTCAGGTGTGTGTGTGTTAGCTAGTGAAACACTGAATTTTGCAAGATTAGAGGATTCAGTAAAATAACATGAAAACTTAAATATGGCTTTATGCTGCGAAAAATGGTTGGCAGTAACATAACTGGTATGCAGATAGAATTTATTTGGCTCAAACGTGCAAAATCACTAGTATGATCCTTTAAAGCCTGAAACCCTCCTAAAATTTCTGTGGAAGTGTTCTATTAGGAATTATTGGTGCTTTTGCTACATTAAAGAGATCATATTGAAAAAAGAAAAGATGAGAGAGGGGATACAACTCGAAAAAAGTTTGGTTTATTGTGAAGATTTCAGATTTACGTGTGGACGCCTCAGCTTCCTGAATCACCCGAACAGTCCAGAAGCTGTGTGTGTGTGTTTGCACAGGGCTCTAAATCACATCATCTCCTCCCATCTCATTTTAGCTCATCTCACCACGTGTGTGGCGTAGGCGTGTTGATGCTCGAGCCCACAGGGAACTCGGATAACAGGTGGGATAAGAAGTGAAATTGGACGGAGACGTGACAGATTTCCCTTAAACAGTTTTAGACACGTGGAGTAAAAGAAAACTTTAAACAAAAAATATTTCCCCTCTGATTTCAGTGAAAATCCATTATTTAAAAAAACATGGCGGCTTCGGATGCTCTTAATTTTGTTTGTTTGGTGACGACTCAGCTCTCTTCACCTGAGGTAACGTTCTCAGCTGCGAGGAAATAAATGGCTCTGCTCAAGCTCCTCGACAATTTCCAGCTTAATAGAGTAAATGCACTGCTGATTCCTCTGCGGCCTCAGCGGCTTTATTAACACAAAACTAAAGGGCCTTTTTTTCCTGTTTACTATTCTGTTGGTGGAAAAGAGCAGAAAAATCTCCTCAGGGCCACAGTGAGCAGGCAACACAAAAAGGCACAGAAATAATAAACGCAAGGTGACGCCAAGGACAGTTTTGAATAGAATATTATTCTATTTCCTGTCTCTTCTTTTCTGACTGCAGATATTTATTTTTAAGACATTAAAAAAAAAAGACACCAAACTGAAACAGACACAGCAAAAATTGTCAGATTATCACACACACTCACCAAAAACCACCGTTCTCCAAAGCCAGCCACTCTCACCACATGTATTTTTAACACATACAGTAGCACCACTTCAGCTTTTCCAACATTACAGCTTTGTTTAGGCACAGAGGAGAGCGAGTGTTGCCAGAGAGCTTAAAATGGCCGCTGAAAGTCAGAATACTGGAGCCAAAGCCAGCAGACGGTGGACAGGCTTGTGGCTGGATGGCTGGTTCTGAGGCAGCAGCTTGTTAGGGTGGAAATGGATTAGCGAGAGGCACAATGGGAGTCTTAGGCGTGTCTGTGGTGTTGTGTTAGAGCTCTGCCTACGTTGCCCAGGCTGCTAGACTTATTTATGCCCAGCGGTGCATGCAGCAGCCAACTCTCACATGCAGGGCTTTTCTAATTGCCACGCTTTCTTCTGCGCTCGCAGCGACACCCTCGATTCAGCATCCATCAAAGCCGTGAATTAACCTGCGGTGCTGCACAATGGTTCTGTTTGTCACATGCAGCTGGTAGCGGAATTATTTCTCAAACACTGTTGTGTTACAGACACTTTAGAAAGTCGGCAGCGGGATGGAGAATTTCTGCAGCTGCACAGATCCAAATACAGAATAAGTCAAGGATTTGGTGTAAAAGACACCAACATGCATATTAAAACTTTATTTCTAATTTGATAAAGGCAACAAATCTTTAAGTTGAATGTCACATAAAAGCCTTGATCTGATTGAAATCGGCATAACTTGGTGCTCTGAGTAACAGACCGAGATTAAGTGAGTGTAAATCAATTTACTCAAGCATCTTGAGCTTAAAATCCACATAAGCCATCTCCACAATTTGCATTTCCCTGCCTGGTGTACTAAATGAGTCACGGTACTGTATATTCAATGAACAACAGAATCCTATTAATTTGCAGTAAAGACAAAATTTGGAGTAAAAGTGTTCGTGTATATGTGCTGACTGACAGGTTTTTCAGCCTTTGGAAAGGTTATTATAGTAATCTATTTGAAGGATGACATTCAGGCTCTCACGGTGGTTGCAAGTTTTTTGTAAAAATAAAGGACTCTTTGCTGCTGTCTGTCCACCAACTGAGATAACAGCGATTCAACTTACAGGAAATGCATGGGAACTGGAAGTAATGCAAGTGATTCTACATTACCAGCAGCAATACAAGTATTAGGTTATAATGACTAGAAATTGTTATGTAGCAACAGCAGCAACATCCACCCTGGCAGAACAGACTCAGAATAGAGTGCCACATACAGAAACTTCATGAAGTGAAGTTTATTTGCATAGCCTAATATCACACAGGTCCACACACATCAATGGTTCCTGACCAAGCTCTCTAAAAAGACAAAGGGAAACTCCCTAAAAAATTTAACATGTAAGGAAAAAAAATGGAAAAACCTCAGGAGAGACAAGAGAGGGCTCCTCCTCTCCTCAAACAGTCAGGTGCGCAGTATAGGAGCCGTAGGTGGGAAACAGGCAAATTACAAAGAGACAAGGACAAAGATGTGACAATGCAGGAAGATATAAACACAACAATTCATCCCTGATCCAGTAAGAGGATCTCAAGTCCACAAATACTGTATGTGAAAAGAAAATCCAAGGAGAAAGACACCACAGTGAGATTGACAGGCTGAAAATTGTAGTTTAAAAAAAAAAAAAGAACAACATTGAGCATTTTGCACCAAACGTCACAAAAAACACTGAATAGTCTCGATTGCAATTCACAGCAAAGCTTTTCTATTCATGCCAGAGATGTTAAATCTTTCAGATTGTGGTGAATATTTTATTTTGAGTTGAAATACATCACATTTTAGGAAAAGCCAAGAGAAGTCCAAACAGTTTTGGGTGTAGAAAATTAAAAAAAAAAAAAAAAAAAAAGCTTCTTTTTGTTTTTTGCAAAAATACCTGACAGCAAATATGCATGTGGTCATGCTCATATATTTTGTCCAGGTAAATGAGGATTGACAGGCCCCTAATGCCCTCTGCAGCAAATAAACGGATAATGGAGAATCCTGTTGTGACACCCCCCTCACTCCCCCATCTTGAGCCATCGATGAGTCGCACAGCCATCTGAGCACTCTGATGACACTGTCAGAGATTGATTTTGTGTGTGTATGGGTGTGTGTGTGTTTGGAAGAGAAAGGGAAAGATGAATTTATTCTCTGACCTTCATAGTATCAATCACACTATTTACATATCCATTTCTCATATTATAATGCAGTGACACTAATATTATTCTGCTCCTGCCTCCGCTGCATCGGTTTTGTTGTGCATTTACATTCTCTGTGTACCTGAAAATGAGAGATAGCAGCGCCTCGCTGAACTCAAAAGGCAGCGACATGTCATGTGTGGGATTTGAATCCAGGTAGCAGCCTTTGTCATCTTCACTCCATCCTCCCAATTCTCATCAGGACAAACAATACAGGCTGCGACAGGACAAATACGATCGCCGAAAATAAATGCATTAGCAGGAAAATATGTATACTTCGAGTATTAAAAGCAAAAGTATTCTTTGTCAAGAATGGTCATAATAATGAAAATCCCCCAATTTGACATAGTGAGGAATCTTGTATCTCTGTGGTTCTAAATCTGTAGTACATGTACCACTGGTGGTACCTAAAGCGCCTCTGGGTGGTAAACCAGATGACAGAAATTCATGCAGAGAATCAAAACAATTGAAATCTATGGAAATTCTGTTACTGTGGCAAAATATTAACAAATAAAATAGGTTTCATTCAGGAATATTTTTAACATTTAGTTATTACTCTCTTTTAATTAAGATTTTTTTTTATTTTTAAATAGCTCAACTCATTCCATGTGCATACTGTGTACTGTCTGTACAATTTTTTAACCTGGAAATTTTTATATAAAATTTAGGAAATTTTCATATTTTCAGGTCAGTTGAGGATTATATGCTTTGTAATGCTCCAGCATCAAAACCTATAATGAAATAATAGGTTTTGATGTTTTAATGAAATAATGAAAAAGTCGTCTTGTGATTGAACCACGCAACAGCATTATGTTATTATCTTAATCTATTTTAAATCTTAATCTCCAAAGTATCTATGATCAGATAAATGAAGTGGAGAAAAAAAAAATACAAATTTTCCTTATGAAATGCAGAAAACAGCTCAAAAATGGAAATAATTAAGAAACATACAGCGCTTCAGAATTGTACTTAATTGATGCTACATTTTAGATATTTGGTTGATGTTCCTATTGTTTGAATTCAGTGTTTAGCCAGTAATAAGAAGCATAAAGGTCAAAGCCACAGCAGAGAGACAACAGATTTACCAATTTACTGAAAACATTTGTAAAAAAAAAAAAAAAAAAAAAAAAAGTTGTTTTTAGAAAATCAAGAGAAGGAGGTTTACTTTCTCTGGCCTGTGATAGAGTCAGTGTAATGAAATAAAAAGCAGGGCGAGGAGAGTCTGTCTGCTCCACACTTATCAGCCGGGGATTTTCTGGACGTGTCAGCTGGCTATAGGAAGCCTTCAAGGCTCTCGGGGAAAGGCGATGTCGGGGTAGTGACAGGGNGTGTCAGCTGGCTATAGGAAGCCTTCAAGGCTCTCGGGGAAAGGCGATGTCGGGGTAGTGACAGGGCTATCTGCCTCTGACAGCCCAAAGACCTGAAACCGGATGGCTGGAAGAGATAAGGCTCTGTCGGCACCGGACACACAAACAGAGAGAACACACACACGAACACACACACAGACACAACCAAACACTGGCATTCACTTTGCATTAACAAATTCCCTATTGCCTGACCACTTGCTCATTTATACACACACAAACACACACGCACGCATGCACACACACACATGCGCACACACATGCTGGCTCCCTGTCTGCCAGACAGCGAGGCTTCCCATTAGCTGTGGTGCAGTGTGCTGGGTGAGGAGCGCTGGGGCGAGAGACATCAATTTGCTTCCTCTAATGCGCTCGCTGCCCCCACAAGACATATTGATTATTTCTTCCCCGCAAAGCGACAAATAGCAATTTCGGGGGCATAATGGAGATAGATGGTTGGTTTATAAGAAGCCCCCAAAGAAAAGTTGTAAGGGGATGGGGGAGGGTGGAGGTAAGGGGAAGGATGGGGATGTTCTCCCTCCTCCTCTCATCACCCCACCCTCTCACCAGTTTTACCTTCCCATCACCACCGCCTCGTCCTCGCCGCCCCCACCCTCACACGCGAGAAAATGTAGTTAAAGTTAAACTAGTGCAGATTGCAAATGAAGGTTGAACAGAGAAACAGCGCAGGATGAGAAATGCATTGCGAGAGCCCAGCTGCTGTATCTCCATGTATGGCAGGAGGTCTGGGGATGAAGGTGAAGGTATGGTGGCGAGGCTGAGGGGGGCACAGATGTTGAGGCGCGCCACCAATGCACATTCATTACGCGCCTCCTCCTTGGAGCGTCGCCTCCTCCCGTCTTAATGGTTGTACTGCAGAGAGCAGCTGCTGCCGCAGTATTTGCTGTGCCTCACCCTCCGTCTGTTACATCTACTTCATTTCTCTCTTGTTAGCATCTGTGTGGCTGATCCATAGGATAAGATAATGAAATATCGAATCTGCTTTATATCAATTCCCCAAACATAAAACTTTGAGGTTCAATTTGGGTTTGTGGATGAGTGGACTGTCAAAAGAATAATAGATGGAGAGTTATGGAGGCTGCATATTACTTTTTATTAAGCATTTAGTGTGTAGAATACCAAAAATAGCGATAAATGCCAATCACATGTTTTTAAAACCCAAGTTCATGTCTTCAAACTTCTTGATAAAGTTTTAAAAAACCAAAATGGGTTCAATTTCCGATGACATAAACAAAGAAAATTGGCAAATCCACATACTGGAGAAGCTCAGACTAGCAAACATCTGGCAGTTTTGAGCAACAATTGATCAGTTATTGATCAATAGAATTTCTTTAATGAAACTGCTGTTGATTGACTAATTGGTTTTAATTTTTAGCACCACATTGTTGGTGTTTCTACCTAAATCGTGGATAGAGATCCGGTTGATTCAGGTTAAATCTATGACTGAATAAATTCACTGCAGTCCAGACAGGGAGATCCTTTTAATCCTTGTGACAACTGAGACTTGGATTCAGGACTTTGTGAACATGGACATTACAGAGGTTCTTTGCCTCTGAGCTCAGCATCAGGTTTATTCAGTTTATCCAGATTTGATCGGTTCTTTCTCACGTATTTTATCTGACTGCTTCACTGTAGACGTGAACGTTTCTCCTTCAGACCAGCAGCGTTCTCTCTCTCCTCTAAGCGGTTATATAATGCTTATATATGGCTGATTGGAGGTGTCTGATAGCTGCCAGCTGTGTTGCTGCAGACTCCGGGGGACATGAGGTAATACTGCTCATTACATGATGGACTGATGGAAAATGTTGCTCAATAGTTCAGCTGCTCAAAACTTTTCCTCTCCAAAGAAATGATGTCTGCTCCTGATAACTCCTAAAAAAAATCCATGATCCGGTCTGGTCCACAGAAAATGAATCGGGTTTCTAAATTACTTCAGCCCGCTGAAAGCCAACATGGCTGATTTGAGCTGTTGGCTGTCTGAGATACGTGTAAGTGGTGACACATACAGAAAATAGTTCATGACTGTGCTCAGATAGTGTCACCCAAACATTTGGATGACACCCAGTGAGTGCTTTCCTGAGCAGACAGACAATTTGAGTTCAGGTATTAACACCCAAAAGGAGTAAAGGTGTTTCCACATGTACGTTTTCCCCAGCAATTACACTCAAGTAAGGACCAAAGCAACCGTACTGAGACAGATTCTCTAGCCGTTGGTGATGGGAGGTTGATCCAAAATAGCTGCAAACCAACCACAAGACGCGTTCTGCAATTTTGAGTTCCACAGCTTCCGTAGCTCCTGTATATTTCAGTTTACGCTCTGTTCTCACATTTTCTTCGCATGAATTGGAGCAGAATGTGGTTTTCCAGACGTTGTCATTCTGCTGGAATAGTTTTGCTTTGTATATGGCAGAAATGATAACTGTAACCAGGACTTTATCTGTCATTGTTCAGCGCTATTGTAATACCCAAGATAATCCTCCAGCACTTACTCTTTGGGTCGTGTGTAAAAGTACGGCACAGGAATGATTTCTCCAGTTGTACCGGAACTTTATTTTCTTTCAGCTCATCATTTCCACATCACATCCTGACATTCAGCCTCGATGCTCTTACTCCTCTCAAATCACTCCGCCATACCCATCACTCCCCATCAGCAGTCCTCATGGGCAATTACCTAGTCCCTTCATAAATGCAACATGAACATTATAATGGCATACATTTCTAAATTGGCCATATAAATTGACATAACAAAATCAAATATGTGAAACTCAGATTTAGAAAAATAAATCTCATCTTACACTATATAGCTATCCCAAAGTAACTTCTTGATGATTTTATTTTCTCATTCCTTTCCCCAGTCATTTCTGACCAATGAGCAAGTTGTCACATGGTTTCATTTATTCATGTTTTTGCTCCGTCGGACCAAAAGGAAGCTACACGTTGCCCGTCACTGTGTCTGCATGCTGATCGATTTAAAGAAAATGCATCTAAATGTCCATTTATAGATAGAAAAATTCTCTTTATAATTCTCTTTATAGCCATACTGACAGAACCTGGGGTTGAGGAACCTTGCCCGATTTTCTGAGTAGGAAGTCCAAGTTGCATGGCGTTTTGTTTTCCCACCAGGAGGTCGAACATATTGAATTCTGAGTGTATGTCGACCTCAACTTTTAATTGAAAATTGACAGACTTGATACCTTAGGTTAAATGCAACAAGAGTAACAACTCATTCCATTAGACTACAGGTTTTAAAACCCTTATAGACTTGAATAATTTCTCCTCTTGCTCTTACATAGAATTAAAATCCCACCCTATTTAAACTTTGCTCTGGCAAATTTACAGTATATATGTGTAAATTTTCTTTCCATAATGCCATATATTCACTTTTACGAGACAAAAGGATTCTGCAGAGGTCTTATACTTTGTAAGGAGTGATTCTGATTCAGGCCACAGGAATGTTTTGCACCCTGACTGTGGAGCTTCTTTCATCTTTGGTCACGGAGCTTCTTTCTCCTGCTGCTTGAGCCTCGCAGCTCCCTTCAATTTTTCATAAATCTCTTTCTTTCAAACCAAACTTTCAATGTTTAGTAACCAGAAAATGCTGCAAAACACAAAACACACCAAGTCCTCCTTTAAAGCTTAACAGTTTTGAACACTGACAGAGCAAAGTGGAGTTGCTGGTTTGCTGCTTTGGATGATATGGTAACAACTGAACACTGCTTTTTACTAGCCAAGTGCTGGTTTTTACTGGTCATCTAGTATCAAAGAGCTGTTGTCACTGCAGAGGTGCTAGTTTGTGATTTAAAATCAATTGTGAAAATACTGCAGTACTACAAAGCTGAGGAAAGAAATATGAATACACAAGCATCACTTGTGTGAATGTTACACATTTACATATTTTACCAATTAATGCTGTAAAGCATTTTGCACATGACTGCTCACCAACTAACCAGATTTTAGTTGACAAGTCCGTTAAACCTCCAGTTTCTAATGGTTGTGTAACACTGATAAGAAACAACAGGATGTTTCATATCTTAAAATGTTTACTCAACATTCATGACAAATGAGGCCTGAAACTTTTTTTAAAAACTCATTATAGATGCTCAGAAAGATAAAAAATTAAACAGCAAAAGTCCAAAGTTTAAGAAACATTAATTACGAGATATCTTGGTTATAAATGTTTATTTCAGAGGTTTTTCGCCCTCATGAATGTAAATAAAGCAAGCATGACAGGCCACTTTGTTGTTTTTCAGCAATAACAGATTAGAACTTTAATTGTATGCAACAAGCCTGCAGTGGACCATTAAACACAATAAATGATTTCCAGAACTAGTTTGAGGAATTGCAAAAACTTTGGCCGTTTCAGTGGCTTTCACACCCTTCAGCTGGCAACCATTATCAATTTAATTTGGTAAATGAAGGTAATGTGGCCATTACAACGTGTAACAGTAGCGAGATCTCGGTTTGCATGCAGGCTGACACCCGTAACGAAATGGAATTCTTAAACACCCTGGCCAATCCTCAGAGGGCCAACAGCAGCTCCTTCCCCTGGGAGGGAACGCAGCTAAATTATGGGAAACAACCCAGACGGACAGAAGTGACACAAAACCGCATGCGAAATGAGCTTATTATCCCTGTTACTGTCGATGCAGCACAGCCAGCCTGTCAGTGATCACAACAGACGTGTTATATACAACAGCGGCTTTGCAGGCCCGCGGCTGATAAGAAGAACGATCTGCACTGGCGATGGAAACAGACAGGTGGGAGGGAAAGGAAGGAGGGATTAGTGACGGGGGCTAAGTGATGGAGGATGGAGGAGTGAAGCTCTCCTAATCTGATCTCAAAAATATAAAACAAAGAATTTAAGCCGGTTTAGCTTCTGATGAACCATGAAAGTTTAGAAAATTATGATAAATGATGCTTGAAACTAGATAATTTGCCTTTAATCTCTGAAAATAAGACTAGTTTTGCTTGTAGAAATCTGTTCATTTCTGCTATACTTGTAAACAACAAACAATACCTCAAAATGACATTCCGTTCTGTCTTGTTTCAGAATACTGAAATTTCTAGAAAATGCCTTTCATTTATTTGTTATAAATAAATTAACCTTTCAGGGCAAGAGACAAAATGACTCATTTAGAATTCTTAAAATTGGCCTAATTCTTCAAATAAGCAAGGCCGTCTGCATTTCTCCTAATAGATGTTTGGGATAATAACGTGTCATCCATCCAATCCCATTTTACAACAGACTTTTTTTATTCAGCTCAAAAAAAAAAAAAAAAANAAAAAAAAAAAAAAAAACCCATAATGGCCAGTTATCCTGACAAGACTTTAATTACAGTGCAAACAGTGCTCAATAAAAATGTTTGGATAAAAAATAAATAAGATTGAATTTTCTTAAAGCGAGATGTTTCTTTAATTTGCAGTGAAGTGTTGGATGGAGGAAGGTGAGAGTGAAAGACAAGAGACGGAGGAAGGAGGAAGGGTGTAGGTGAGGAAGAGGGTAGGAGGAATGGACGGTAGGATGGATGAAAGAATAGTGGGATGGAGGAGGGAGAGATGGAGTGATGGAGGGGTGAGGGCGCTGGCTATTATCCTGCATCGATTTACTCCAGTCAGGGATGGCTGGATGCGTAATGAAGTGTGGGATCTAGGGGTTGCCTTATAGCTTCTTGGATGCATTGTGTGATGATGATGGTGTGTGTGTGTGTATGTGTGTGATGGTGTGCGTGCGCATTTGTGTGTTTGCATACAGATGGTAAGATGTGATGTACAGTTTTTAAGCACAAAATGAGGTCTTTGTCTCCAGGATGCTTGAGGGAGGAATTGATCAGCCTCGGATTATTGGAGAAACAAATATCCTTGTTTAATGATTTTAAAAAAACAGAAAAAACTTTGCACTCTGTTACCTTGGAATTATGAGGTGGCACATGTATTCTCTGCAGTTTAGAGTAAATATGTAATGTTTTGTTGAAGTTAATTTTAGCATTTTAATGCCGTTAAAAACACAGTGTGAGCTTCGATTTCTTCCTGGCGGTACGTTCACACGTTACGGTGAAGAACTGACAACAACAATTTAACATTCAGCTGCTGAAAATGGATTATCTCAAGCATTTCAAGTCTGTACAATTTGATTTTCATAACGTACTGAAATGAACTAAAACTAATAGAATTCTAGAAGGTAGGAAAAACAATTAGAAAATGTACTGCTCCAGTCATATTCTTTGAAAAATGGTCGGCATTAGTGTGTCATGTATGTGGATAGTATTAATTTTAACTAAAACTTAAAACCATAAGGATGCATATGCTATAAAAAAAAAAAAAACCTATCTTATGGCAAAGTTCAACATTAAAAGGAATTCCTGAATATATAATCTTTGTCAATCTGCCCAAAAATTCTTTTAATCTGCTTTTAAGCAAAGTCGAAGCTTTATTTTCTAAATTTGCACCAGTATAAGTTTTGAAAACATAACTGCACTTAAACGAAAATAAAAATAGTCACATTTCAATACAGCCTTCAGGATTAAAACATACAGAAAGAACAAGAGAGGATAGTTCACCAGATTTACAAAAAGCAAAAACTAGAAATTCTCTCATGAAAAACTACTGTTTAACTGCCTTCCTTTTGCTTTATTTTTTACTTCTTCTCCTATGCGACAGCACAGCTTCTAGCAACTTTCCCATTTTCTCTTATGGTGCACAAATGAAAACAGCAGCGTCCACTGCAGACAGCAGAGTGAAAACCTGCGAGTTTTTATATCACACGAGGAACAAATGAGGTTTTGTAAATGCAAAACAGGAGTCAGATCGAGGCGAAATCCAGCAGAGTTGGGAATCCATCTAAAAAAAGAAGGGTTGCTCCTCTCTCTCCCTCCCTCCTACCTGCAACTTTTCTTTCTTTTCTTCCATTCCTCTTATTCATGTCTCATCCCTTCTTCCTCACTCTTCCTCCCCTAAAGCCCTACACTTCCTCTCACAGTCTAATCCGCTGCTCGACACACTCCCTCTTTGTTCTGCAACCCTGACAAGTCGTCTCGTTCCCCCTGCTCCAAGGACGGCCCCAGTGTGCTTGGGATAATGGAATGAAATGCTGGGGAGATAAACCCCCGAGGATGCTGGGAGAAAACACAGGAGTGTGTCAACCAGGGTGATAACGCTCTATTCTCCTGTCTGAGGAGCGAGGATTATGGTGTTACAGGCAGGCTTTTCCGATTTGCAGCCCCTTTCTGCACACAGGGATGTTTACACGGGAGTCTCAGGGAACAGAAGAATATTCTCACATCTGTCCAACACAAAGGTCTTCATTAGTTTGGAGCTTTGTGCAGTCGTATCTTAGTGGACAGGAAATTTCACCAAAGTTCACTTCACTCTGGAGCAAATACGAACCGCAGCCATCATTTGTTTTGCCGCGGCTCCGACAGAACCTTAATCACTTTAATCGGCAAGAGCAACATATCAACAGGCATTTGCTTTGGTGACACAAGTGCAGAGACTTCTAAATGGCTTACAGGGTTTATTGAGTCCAGATCAGATTGACAGCAGGTACTGAGAAATCGTGATGCATTTTAATTGAAGTGCTGCAGCAGTAAACAACTGAGGCCTCGTGCCTTGTCGATGTTAGAGTCACAGTGTTTTGATGTTGTTTGGTGCAGTGGTCCTAAAAGTATCTGGGCAAACCAACCATCTAAGTACCACCAAATCTAAGAAAAATCGTAGAAAAACCTCATATGTGCATGTGTGCTTCCCTGAACCTGTGCACAGTATTTTACGGTATGAGAGTGAAAAGTTATTTGGAAGCCTTGAGCTCTTTTCAACAACAATATTTTGTCACAATAATACAATTTCCGTAGATTTTTATTGTTTTGATTCTCTGCAGAAATGTCTAGAGTTATCTGGCATACCACCAGGGGGTGCTTCAAGTACCACCAGTTGTCCACGTACCACAGTTTGAGAACCACTGATTTGGTTTGAGCCGAGCATGTCTGAATGAGCGTCAATCCAAATGGGAATCGATAAAAACAGCCCAGTTGAAGATTGTGTTTTTAGGAACTTGATCCAACCAATGAATACATTTGATACGGCATTCAAGTGCAAATGCTAACGGAGTGAATGTCCTGCTAGAAAAAGACAATCAGTAAAACCAAGTTCAGGTTTTGTCGTGACAGCAGGAACTTTTTTATGTCTCCAATCTGTTCATCTTCCTTCGCTGGCCTCTGGGCAGCTTGCTCATGATTAACCTGACAGTAATCATTAAGCGAGGGGAAAGTCGTTCCAGTACTCGCTGTCTGTGCCAGATTGTGATTGGGTTCGAAGCATCTTTTACGCCTCAGTCCCACAGAGAATATTGGACCTATTTTCTTTGGCGGAAGCTTTGGTCTGGTCATTACTTGACGTGAAATAGGATTCGTAGACCGAGGAGCTGTGCAGGTTTGAGTTTTGATTTTGTCTTTGCCCCTGCAGCGGTCCGGGTGTAATGAGCGCTGCAGAGAGACAGTGAGACGAGGAATCAATAAAAACAGATGATTGGTAAACCTGGTTTGGTGCTACACAACAATTAAAGTTGGAGGCTGCCGCTAAACTTTGTGCACTGCAGTCCACCTACTCTTGACCCCAATCTCCCACATATCACAGGCAGGAGGGAGGTGGATGTTGGTGCTGCATGTGGACATGTTCCCTCCTTCAATCACACCCACTCACATCCCCCTTCGACTTGGCCTCAGCCTGAATGACAATCGACAGAGACATGCTTTAGACTGACCTTGACCACAAAAGAGAGAAATAAAAAAATGAAGGAGTGAGGGGGGGAGAGGTGTCAAATGAGAAAGCCTCCCACCCTAAAAATAGAAAAGGTGGCAATTAAGTGCCAATCTAATCATCCCTCTGGTAAACGAGCCCTGAAGATTCCACCCTCATATCCCCGAGGCTTTTTTTCACACCACTTCCTCATTGTAGCTGGCTATCGACTTAATTACGCCCCCGCCATCCCCAGATAAGAGAGCGATAGCCTTATCACCACGGCTCATTTCCAAATCCATGAAATTAATAAAGTCCACCTCCCATCTCAGTTCCAGGGCCAAACTTATATTAGCTGTCACATATGAGAACTTGGTTGAAGTAGTACTTTCCCTGTTCTTGACAAAGAAACTACAGGAAATCCTCCTCAGTGAGCTGAAAGACGAGGAGGAAAGCACAAGTGTATTCATGTTTTAGGCTAATTACATCTGGGCTGCAGTTTTTAACCCTGATGGGGGTTACGTCTGTCTGTTAGTTTTATGATTCCACTTGCTTAATTTATCATTCCCACAGTGTTGCTGAATTGTCCATTTGGTTCTGTTAATTTTCCTTAATTTCCGCCCGGGGAGAGCTGCTTGGATGCAACAGTTTTGTTTCCTTGAGGAATCTGTGAGCATGAGAACGCTGTATGCTGACAGTCTATAAATTTCTCAGCTTGTTAAAAACTGAGGCAGGAAGAAACTAGGTGCATTTAGTAGACAGAAGTATAATTTTATATGTCCTTTTTGGGAAACTTTCCTTCCTATTTTCAGGAGGAAATATTGTGCTTTTACAACATTTATTGGATGACTGCATGTACTAGTTATAATAATAAAAAAAAAAAATCACGTATCTTGGCCTTGTATTACTCAGTTGCACAATTACCTTTAGCATTATATAAATGTTAGAATTTAGTGTAGAAGACTAACCTGAAATAAAATCACCAAAAACCCTCAAATTTTATTATAAAATTTGGGGATTTTTATTATTTCATTGAAAATTTTTCATTAAGTCTTTCAAAGCTGCTCAGAATTGGAGATATGAGATTATTCATACTGTCAATGTGGGAATCCTTGTATCTCCATTTTGAGGGATTTTCATATTAGATGCATTAAATATATCAGATACACCAGTAAAAGTTTAAATAACAGAACTTTTACTTGTAATGGAGTATTTATAAGTGTAGAAGATGGACTAAGTAAAGCATTTATCTGCAGATCATCAATATAAATCCTAATCAGATAAAATGGAGCTGCTTTTCACTCCTCTCCACCTTGAGTCTCCGTGTTGGCTGCTGTAATCAGTGGGGAGACAGCTGGTTTCACCACGCCGTTCCACCTGCCCGCTCCCCTGAGTAAAGGGCTGTGCTTCACCGACCAAATCCACTCCAAGTTTCTCTCCGCGGCACACTCCAGCATGACTGGCAGGGGTCTCACACATCGATTTCAGGGAAAAAGGGAAGGTTGGGCGGACCCGTCACCGCACCGACGCTGGCAGTGGAACGAGACAGGCTCCCACTAGGTTTGGGCCTGTCATTTGTTTCTAAACGATGGCAGATGGTGGGCTTGGCGCTCATACCATCCTCTCAGTCTCCCAAGGTGCACTTCTGTGATGGATGTGGCGAAGGGGAGCTCTGAGGAGAAGGCTGAGGCACATCTGCGCTGGCCGATAACGGGGGGCAAAGTATGTCTGGGTTCGACTTGCTTTCACATATTACTCATTCCCACACAGACGTCTCGAGGACTCGCATCTTTCTGAGATAATTTGCTTCTCACTTTCATAGCTTTGCTGTTGCTCCTCAGCTGGACACCTTTCCGTTTACTGTGCTACCTGACTGGAGATGCTAAATCAATGGAAGCCTTTGAAAACTGGTTGCTAACATCATATAAGATATCAGCTATGTTGAGGTCTTTACTTGCAAGTATTAATATTGGCAAGAAATTACAATATTAGCCAATAAACATCGGTAAATATAAGTTTGATTCACTCCTTTTCTTATTCTTGAGTTTCTGACAGCACAGCATGAATATATTTTGATAGTTACACCTTAATGAAAATCTAGGAGCATCAAATGCGTTGAATTTACAGCAGCAGCCTTTTTAGCCTTTTACTGAAACACTTGATAAACACACGCACCCTCTGCCCACACACCATCTGACAATGTAGATCCAAACACACATTAAAGTGAGCAATCACTGTCTAACAACACCCTTGCAAAGGTCACGTCAGTTTCATCATCCTAATCATCAAAGACCATCACTTTCCTTGATTTAGGGTTGCAGTAAAAGCGTCATAACCCACCCATCCACATCCCTGGCTATAAACGTATCCATGGCAACAGAGACATCGGGCTGCCCTCCGACGATGCATCTTTGGGATTCTCCGCGCGTTGCTGCAGGGTGACAAGTCAGGCGTAAAGAGTCGATTTAGCTGCGGCATTGGGGAGGCTCGCACATTAGCAGAAAGGAAATGGGAGCCAGCAAATACTTAGTGGGTGATTGGCTCCGCAATAACAGAACACCCCCTTTGGCAGCTCGTCAAGCGCTGCTATACGGATGCCATTACAAACAGGAGGCCATTAGCAGGCACCGAGGCTTTGTGAGGCATGTCAGTGCTTCACACCTTTAGCCCCGAGGGATGTTTGAAGACGTGTATTATCAGATGTATACTGCTCATCCTCTGTCCTATATTTTACCCCTTATAGATAGATAGATAGATAGATAGATAGATAGATAGATAGATAGATGAGTGTTAATAGCATACAACANATAGATAGATAGATAGATAGATAGATAGATAGATAGATAGATAGATGAGTGTTAATAGCATACAACAGCAGCCACAGAGCATTATTACATTTTTAAACAGATACACATACACGCTAAAAGCCTCCTTTTGCTGCAGGAAGCGTTAGAGACCAGAGCTGCATTATAATGATTTTCTTTGCTGTAGGAAAATGGCCTTTGTTATTTTTATGCTCCATGCAGTTCTGAGGAACAATGCACATGTAAGACACTAGATCTACACAATAGCACTATGAATATGTAGTAACAACTGAACTTTACTGGTGCACAATGCAGCGTAGACATGAATATTTTATCACCTCAGGGAGCTTTGATGTTACCTCTACTATTTTATTGTGGGGTGAAAAAGCCAATCAAATATTACTTATATGTTAAGCAGATGTAAGAAAAGATCTTAGCATAAAAATGTTATATCATTGTGTCGGTGCAGAAACTATTAATACAACACATCATTGTTTCTGTTGGCCAATGCAGAGTTCCAGGTCAGACCTCACCAGAGTTGAATTCTGATATGCAAATCTTTCAGAGCTGCCAGAGCTCACACTGAAATCTGGAATTCGTTCATAAATTTATTAGTCACATTTTAATAGAAGTGAATGAAAAGATGCTTGTTTTCACCATGCTTCAAGTACCGTGAAGATTATGGAAATTAGAGCAAGTGATATGTATAATGCAACAGCCGCATGATTTCCACAAGCACAACACGCACAACAAAAGAAGCAATGAAAGGAATCGAGGAGATTGTTTTTGTTTGTTTTTTTTGACCTTTTTGCAATTCCATGAATATCTTAGAAAAAATTTGAAACCTGTGCATTTCGATGTCCACAAAAAAATTGAACATAATGGCTGATTGGTCAGGGGGAAGCTTGCATCAACTCTTGTGATCCACCCTGCAGTTTCTGAACCATCGGAAAGTACCTTTCTTGGAGCAGGATCTAAAAATGGATCTGGAACAGGTTCTAAAATGGTCCTGGTTCCTTGGTGTGAAATGCAGGATGAAAGGCACTAGTTGGTACAAGTGTATCAGAGCCAAACTATCTTCATTTTCCAGCAGACAAAACAGTGAAAACAGCTCCTGCATCCTCTGGCTATTTTAGCCATTCAACGAAAAGTGTGTATTTCCTCTTTCCGGTGAGGTCTGTGGCTCCAAAGCAATAGTTATAGCCGTAATACCTGCTATGCATCCATAGCAGAGTATCACTGTGGGTGAAATTATCTACCAAATAATGTGTGTGTTATGTAGAATTAGTTTCCTGGCTTGCATGTGTGCTTAAATAGTCTCTTCCACTGTTCATGAGATGGCGCACAAACACCCCAGGAGTTTTTTTCCTCCCCCAGGCCTCGCTGACTGGCATCTCATTAGGAGAGCAGAGCGCCATGCTCGCGTGTTTGCCGCCAGACAGGCCACGCCACAGGCTGCATGCTAATTACGGAGGCGTAGCCAGCATGAGACGACCTTGAGTGGTTAAAGGAAGGAGGCAGAAAAGTGCTTTGGTTTTGTTTAGCGTCTGCTGGGCAGGGGGCTCTCCTCCTCAATCCTCTTTCATCCCGACCTTGGGTAACAAAGTCAGCCAAGTCCAAGATCATAAAGCGAAAGCCTCATTAAAACTATGAAGCAACGTAGTGTGTAATATCATGTAATAAGACTTTCACTGTTATATAACAAAGCATCTAAGACTGACGTTAATTTGCTGCTTATCACAGCTTTGTCTGCTTCTTTTACTTGACATCTCATTAGGTTCAAGGCTTCAACTGAAAGTCACATTCAAAACACATTCTGATAGTAATTTAGCACATCTTGGCTGTAAAATATATACACTATCACCTTTTGTGACATTAATTTAAAACAGATCTCAGCTGTGTTACAGTTTAGAGGTTTAGGTCATCTTACAAAGGGTGTGTAGTTTCTATTGAGCATGAAAAGCTACATTATAAACCATGAGTGACAACGTGGAGTACACACAAGGGATTTTTTTGGCTAACGTAGAGGGAGACTACAAAGCTGTCCTCCTAGTGACTAGTATATTTCAAATAGTGAAACTTGTCTGGCACAATCTGTAATTTCATCATAACCTCTCTCCTCCAATACCACGAACCTTTGGCAGCGCACTCAGTCTCACTACTCACATCTGACAGGGTTTCTCAATGTGAAAAACTGCAGAGAGCTCAGATTAAATTCCAATCAATGACAAAACACATAAACACTGAAGCGGAGAGAGAGATGGAGAAGGGATGGAGAGAGACAGAGGGGTGAGGGAGTCGGCGTGTGTATGTGTGTGTGTGGTTATGTGTGTAAGAAAGAAGGCAAGAGAGAAAGGGGCTAACTGAAAAAGGTCAAACAGCTGGTACAGCCACGTTAAACTGTTTTAATACTCGGATTTTTGCAAAGGAGAGAGATAGAGAGAGAGAGGAGAGATACTGTTTCAGTCCCATTTGTTCTTCCCTGCCTCTCATTGATAAAGAGGAGCTGCCATCAGCCAAACCAGCCGTCTCCTTCAGTCCTCATTAAAGTGTCGCCATATTAAAAAATCATTTCAGCCCTTTCCTGATGAGTGTTTTATTGCCTTTGTGAAAATGTTTTCACTTTGGAGTTAACGGGAGAGAAAAAAAACCTTTACTGAGTAATGAAAGCAGAGGGAGGAGAGAGTGAGAGAGAGAAGGGATAAGGGTGATTTGTTGTGTTCTTGGGAGGACGATTTCAGTTTTAAGACCATTCATATTTTCTTCGTTTACAAGCCGCCCTACATAAACATCCTTTCTTTGCTGTAATGTATAACGGGCTCGGGAGCTCCTGACCTGGACATGATCTCAGTGACGTAACAGTTTTACCACAAAAATGAACTCTGTATAACCTTACACAGCATTCACGGGTGTTGTTCACATTTACAGTATGTAAATAGCTTGTGTTTGCTGCAGTACAGTCACAATGCAGCAAAATGAGTGCAGTAACAAACTAACTGTTACCTCATCAGTGGACAAATTGCATTTTCATAATGACATACACTTAAAGGACCATACCGTCCGTTTTGGATGTTTGAGCCTGTTCTATCTATAAAGACAGTTTCTCTGTCCATCTGTCTGTGGCACCATTGTCTCTAGAACTCAGCACTGTATGAAGTTGAAATTCGGCAGGTATAATGCTCAGGACCCAAGGACGTGTCGTGTCATGTGCAAACCATGGTGTCACACTACAGCACTTGAATGCACCATTGGGAAGCATTTTCAGATCCCTCCACTTTTTATTGCACTTGAATTGCACTAAAATTACGTAATTTCGAAAAAAAAAACCCTGAATACATGTCTTGTTCGCGATGATGGATTACCTATCCCAAGAACGTTTCAAGNAAAAAACCCTGAATACATGTCTTGTTCGCGATGATGGATTACCTATCCCAAGAACGTTTCAAGTATGAAGTTCATTTTAATAGTGTACCAGAATGAACTGAAACCAATGGTGGTCTGGAAGGTAGGAAAAAACAATTTAATTCACGTTCCAGTAGTATGCTTTGTGAAATGATTGTCAGTAACGTTACGTGTATGAAAATTGAATGTATTAGGCTCAAACATGCAAAATGGACGGTATGGTCCTTTAAGCATGACAGAAACTATTTTATGTGAATATCAGTAAGGCACCACTATCTATAAAAGTCATAGACAATACATCAATTATGTTTTCAGTAGGTTTAATTCATGAAATTGTCATAAATTTTGAGGGTATATTTGAATAATTTAGATAGTTGTCTTTTTAAAAATTTGCTAATAAAGTATTTTTTTAAAATTCTGCATTACAAGTAATGCAAATCAAATTGTATGTTACATGCGTTTAGTTAATTTATTTACATTTTTTAAGTTTTTACCCAACATCAGATTCATTGATATTAATGCACAGTTTTGTTTTTTTTTTAAATACATGAAAATTGATTTATTTGTTTTTTGCAAATGAACTCTTTATTTGCACATAATAAAATCTTAAAATGTTAGATTCATTCTGGTCTGTACACCAATATAGATGTATCACAATCACTCATAAATGAGAAGCATTTCTTTATTGTGGGATTATTGTGCCATTTTAGATATGTTACTGTATATAATGCAAGCACCCATCAACGGAATCTTCTAGATGAAAATGTCAGGTAAAGAAAGTGAAATAGAAGAACAGAATTCAACAGGAAGGGACGTTTCAGCCCTTTAAATGTTCTCAAATGATACAAATAAAATATTATTGATCAGTTTTTAGTACAAATGGCATCTACCTTCTTTCAAATATCATGTCCTTTATTCTTTGTAATAATTTGATTTGAAAAGTCAGCTTGCATTCAAAGCAGCCTCACCAGAACTAAAGGATTAGACCAACTTACATAAAGTCCAACCAATAATATATGGGAAATAAAACAAATCCAATATGAATCGCCATTTCAGCGAAGTCTGATGTTGAAGTTGAGCGGGGAGCTTAAAGTTAATCTTCGACTTGCTTGCAAAATGCTTCCGCAAGCATTTTTTTATTGAGGAAAAGTGTGAAATGGAAAAAGCAATCTTCCAGCGAAAAACAGCAGCAGCAGGAGCTCAGAGGCCGTCAGCTGGTGTGTAAAGGTTATGGGATCGAAAGTTTCAGACAATAAGCTAATGAAAATCCTGCTGAACATGAAGTAGAATTTCTATTTTGATGCATACATGCTGTGCTAATAAAGCTAATTAAAACACAGAATTTGCAATTAAGGATTCCACAGGGTGTCTGATGAAAGTCGTTGCAACTAAAATATCATACGTTAAAGGCAGAATAGACATTCTAGCATCTATTTATCCTCTATTGATATCTGATCTAGCATTTCTGCTTTTATTGTTTATTTTTAAGCTTTAGTTTCAGCCAAAATATTTCTCTTTTGCTGATTCTTATGAAAAACAGGCAGAAGTATTGCTGATGAGTCGAAGTAGGCACTTCTGCTGCACATCATGCCATGATGTAAATTTAATACCACCATATGTTCATGTTTTCCAGCACCAGTGTTGATTAAATGATTCAGCTGTATATGATGAAGATGTAAAAGTTTTACTCCATTTGTTATGTTGCAGCACGCGCTCTCCAGCAGTTACTCTTCCGGATAATCGAATTTCTATTCAAAGAAGAGCAGCAAAAACAATGAAATTAGCAGAGTGCAGATTCAGAAGTCTGTGTTTTGTTTTGTTTTTTTTATTGGATATTTTAATTGTAAACCAAATCACCAGAATCAATCTATTAATGCTGGAGACCCTGAATTATGAGAGGAAATTAAATTGCTTCCACATATGGAGAAACAACAAACACAGTTCAGGCGCATAATGTCCCAGCTGAATATACAAAACTACATGATTGGCCTCAAGGGATGTAATATCTACGCTTTAATTTCAGATAGCGAGTGAGCATATCCTGTTACAAGCCATTACAAGAGTCTAATGCCAAGTGCTGTGTTGTGGATGATGTTTGTTAAGCTCTCGTTTCGGGATTTAGCTCTGATACAGATCAGATAAAAGGATTTCTGAAATGTTCTCAGAGTGCTGCTATTTGGATTAGAATTATGCTCAAGAGTCAAGTATATGTAGTAGTAAATCGATGTATAGATGTAAAGTATGCTTTTCTTCTTTGGCTTTGGGGTGTAATTTGTTTGATTTTAGATGTAGTTTTTAGGACAAGCATGGACAAAAACATTACTTTCTTTCATTGGCTCTGGGTTGGTGTTCATATTCTTGCCAGTCAGAGAATCGCTCAAGGCTCCGGTTTTGGTTGTAATTCAGACAGAAGTTGCCAAACCAATGTTAGGTCATTACTCATCCTGCTCCATCCCGAGCTGTGGGCAGAGGTGAAAAGCTGCTGAACTGTGTTGCTCAAGAGAAACACTGCTAAATCTTGACCTTGTTGGAGAATTACTGAGAAAATGAATAAAAGTGAAGGGGCATGTGTAGCTGGTAGTTTTGAGGGGTCGTATATGTGGATAAATGGCACGTTTGGGGAGATGATTTTTGTTCGTGACATCCTCATTTCATATTCTCGCCAGTTGGGTATGCCTCAGTTTTGAGGTGTAATATAGGCCTGCCAAATCAGCGGTAGACCCATTACTCATCCCCCTCTGTGCTGTCTCCTGGCTTGTGCTCTGGCGCTAATGCAGATTACAGGGATATATGAGGGCTATTTTGTTCGCTGCAGGGTGGAAACTATCACAGGCAACCCCATCCCTCTCTGATGCACAACTCTACATCTGTTCCCCCCATGAAAGCCTATCTGGAGATCCATCAGAGCCAACTTATCAGATCTGAGGCTACCACATCTTCTGCACATCAATTATAGATGCTATGTTTAAAAAATTGGGTCGCTCTATCAACACGCGCGCTCGATCCTCTGAGACTGTGTTTGGTTAAGTGATTAGTGACTTGAGTTTAGACACAGTTTGTGCATGTTGTAAGTGTTAAATGGTCCATTTATGATGCATGAGTATATAGACACAAAAGGCTTCAGCATGGATATGACAATCCAATTCCTTCAGGAAGCTTTTTCTTTTAACAGAGAGCTTTAACTTAAATATTATGTGCTACTTTAAAATGAAAAGGTCTTATTAGCTTTTAAAAATGCAGTTTTGCAGAAGGAAAATTACAGGAATTTACCTTTTGTACACATCTTTAGTTTGATGAGTTTATCTGCTTAAGGTGTTTTCACTCTTACATGGTTTAGTCCGGGTGAATTGGACTCGATGTTCTCCCCCGTTGGTACGATTCATTTGAACAAGTCAGAACACAGCAATTACATTTACAACCGCACCACCTAGATCTTTTTGAGGAATTGATCTTGGGGTAAGAAATGGACTCTAAAACACTTTTTTTCCAGCGTGAATATAACCCAAACTAGTTTTGAACCAACTTCCAGGCACGTTCTGATTGAAACAGCTCCTGTAACCAGCTGTGCGTTGCATTTTGGGCCTCCGATAGGCGTGGTAAATTATAAAAACTAGTTAGCAACTACATGCAAAATACAAACTGTGGCTTAACTTGGATAACTTAGACAAGCAATAAATATGTTACCTCATTGATATATGGTCAGATGATTTAAAAACTAGATCTGCAAACATGCATAAAAATAATGAAGTATTTAAGACTTTCCAGTCAGCGGCTGAGTCAGTCGTGTAATATTTTATCAAATGACTTGATGCATTTTGGTCATTTTTCAATACCCAACCTTATGTGTAAAAGTACTGTTATAATGCTAAATCCCATGACTTTATAATGCATAAAGATATAACTAGCTCATCCAAATGTACAGCACATTTATTTAATTTTGGAGTATCATTCAACTCATCATAGATATCCACTAATGACTGTGATGTTTCAGGATCTTCAGTGATGTGTGGGATTCCACACGAACTGTAGATGTGAAGTAAATTTTTCATAATCAATAATTTTTTCATCTGTGAGACATTCTGAGATGAAAAATGAGCTGAGCTGCATTATTCATAGTCAAAAGATCTGCTGCAACTTAAATTCATTTTCAACTTGCTTTCCGACAGAGAACATAGATATATAATTCAAATTTCTATCTGTTCTAGCCACATCCAAAAGCACACGTTTAATCTTTATGCAAGTCTTTCCTCATCTGTTGGGTAAATAGACCATTCATCATATTATTGGGCTTTTACAGCTTGACTGTTTGAGTGATCCGTCTCTCAAACAGCCGCACTGCCTGGCAGGCCAATCAATCATTTTTCAATGAAGATGTCACAGCTCATTGTGTGGAGAGTTATCCCAAACAATTTCCACAGCCTTTTAGATGATAAATTAAAAGCTTAACTTTTTGGTGGGCGAGGAAGGGTGCTCGACCTGAAATATGAGGGCAAACGCCTCATGTTTTTCAAAATGAATTCATCTTTTGTCAACATTTTTCATCTGAGTAGCGACATTGTCAGATACATAAAATGTGTTCACTATTAAGTTTTCATTAGACATTGTGAACAAGAGGGAATTGTTGCTCAATAAAGGAAGTACTGGGTTTGCAGTTAATGGCTGTTTTAAAGTGTTATTTCACAGATACGCCCGCAACGTCTCTCAAAGATTAACAACGACTTAGAAAGGCTCCCCGTTCCTGCGTTGTTATTGGAGGATCAGCAAACAAAAGAAAATGACTCCTAATTGAATAATGAGCCAGTAAGACTCACTCGTTAAATAATCAAACAGCTGAATAAAGTTTTCAGGATGAATTATTCTTCTCAGCCACATCCAAAAGCACACGTTTAATCTTTATGCAAGTCTTTCCTCATCTGTTGGGTAAATAGACCATTCATCATATTATTGGGCTTTTACAGCTTGACTGTTTGAGTGATCCGTCTCTCAAACAGCCGCACTGCCTGGCAGGCCAATCAATCATTTTTCAATGAAGATGTCACAGCTCATTGTGTGGAGAGTTATCCCAAACAATTTCCACAGCCTTTTAGATGATAAATTAAAAGCTTAACTTTTTGGTGGGCGAGGAAGGGTGCTCGACCTGAAATATGAGGGCAAACGCCTCATGTTTTTCAAAATGAATTCATCTTTTGTCAACATTTTTCATCTGAGTAGCGACATTGTCAGATACATAAAATGTGTTCACTATTAAGTTTTCATTAGACATTGTGAACAAGAGGGAATTGTTGCTCAATAAAGGAAGTACTGGGTTTGCAGTTAATGGCTGTTTTAAAGTGTTATTTCACAGATACGCCCGCAACGTCTCTCAAAGATTAACAACGACTTAGAAAGGCTCCCCGTTCCTGCGTTGTTATTGGAGGATCAGCAAACAAAAGAAAATGACTCCTAATTGAATAATGAGCCAGTAAGACTCACTCGTTAAATAATCAAACAGCTGAATAAAGTTTTCAGGATGAATTATTCTTCTCACATCTCTTCACTTGTGTTTTTCTTGCAGGATCCCTTGGCTTTGATGCGGAGCTGCAACAACGGGAGACCCAACANTCACTTGTGTTTTTCTTGCAGGATCCCTTGGCTTTGATGCGGAGCTGCAACAACGGGAGACCCAACAACGCCACCAATGTTCACCTGACACCAAATCACACACACACACACACACACACACACAATATTCAATCACATTTACTCATTCTTTCTCCTATTGAAGTAATACTAGTAATACTCATATCTCACCAGGTATGGTATGTTAACTTTAACTGCAATCACTTTTGGATCAGACCACCAATGTAAAATGTAATATACATATTGCATTGGATTTCTCTATTTAGTATCATAATCTGTTGCTTCAGTTACTTTTGATTACTTTTCCTGCAAAATCTATAGAATTTACATAGAATATCAATTCTAGTTTGCAAGCTGTGATTTGAACAATTTCACTGTCAATGATCAGCATTCAAAATAAGGTTCATATCTCAGTAATCCAATGCGTAATCTTCTACTTGATCAAAAGTAAAGCACCCTTCACCCTGTAGTCTATGATCCAAATTTCTTGCATTCTGATTAGTTTGGGGAGATTACATGTAATCTGTTTGCTCTCGCTTTGTGAATCCTAGCAGAGGATTTGCAGGCTTTAATATGCCACCACCGCCGCCACCACCACCACTCCCACTTCCCCACCTTCACTGCACCACAGTTGCATTATTAAACTTGTATAAGATCATTAGCATACAAAGCAGAAAACCTACCGCGGTGGAGTCATACATATTTATCTGGACGTGCCTGAATAGCGCTTGCATACACTCGTACTGTAACCCTTTTACACAGAGGCGTGACTGGGTTTTCCACTGCAGGTGAGCAGCTACATCACAGATCTGTGAACAGAAATATGAAGCAGATGTTACTAGGAGCATATTCTTGTTTTTCTGCAACTTTCTGCTCTAAAGAAACAGAAGCTTCCGTTTGCTCTAAACTAGAAATTATTATGAGTGAGGCTCACTGTAATGACTTGAGAATTTTGTCTGTTTGGAATGGGAGCAGATGGAGTTTGGTTAAGATCTTCAGAACAGATTGCGTCCAGCATATCAAACATGTTTTATGCTCACAGAGGAATTTCAGACTGATTGTAGTATTTGACAAATGCATATGCAAAGAGAAAAAAGACACAGAGATGATGTCCTTGTAAATATCACCTTTGGGTTACCTCCACCTTTTGCATGACTTCTCTCTCTTCCTTACTGTTTAAAGCACTTTCTCCTCAGCTACACTATCCCTGTTTCGCTGTTTCCCTCGTGGATGCATCTCCACACTTTTCTTCTTTTCCTCAACTTTCTGGGTCAGCACCAACCCCCTCCTTTTTGTGATGTGGAATCTTTGCTTAATATTCCTTCCTCCTTCCTTCTTTTCCTTCCTCCTGTGAGATTGCTGTTGTGTCTTATGGCTTTTTATTCCTACGTGATGGTAGATGGGTTCATGTAGGAGTAGAAGCCACTAAACACGCAGCGAGTGCTCAACGCGCTGGCCAGCACGAAGCGAGCTTCCCGTGGATATGACAGCTGCCATGTACACATCCGTGGCCTGCCTATTATCACATAAAATAGCAGAGGAATACATGGCAACACTGCAAATTATGCTGTGTGACTCAGTTGCTTTTGAGTCAGAATAGAGCAGAATATAACTTTGATCTATGAAATCACTCTGAGCAAATTATCGCTTATGAACAGACCTACTTTTCAAAGATTTCCCACCTGCATACAGGCTACATGTGCCCTGAATTTCAAACTCATTCCTGCGCTCCTCTGCCCTGAGGTCAGCATACAGATTGTGGGAGAAAGTTTCAGAAAAGAGTTTAGGAGGTACTGATGTCACAATTGATGTAATGCATCATATCGAGGTAGGTCATGGATGTTATTTAATAATGCATTCTATCTGATGTGACTATCTCCGGTCCTATAAGGTGAGCACATAAACGGAAACCTGCCAGAGGAAGGAGAAGACTAATGGATTAGACATGCAGCTCCTCAATATCTTATTGGAACCAATCAGGACTAACTGTGGAGATCCACTTTAAACTTTAAAGTCTGCTTTAGTCTGAAAACTGGAACTCGACCCTGTGCAAATCCCTTAAAATTCTGTCTGCTGACAAATTGGCTCTGGGGCATAAAAGGACATTCGTTCTCAAAATGCTTAATAATGGTATTTATCAGCTATAACTTTCTGCCTGAACTTGACCCAGTGTCAAGCAATTAGGCAAGAAATTCAAATTACTCAGTTTCTGTTGGGTCGAGCTGGGTGCTGAGGGGTTTGGGTGTAAATGTCAAGCTGTAACTTGTATTTGTCTGTCAGGAGTGTAAAATGAGCTTCTTTCTCTCCTCCTCACTAGAATATGAATAAAGCCTAAATGAGTTGTTGATGGAAACCACAAACTGAATTATTAATCCCAAGATATTACAATTATTTGACACATGGCTGCAGTTGTTACATTACTACTCCACCATTATGAGGCAGATAATTATTCAAAATGAATTGCCATAGATGTGATCTGCTAAGGTTTAATGATTAATTCAGCACTCGAACTTGTTATGATCTAATATTCTGTGGGTGGGATAGGAAGTTTCTCTTGCTTGCATAACATCTCAATTTAATTTATATTTCAGATTTCTTCTCCTACGTATTTTTTTTAATCTTCTTAGAGACACGAAGAGGTCTGAGAGAATAGGAGAGTAGCTGTAAGGAGGATGTGAGAGGGTTCGATCGTGGACCAGCAGGGGTCCATGGGAATCTAAAGGTGGGAATCCACCACCATGGCTTCTACAGGAAGCTGCATTATTTAAATCATACTGGATGAGGCACTGGCATACAAAAGGGAAGTGTGTTTGACTAGATTGCTGCCATCCTCTGTAATGCCTGAGGGTGTGTACGCTTTCGCTGCATCCTCGGTTATGATCTGAGCGTCGGTTGTAACCTCACGTCTCCAAAACGTCAAAATTCTGCGAAGTTAGACTTTATTTTATATGACAACCACGCATTGTTCACAGAATCCTTCAGCTCAGGTACAAACAAGAAAACCATCAGGATTTGGACATGGCAGGTGAAATGAAGTAGTATCAGTGTGAACATATAGTGTTACTGCATCTACCCCCCCCCTCTGGTTTGACTCTGATTTCCCTGTAATAAATAATGCTCTTTTGTGTTCTGCGCTTCATTTGTTCCCTGTCGTAACATCACCGCTGTTCAATAAATAATGAATCATGCCTATTCAACCTGCAGCGTATCTTGTTTCATTTCTCTGTCAGATTCCTTTTTCAAATGCCACACACAACCTATATGCCAACACACACACACACACCACCTACAGTTTTAAGTTACAACTAAGTCATGCTGTTTATCTCAAATCTCTCACTGGATTTGATAAAAGCAAATGCAAAGGCAGCTGATACCGGAGTAAAAGAAACAATCAACTCAGGAGGGAGTGAAAGCAGAACAGGCTGGTTTATGGCCGCAAAAAAAGCACTAGACAGCAGGAATATAGCAGTAACAACACAGTAAATAACAGCCGGTGAGCATCAGTAGGTATAGCTTAGCTCCCACACACGGTACCAGATCCTCCATAAGGCCTCAAAAAGAGGTCTGACATTGTCATACATCCCAAATTTTATGCTGATTTATGAAATACTAACATGCTTTTACTTTAGAAATAGAATAGAATAGCTTTATTGTCATTATACGTAACATATAATGAAATTACAGGTGCTTCTCCCTTAGTGCATAAATATAAAGTATAAAAAAGAGTAAAAACAACTTGTACACATCTATTTAAATTATATTTACACAACTTTCAGAATCAGATTTATCATGCTTTCATGTACGAGAAGTTCGGTAGGCGGAAATATAATGACAAGCAATGAGGAAGGTTAGGGATACAAGGTTAGAAAACCAACTCAATGCAAAGCAGGTGGGCACGTGTGTAAATTTAAAAAATGATAAATATGAAAAAATAAATACAAGTGGGTGATAGTTATGTATACTACTGACAATGAAGTAGATGTACAGTAGATAAAGATATTACACAGTAAGAGCAACTATATATGAACTATATATGAACTATATACAGGCAGCAAAAAGAGGATTATGAACGCTATTTACTACAGGCATTTACTGCAGGTGTGGAGTATGTACAGTTATTGCACTATTGGCTATTTCTTCACCGTGTTATCCTACAAAGCTGTTAAACAGCACCCGAGTAACAATTGATAAGGGAACACTGAGGCAGAGGATGAATGCAGGCGCACAGTGTGATTCCTTCACTTTGTTTTCCCAGAAATTTTGGGCAGCAGAGCTCGCCTACACACACCAGCTGGCTGCTGTCTTGGGGAATCGCCTCAGTCTTCTTTTTTTTTTTTTTTCCTGATGAAACTAGAGGAAATCTACAAGCAGCACAAGGCAGACCACACTTTTTACTCCTTCTCTGTTCAATAATTCTCACTGATAGGCTTCTCCTTTGAGCACTGGCACCACTCCTCTTTCCAATTAGTGAAAGGCAAAGAGGGTTCCTTGTTTGTCGGCACGCAAACGGTAATTGGATAATCCCTGAAATTTGGGTGAGTGCACAAAAGGGAATCTGTAATTAAACCAGAAAGTCTGTCAAATATTGACACAGATGAGTCCTGCAGAGTGTACACACAGAGTGAGTCAACATTATTGTTTTCCCCTAAAACCAAAGATGTTTATAATGAAGTACACCAAAATCAGATCCATCCTAATACCGAAATGAACTTGTCTTTGCATAATCCCTTTGCTTCATTACCTTAAAAACCTTTAAAATCCACCTTGTCTCCTGCTGCTCATTTGCATCTCCTTCATTAGTGCAGAGGATTTAGCAGGTGAACTCAGAGGGAATATTTCAGACACATTCACCAGCCTGCCTTGTTTCATGAAAACAGCAATTATTGCAGATTAGTGTGTTGTAGGCATAATATTAGGAAACATATTTTATCTCAATATACAGCATTTAAAGAACCAGTAAGCAACTTCAGTTCAGTATTTAGCAGCTTCGGAATGATGGAAGCTCAGGTTCCTAAACATAAAGCCGATAAAGCACCTTGGAACGATCTCTGTATCAGTCTGACCTGTAGAAGTCCCGTTGAGACAACAGGATGCTGACTTGCACAGATTTTCCTCAACATCTCACTAAAAGTCATCACAACAAGACGAGTCCACTTAATGAGAGTGTAGCGTCAGCATTCTGGCTGCAATTACAGTGCTTAGGACTCTTTAATGATATGTTAATGTCTTGGCGGTATTACCTCTCAGCTGCTCAAACAACATTAAATACCCCGCAGCCAATTAATCCGCCATCCACAAAAACACCCAATTAGACAGAAAATGCTCAAATCTAGTTCTACTAATAACTTTGAGTCTAATAGACATGTATTTAAAGAAATACAAGATATATAGTAAAGTGGGATAACTGGAGCTTAGAAGGAATTTTATTCCTGTTTGCAAGGAAAATCAGTTTGTTTTAGACTTTAGAGTGAGAAGGTTGCCTTGCTCAAGGGCACTGGGGCAAAATGCACAGCTGTTGATGAACACTGGGCGATGTAGTAATTGATCCTATGACCTTTCAGTTACATAATGCTCTGTTTTAGCCAGCAGGCCACACTGCAACCTACTGCTACAACCTACATTAAAGTCAAGGAAAGGAAACGTCTTCAGTGAGTTAATACTGTATGTACACATCCTTTTTTCTATTTAAAATGGTCTCAACTCCATAAAATAATCTCACCGTAATTGTAAATCATTCAAATTGGCAAGCAAATAAAAATAAAATATTGTGGCTTCCACAAATAAATGAGCTGGATCTTATTCCATATACGACCAAAAATACAAAAAACAAAACATTTTTCACTCTCAAGTAATACCACTGGAGTGCAATATAATTCATCCATAACACATTTACAATAAATCCCAGTACAACTTTACTCCTGTCAGCACATGATCGCTGTTGATCTAGAATTCGCAGGGCAACAGTTATTATTAATGTGCAACATCTGAAGTCAAACTCAGGAGGGAGGAATTCATTTTCCTGGAGTTCCTCTGTAATGTAAACTGAGTGGTGACAGAGCGCCGTCAGGAGAAATCATCCCAGCTACAAAATACACATACAACAGTACAAGCAGCAGTAGAAGTACTAGCTGAAGAAGTACTAACAGAAGAAGTGACTGTAGTGTTGATATTGACAAAACAGTTTTGAGCTGCTTTTACTTGAGTATTTCTGCTTTGTGAGACTTTTTAATCGACTACATTACATTAGTTTTTACTCTGTCACATTTATCTGATGGCTATAGAGAGAAGTTACATGAAACGTACACAAGCAAACAAAATAAAATACGCATTATTATATTATTATATTTTTTCATGCTCATTTTCATCAGTTTCTTCAAAAGTGAAACACTGATCTCAATGAAACAAATCAGGCATATTTATCCCTTGATAAACTATTCATATGTGCAATTTAGTCTGGATTAGGATATAGATCTGGATCTGGTGGACTATAATATATGCCTGGGTGGGTGGGTGGGATAGCTGTGTTACAAATAGGATGAGAGACATGCAGCTATAGCACTAAATGATGTTGATTCAGTAGCATGAAAACAGTTCTGACATATCTTTAACAGCTACAGATATAGATCCAGAAAAATATTAGGTGTATTATAGTCATTTCTTTCTCTTTAGGCCAGAATAATATCAGAAAAAAACAAATTTACCCCAGGCTTCTTTGGCGTTGGTTGAGGTATGCACCCCTGACTGACCTTCCTGTTTGTTTTTGACTTATAACTTTTCAACCACTGTGGTTATAACCACTTTTGATGATCACAATCATCATTTTCAGCACTATAAAAGCCTCTTTCAGAGTGGCAGGTCTGTGCTTTTAGCTGGATCCATTCTGTCTCTTATCACACCTCATCAGTAGGGGAAGAGAAAGAGGTTGGAGGGGGGGAGCTGATCATCCGAGGCAAAGAGGAGAGCAAAAAGAAGGCAGCATCCTTATCAAAGGCCTGGGTGCTGAGCCTTGGATAAAAATAGAAACTGAGGGAGATTGGCATCGATTTGTGCAGGCGTTGACGGCCCGATTGACAGCAGCACCACAGCATTGGGCTGTTGAGCCATCGAGGGAATCCGCCAGACTGCCTATGATGAGATGAGATGAGAAGATAACTTCTGACAAGCCCTCCACCCGCCACCCATCTCTAATCACCCCGTCTGCACACACATACACGCACACACACACAGAGAGAGAAAAAGTAATTACCTCATGCATGCACACACACACGCTCAGACACACAAACACACACGTACACACACGCTGCCCCCTGAGCAAGTGATGGTACTTTGGCTGGCTGAGCATCCACCTGTCCGGGCTCTCCTGCCAAGCGAAAGCTCATGTGCTCATACAAAATACCTCTGGACGTCCCTTCACAGCCACCACACACTGTCCTTAAGGGTTATTTCTCTAAATTACACTCCATCAGTAAATAGTACCTAATAGCCATTAGACGTCCTGACTGGAGGTGTCAGTGACCTTTGTTTTACTGGTGAAAATGAACTCCAGTGAGTGATTACTGTTATTATGCTGCCTGTATCTTCTGCTACACTGCACTTCAATTTTATTTATCTCCATAATGTTTAAGCAAATATTCAAACGCATAACCTTGTAGAGAGTGTCAATGTTAATTCTTTTGTTTGAGCAGTGTCCTTACAGTTGTAGTCTACAATCAATATTTTTTGGAAAAGTGTATATCTTTGCACATATTTTTACAGGTCTTATGATGCAATGCTTTGACGCGGTTTATTTATGCATGTTAAAAAGGATACAGTCCAACATCAGCAGGCTCCAACTTCAGAAATACAGTCAGATTTTAAGATGTAATGGATTTTTTTTTTTTTTTTTTTTTTTTTTTTTTTGTTTGTTTCTCTGAGGGATTTTTATTTTGGACATAAACTGTCTTCTGCACAGAAAAACATACAGACATGCGAAATTTGCACATTGCACATGATCAATCTGCCTCTCTAATACAGCCTGTTTAAGAATATGTCAGCAATCATTAATTAAAAAAAAAAAAAAAATACCCAATTTATGTTTCTGCAAAAATTCTAGTGCTTCAGGTTTGCTGGAACATTTGAAATATTAACATTAATTTGTTGTAGTTTTTTTTTCCCCATAAGGAATGTATAAAATCAACATCAAAATAAGTTTAACCAACCTGTAATGACAAATATAAGCAAGTCTGATTCTGGTCTAGGAGCTTTGTCATATATAATCCTTTCTGTCTTCCAGCCTTCCTCTCTCTGTCTGCAGCAAAACTATCAAATAAAGTGAAAATACTCATCATTAAAAGCCTAAAATTTGACTTCTACTTATAATTAGGTGATTTGCAGCAGAATGCCACAAGGACTCTGTCAATCTGTCAGCATGATCCTCCTCCTGTTGCTCATTTCTTAAACTGCCTCTGAGACAATTACTTCAGGCTCTTCCTAATTAGAAACTCATTGAAATTTATAAATGCCCATCATAAATTATTGAGGTCTGTTTCCAACGAGGGGAGTCAGCTAGGAAGTTTAAGCAAGTGAATTACTTACAGGCGCCTGATATATTAGGGGTGCGTTTGGCCAGACTGAGCTGAATAGGTGTGTCTCTCTCTGGTGGTGAAAAGGGAAATTACCAGTGATTTTCTCAATAATAATTAGAAGAGCTATTTGTGTAGTTTGATGTTATAACGTAATATCATAAATATTACATTTTGTTGAATAAATAACGTAAAAGAAGAGTCACTACATTTTGTGTTGACTCTGAATCTGCCCAATAATCACTTAATAGTAGCTTTAAATGACTTTATGACAGTTTTATTCCCTATGTACTACAATGAAGACTAGTAAATCAGAAATATTATGCATGCTCGCATACTGGCATAGAGTATTTGTGTGTGTGTGTGTCTGTGTGTGCGGAGATAGAGGTTTGTAAGTGCAGAAAAATTCAGTGCTAGTTTTCTATGCTGTTACTCTGCTTGTAATCTAGAACTCTGACACCACCTAGTGTCTTAATATGTTGTGTCCATGTAATTTACGATCTAAAATATCGAATAAAAATATCGAAACCTTATAAAGCAAACATTTATATTATCTTCTGGGAAAGCTTTGATTTCTATGGTTCCTAAATACGATATCATTTCAATGCCTCAAACACAAAATCCAGCCTTCATATCAAGAACTTCCATACAAACAAGGTTAATTGTACTCCTGGCCACCAGGGGGCGCTACTTAATTGTTAGACATCCTGTTGGCAATGCTAGCTGTAGTCCTGCAACTTCCGACGCAACTGAGTTTGAATTTAACTAAGCGGAATATTTGTATATTTGTGCTATTATAATTAACGCTACAAGGACCTACAGTTGATATATACACGTCGTCTTGGTGCCATTTTAGGAGTTCGTTAACTAATTAGCTTAGCTTTACTTGTACTCCGATGTTAGCCAGTAGCAACCGACGGCAGTAGACAGGAAAGCTTGGAAATGTACCGATAATAGTAGGTTTTATTTCTTCAGACTATTTGAAACTACTCGTGTCTATAGAGTTTGTGATATAAATGTATGTCAGTGCATTTTTTTGTTGCCTAATTTAACATTTTGAAGCCAAAATCTTGTCGAGAGTCAAGCTAGTTGGTACTTCTGCTTCCCAGTTTTCAAAATAAGAGCCTATACCAATCACCCATTGACAATTTAAGGTGTCAATTGCTGTCTATCATTTGCTTAGAGAGTGATGAAAGTATATGGATTAATTGTGTGGATGGACTACTTATGCTTCATAAGATACCACCATTTAATTGCCATTGTTTTAAAATTAAAAACATGTCCATGATGACAATCAGCAACAGACCCGCTTGTGATTATGTTGAGATCAACAAGGAGAAAATGTTCTTGTTGCCTCTGGATAGTAGTGATGAAGCTGCATAAGCACTGAGCTCTGAGGATTTATTTGCCAGTTGACTGTCTTTTGCTGTGCCGGCAGAAATACGGAGAGGTGAATATACATGCAAATGGGAGCAGTGTGTCTACGAGATCAGGATGGAATCAAGAGGTAATGGACTGCACTGTAACTGCTTGAGATCATAAACAAGTAATAAGAGGAAAACAACACACAATAAAAAAAAAAAAAAAAANAAAAAAAAAAAAAAAACAGGAAGAGGAGACTAACATTTAAAAGAGGTCATTATGATCCGGGAGAATTTAGCTCTGACATGGAAAAACTGTTCAGATATGAAATGTGTCTGACCTGAATCTTGATAACAGAACCCCATGTGACTTTGAGTAGGGCAGGTAGAACTGTCTATAAAGAGAGGTATATTCTGTGTTGAAATAAAACTCCCTGAGATGGTAGAAACCCTCGATTGGCAAAGAGACAAAGTATCTCTGACCTTGATTTTGAGGAAGAGTGTGAACGCTTCTCAAATGAATCAAGTCTGATCCTCTTGTGGACTCTGGCTCACTCTTTTATATGAACTTAATGCAAAAATATCAGAGTTTAAATGAAAAATAATTTGGTCAATTTGGACTTTATAAAAATATATATTGCTGGTAGCAATATAAGAGCTTTTCCAACCACAAAATAAGGTAATCTAAAATCAGATGAGACTTCATTTATGTGGAAGGAAATATGCCATCTGTAGCAGTTTTTTTTTTTGTTTGTTTGTTTGGTTTTTTTTGGTAGAATAATTGGTGTACTCTACAAATAACCACAGAATGGGCCAAATCACAAAAATAACTAAATTTGGTCATAAAAGTTAGCTATTTAGCTAAACAAGGCACTGTAAGCTTGGTGCATTTTTCACTCCTCAGTTTTGAAAGATAAGCTGTAGATGGTGAGATAAAAGTATTTGCCTAGTAACCTATAGTTACTACCTATATCTTAATAAAACTTAAGTTGATAATGCACTTATACTTAACATAATCATGAACGTATTGTCCTATTTTTAGATGCCCTGTTATTAATTTGCATTAAACACTTTAATACCAAATCCTCTGTCACTTACGATCAGTTCCCATTAAATCATAAGTACCGTAATTGACATATTATAGTTCAGTACAAATTTAGTTGGTGAGTTTTCTTTGAATGGAAATAAAATAGATGATGCCTGGTCAGAGCTTAGATAGTCGAGATGCGAGGCTAAATGGCGCCATCTAGTGTTATGAGAGCCGCATCACCGGGCCGAGTTGGTCTTCCTCAGCCAACCAGGAAAGAGGGCTTTCCGTGATCTGGACTGAAGCGGATGCTTTGTTCTCAGTCCTCCCCCCCTGCAAGAATCAAAACAAGACCTGTCAATGCTCATTGCTAAATATTACTCGCGTATTGTGAGTAGGCGGACCTTAATTGTTGTTTTATTAGGCAGAAAATATCAGAATTTATCAGGCTAAATTTTTCGTGATCGCATCAGCTCACGCTGGATTTTTGATGCTTTTTTTTTTTTTTTTTTTTTTTTTTTTTTTTTTTTTTTTTTTGCTCAATGGAAATTAAACACGGAAATGAAAGTAGCAGCTGTGGAGGTGCGTGTGTTTTCAGAATCCTAATGAACAAATCGCGATAACGTTCTTGTATTATTTTCTCCCTGTAACGTTCCCTAATTCATATGTGCTAATCTGAGTTTATAATAACAAAAACAAAATTTACTATTTACAATTTTATTATTCTTGCAACCTGATCTACACGAAGATAACGGACATCACAAGTCATCTTGTCATATCCCACCACATCACTGTAATGCTCTGTTAAGGGTTCATTGTTTGAGTAGAATCATTTCATGTTGATTAGAGGATTGATATAGTTGGGGTAACTTTTAGTTCAAAAGACTGCTTCATCTCATAGTAGAAGCAGGTATATACATTATGAGTGATGGATGCTGTTGTCAGTGTACCTGAAAGCAGCACCACCTTGTCATTCTTTCAACAGACACTTTGCCACTATGAATCTACTGGATCATTTTACACACTATGTTCTCTGTCAGCCTAAAGCATGGCCACTGACTCAGATTGTTGAGTTTGCCTCCCAAAATGCAGATAAATGAGATGTAGTGAGTTGAAGTAAGCTAGTACTGCTTGCTTTCACTTTTTTGGGTCATTAAATTTGTCTGCATTACAAAGTTCAGGTCATGTAGTATAAAAGCTGCAGCTTGTGTCTTCTTGAGAAAATTTTACCCCGTATTTCCTTCACTATCTTCCACACACATTGGAAATTTAAGACAGAAAAAACTCATAATCTCACTTAAATTCTGCACCAAAACTATCAGCCATGCTGATTCAAAGCAGTCAGTCCGTTCATTTTAAGTACTGAACTATTAAGACAGTTTTAAACAGTTACAGTTTTCCGCAGCGATTGCTTCTGAAACTATTTATTCCCTCCTGCCATTCTAATAGAATATGTCATAAAATAAACTCATCATTGGTGCAGACATCGGAAAATTCATTGCTGCATATTAGAGCAGCTACAGTGTGCAGATCTTTATGTGTGGAACACAAAGAGTAACGTTGCTGATTTGCTGCTTTTTCTGCAGAGTGAAAATTTGCCTTTGAAATGTTTAAATAGATCATTTACACAGAATATTAACAAGTAAAATGAGATGGACCTTTGCTCATTAGGGTTTATTTCTTCATGTTTTGAGGTGGTCACATTAGTTTTGGCATGAATTTGTGACTCTGTGCAGTTGTTGTTCTACTTGGCTAAATCAGCATCATTTTAATCTCATTAAGTTACATTAAGTTCACACACATATTGGTTCTGATCTGTTTTTTCTTCCTCGCCTTCTCCTCTTTCCACTCCAGGTAATGGTCTTCCAGCCCCTTATCTCCGCCTTCTGGTCCCACCCTTGCAGCTTTTATCAGCTGCAATGTGGCAAGTTGTGCAGCAAGGACTTGTGGATCATTATGGGATGGTGGAGGAGTTTGTTACCATGGTGACAGAGCTGGTTCCAGAGCTGATGAGCTACAGTCAAAGGGCACAGCTTATCTTAGGACTCAGGGCCAGGGTGAGTAATGTCCACTGTTCAGTCATACGCAGTTGAACTTCATACACTTTAAAGGAGCATAACAGTGATTTTGCATGTTTGAGCCCAATATATACAACCTGCATATGTGCTGTCCTGTGTTATCTTTTGTTTTTGTGAAAAACCAGCTGGTTCTGGAGCTGTGTCGAGGTGAGCATCCAGTCGACCTGCAGACGATTCAGCCTCACCTGGACAGAATTAAGGCTCCTGTTAGCACCTCCAGGGATCACCATGTAAGCAGACTTTTGGAGAGACAAACACACAATTGTTTTTCTAGAGAAGAATACAGTTGAAAGACTCATAGGCTGTTCCAATAAATATTCCTGACTAAAACTCAGAACTCCCTCAAACACAGATTGATGTATAAAGACCTGTTCTGTGTTTTACTCAGCAAAGCCATCCAGAAAACTGAAAAACTCTTGGAACAGGTCATTAACATGTTGTTTAAGTTTCCTGACCATTACACAGAAACATGTTAAAACATCTCTAATTATCATCAACAATATGTGGTTGCGTTCTTCTGTAATGAATGATATTTTAAAAAGTGTAGGCTGCATAGTAGTTGTGCAGGTGTTGCATGTGTGAGCATCAAGTATGATTTTTATTTTCCACAGCCTTGATTTGTGCATTTTTGTGTTCTTACTTGTGCAGGTAACCATTAATCAGGTGGAGGAATCTGAGGTGAACTTTGTAGAGCTGGTCCATGCGTTGCTGGAGGCTCCATCTGACAGAAAATACTTCTTCCAGGTGGGACGCTGACACCTGCTCGCCAAGAAAAATACTCACACTCTGCATCCTGTGTAACATCTTTCATTTCATAGAAGGTCTTACTGTGGATCTCACTGTTTTTCTGCATTTTTCTATTTATAATTCCGTGACATATAGATATGAAACTAATAGATTGTTCAGAATATTACCATGGAAACTAACTTTACACAGCCACCCTGTTTACAACACTGCCATAATTCAACAAACCCCATCATGTGCTTTACTTTCATGTCATGGATATTTTGACTTGTAGCATTGTTATGTCAGTATCCAGAATCTGGACTTGGTCATAAAGTGGGCCATGAAAAGGCTTTGAAATTCTTTATTTAACAAGGGAGTTTCTCTTGTTGTCACTCCTTGCACCTGGTTTGCATATTTCATCTTCAGAAGCCATCAAACTGTCTTTAACCTGATAATACAAAGATTCAAGGCCAAACCCCCCTGCAAGGAAGAAAACGTCATGAATTAATTAGACATGTTTATCAGTAGCACTCTCCCAGACAAGACGGCGCCAGCCTTGGATTCCATCACAGACTGGAACCCTTGTTTCTTGATACAATTTTCAGTAAAAAAAAATTATTCCAGTAGAAAATATTTAGGCTGCTTCACTATTTACAGCTGCATTCCAACAGGTCATAAATTTGATGGAAATTTCACTTTCTTGTGTATATCAGCTTATTTTAAATTATTTTTTCACATAGGAGATTTAGGTAGCTATTGTCATGTCATCTTAGGTCATATTAGAATAGTGAATCTCTCTGTTTCTCATTTGCAGGAAATCTTTCCGCTACATTTTGGGCCAAAGTACGATGCAGCTCTTGAGATGCTGGTGTGGGAGTTTATATCCAGGCTGGATGAGCTGCTGCCTGTTCCAGACTTCACACAGGTATTTGTTGGAAGTTACGCATTCATTCATCCATTATCAGCACATTTTTACTTCCAGTCAATCAGTCAAACTTTATTTATGTAGCACCTTTCATACAAGCCAATGCAACTCAAAGTGCTTTACAGGCGATTGACAAATTTCAGAAGTATTAGAATGTGAGGTTAATGTGCATCAAAATAATAGTAAATAAAAGCAGTGATAACACATAAGACAATAAAAAAAATACACAGTAAGAAAAAAAATTAAATTAATTAAAAACAATAAGATGCTATCAAATTATAAAACACTATATGAAAGCCAGACTGAACAGATGGGTTTAAGTCTACATTGAAAAATATAAATATTTTCACTTTGTCTCAGATCCTCAGGAAGGCTGTTCCAGTGGCTTGGAGTGTAACAAATAAATGCTGCATTGCCAAAAGTTTTTGTTCTACTCTTTGGGCTTTTNTTTTTTTTTTTTTTTTTTTTTCTAGCACCTTTATCAGGTCAATATTTCAGTTTTAAATAGTCTTTGCTGTTCCGCTGGATCTTCAGGCATCAAGTCATATTTTGGCAACCATTTCACAATTACATGGTCATCTATCTAATACAGTGATGTCACAGTAACAGTACACAATACATTTGCATGTATTCAGGAGAGTGTAGATCTCAGTTAGCTGTTGGCAGAAGCTTTAAAAACTTTGTGCTCAAGGAGGCTAAAGGAAGCGCGTGACAGGTTAATTGTTGACAAAGGACAGGTTGTGGGCTGTGGGTTGAGCAGAAGCTGGAGACGTCTCCCTCAGTGAGAGGGAAGTGTGAGAAATGTGAGGCCCTGTTAGCAAGAGGAAGCAGCTGGCTGGGTGCCGGGAATTGTTTACAGATGGCTGATACCTTATCAGGGGACAAAGTCATCATGGGCAGTGAGGAAGGTGGATGGTGGAGGCAGCGGAGGGTTGAGGAGTGTGCTGATCTTGTCTCGGTAGTGTGCTGTGTATGTGTTTCAGCACCAAATTTACCAAATGCAACGCAGTCAAATGCTTCACCAGGAATGATTGTAGCAGTACACTAAAATAACAGGCAGTTGAGGCAGAAAAGCGGCTCAGAGGCTCAGTTCAGCCTCGTGCGATCCAGACACAGAGGAAGTCAGCAGGACTCAGGTGCACCACAGCATCCCAGCAGACTGCCCCCCACCCCCCAATCCCNAAAAAAAAAAAAAAAATGACAATACAAAATGAAACAACAGCAGCTCGCTGTGTTTTCATTGGGAAGTGCACAATTAAACCACCAGCACTGATTGCAGGAGTAATAAAGGTTGTAATTTCATCTCTTTTCTTAGATAGCAGCTTGGCTCGGAGACGCTCCATCATTCCTAGATGACTGTTTACGTTCCCTTTTGCCACCAGAGGACATGAAGGCTGTACTTGAACACCACAGAAACCTCGGCCATTTTGAAGAGAAAGGTAATTTAGTAGGTAATTGTAGACTAATTTTGGATTTCTGCAATGATTCTCCATAATTGGCATATATAAACCGCAAAATGACAGGTCAGCGCTGAAACATGTCCATCCAAACAGCAGCAGAGATAATGTGAGGATGTGTACAGCAGTGACAGCAGTAATTTTTCTCTCAACATTTTGCTAATTTTGAGTTGTTACACAAGAACACGTGTATTGATGTTTTCCTCGGAATGGATTTATGTGTGGTGTCAGAGTCTAATGAACCATCTGTCCTCTCTGATTCAGATCCTACTTTATTACCAATGGATGACTGCATCCTCTCCTCCCTGTCCCTGCCTCCTGTGACCAAATCTATCATCAACACTGCCTCCTGCTCATCTGCCCTGGACAGCTCGACCCTTCGAGAGCAAGAAGGACGTCCAGAGGCTTCCCTCGACAAAAACAACCTGGAGCGGAGGAGCAGGAGGGTTTCTGAGCAAATCAGGCATAGCCTGAGGGAGACAAGGGACTCGGACAGTTGGCAGCTAAAGGTTAGACGTGGGAATGGTAGCATTTCTCAAGAGAGGAAAGTACAAAACTCAGTTAATACACGTCCACACGATGAAACCATAGACCTCACTACATCTAAAGAGACTGCAGACACGGATTCAGCAGCCAGTGAGATCAGCCAGAGCTTGAGAGGCGGGCGGGTTCTCAGGAAGAGGAAGCTGAGCGGAGGTTTAGACATTCCCTCAAAGCAGCCTATGGAGGCGTCAACTTTTCTGTAAGACCACTAGAAACCTTCATTCTTCCATACAAAGACATGACTGTTGGGTTTCCTATCGGTTTGTTTTTCACCATATATTGTCTAGTGAGGAATAAGTTCCTTAAAAAAAAAGCCATCATAAATTATAATCTCAAACAGACGTCACTTTGGTCTTTATGTTTCATCTTCATTAGTCACTGTTCCATTCATCTCTTCACTGTGTATTTGTTGCAGTTCATGTGCGTCTTGTGATTTGACTTGTGATCCCTTTTGATTTTAAATGTGTTTAATGCTCCTCCTGTCCATCTCTTCATTTTGCTCATATGAGCATTGTGGTTGAATTGCACCAGATTGTGTTAAATGCTTGCTACAGTGCAAGTACAAGTCAACCAACTCCAAACTAGATATGGGGGACAGCAAAGTGAGTGAAATCTGTTTCCGTGCCTTCTAGTTAATGTATTCGGATTACTGAAGAACGTTTTTAAGCCAAAGTGTCACATCTAACCCTGGCGTTTGTTTCACTTTATAGGGAATCCTCAGTAGCTGAAGAGAATTCAGGTGAATCTCCTCTAATCTCGATATGGGGAGAATATACAGGTATATACTGAACAATTCATGTGTTTGTCATTGGATATTTGAAGTCTCTAATGTTTCTCTTCTCATATTAGACTCTCAGGAAGGTTCTTACCAAGTTGGAACAGACAATAAAGTTCCCTGGTCAGACGAAGAGACTCTCCAGTTACTCGACATTTGGGGGAAGGACTCAGTGCAGCGAGCTTTAAAGGGCTGCTTGAAAAACCGTCACATATTTACGCTGATCTCCCAGAAGATGGCGGAGAGGGGCTACATGAGAAGTGTGGAACAATGCCAGACCAGAATCAAGCGCCTGAAGAAATCCTTTCGACAGAAGAACAAGTGGGTACTGAATGATGAGATTTTTCTTTCTTTCTCCCGTCTTTTCTTTCACTTTATTAAATTGTCAGAACATATTTCCTTAAACTTTGCGTTAAGTATTGAACCAAACAGTAAAACTGCTTGTTGGCACTTCCCTGATTTGACACCAGAGGGAACACCAGACAGGAGTATAAGTTTCACCACCAGCTGGAGCGGGTTCTCGCTTCCTCAACTCCCTCTGCTGTGCCTGAAGTCACCTATGACGTAGAGGAGGTAATAGATGAAGATGATTCCCGAGATGACGATGAAGATTTGCAGTTTGTTGGCCAAATGGGCAGAGAAGAAATCGGTATGTTGTTACACTTTTATGCTTGTTGTCTTAGCCGGCTTGCTGTAACTTAATTTCCATAAATATAATCCATAAATATAATCTTGTTATAACAATTACTTTATTAACAATAAATGCATTGCTTGCATATGGGAAATGGACAAAGTGAAAACAACATAAACTAGCAAGTTATTGTTAATAGTGTGTACCATGACATTAATTATGTGCATATATGCATTGCAAATCATAATAAATAAAGATTATGTGATTCTTGTCTTTTGTATCTTTCTACTTAAGGAACTAGAAGTGTCCCATGGACGGACATGGAGACTTTGACCCTCATCAACATATGGGCTGAAGACAAGATGCAACGAGAACTGAGAGGAATGCACAGAACCGGACACATTTTTTCCATCATATCTAACAACATGGCTGCCCAGGGATTCTCCCGAACCGCAGAGCAGTGCCAGACGAGGCTGAAAAGGCTGAAAACAAATTTCAGGCAATGCTATGAGAACAAGTATGTGTTTATGGCTTTTGAACTCTTTAAATGTTGAATGCTGACGGTGGTTTTAGCTCTGCTCTCTTCTTCAAATTCCCAAACTTCAGAATGAAGGGGCAGGAGCAAGTCGAGTGCAAGTTTTACAAGGAATTGGCAAAGATTTTAGTGAAAGACCTCCCTTCAGTGTCGGACTTGGATGCCGTTCCAGGAGAGTCCACAGAGACAGACTTTCCTGCTTACTCTCATCAGACGATCGGTAAACCCAAATGTTCTCTATATGGTGTTTTTACTTTCCCATTTTCTTACTTTACGTCATATTTGGGCAATATGCTAATGGAATTGAGAAGAAAAGCAGCCTCAGAAGTCAGGATCAGCCACAGAACAGCATCATTAAACCCAAATTTTTGGGCTTACTGTTGGGTTGGGCTTCTTTGGGTTTTGTGCTCACAGACTGATCTTTAACTACAAGATCAACCTACCACCTGATCTCCATGTGATATTATTAGCCACAAATCAGTCCAAAAAAACCCATAAAAGCTCTTCAAAAGCCCAAAACATTAAGCTTAGTTTCTGTCAAGTATACAGTATTAGGAACATGAATATGCTCAAATCAGAGGTCAGGTCAGTGCTGGATTGTATCTTTGTGATCAGAGCATTAAAATATCTAATAGATTATCACAACAATCATTGTCAAAACAATAGTGACTCATTACACTATGACTCAATAAATGTATACTTTCAATTCAACTTTTTAAACAAAAATATGAGCATTTTTGGCTCCACATTCAGAACAAGAGTACAACCAAGAAAACTGCATAATATCAGCAGCAGTTGTTTCAAAAGGAATAGTATAGAGATGATTTTCGTATTAACCGAGTTGCCATTTATGCTGAACTTTATCTGTTTCTCTTCAGATTCTGCTGTGGGCATCCAGGAGGACAGGAAGAAAGTCCCCTGGTCAGACAAAGAGACAATAATCCTGCTGGAGCTCTGGGGAGACCCCCAGGTAGACCACGACATCACGATGAAAACTTCTGCCATGACACTGAATGCTGATGTGCATTATTAAAGTGACTTGACATATTTGTCACCTTCTGCCTGATGCTCTGCTTTATTTAGGTCCAGCAGAATTTGAGACGTTGCCCCCACAACGGCCATATTTTCTCTGAGATAGCAGAGAAACTCAGCGCTAATGGCTACCTCCGCAGCGCAGACCAGTGCCACACCAGGATCAAACGGCTGAAAACAAACTATCGCCAGTGTCAAGAAAGCATGAGGTAAACTCTGCACATTGGTGTTCACTTTGCATAATGTTGACTCACCGCAGTTCAGGTTTCAGCCTATCATTGCTGTTCTGTAGCTCATCTGGAACTGATGCAGTTGACTTCAAATTCTACGATCTGCTGGAACAAATCCTGGAAAAGCAGCCGTCAATGTCTTCCATTGTGGTAACAGACTCCATTGAAATATCAGAAGATTCCAATGATGAATCAGTGATGGAGACAGGTAAAATATCGCCTCATCTGCTCAACATAATGATTAGAAAGGCAGAAAGACTCTGTTTTGACTGATTGTGGGTTATTATTGACGTGCGCCATTTAAAACGACCTTTTTCAATGTTCTCCATTCATATGAAAACGATTGCTGGAAGTAAGATGTCATTGTTTCTTGCTGTAGGAGAAGGAGAAGTCAGTGTGCCAGAAAAGCCAACTTCCAGCTCGTGGTCTGATGAAGAGACCCTGGCACTCATCGATATCTGGGGTGAGAAAGAAGTTCAGAGGGCACTCAGAGGTGTCATCCACAACGGACACGTTTACGCCAACATTTCGGAGAGAATGCACGACCTCGGTTTCTCTAAAACCTCGGACCAATGTCGCTGGAAAGTCAAGTCACTGAGGAACAACTTTCGCCATTCCTACGAAAGGAAAAAGTGAGATCAAGCTTTCTGCTTACTATTGTGTCAGCATAAATTGCAAATATAATTCAGTATGAGTTTGTAACAGGTAAATGACTCATTTTAATGTTTTTTGTTCTTTTTAAGATGTGGAAGAAGGGTAGATTATAAATTCTATAACCAACTGGAGGAAATACTGGGACAAGTGGCAGTTTCTATTGATGAGTACGATGATAGAGACGAACAAGTAGACCAGGATTCAGGTACAGTCCAACTGTTTTCATTTATTAAAACAAAAAGGGAAACTCACAGGTGTTAATATGTGTGTGATTAAGTACATGAGAATGAAGCAGGAAAACTCTGAAAAGGCGCATGGGAGAAAAATCTGTATTTCTCCACCCAGAAATAGGCCTAGATGGGATGAGACTGACAGCATGGACGGAGGAGGAGACGGTCGCTCTCATTGAGGTTTGGGCTTCAGATGATGTGCAGCACAGCCTGAAAACCTGCACCCGAAATGGCCACATATTCTCTGACATATCGGAGAGGATGGCCGCCATGGGACACCTTAGGTCAGGGGAGCAGTGCCACTCTCGGATCAAAAAGTTAAAAAAGACATACAGGCGGTTTTGTAACAGCCGGAGGTAAAAGCATTTCAGTTATCACTTCTTCAAAGACATTAAAAATCTGATTTGTCAGAACTGAACTGTCAGAACACCATTTCCTCTAATTTGCCATCATTCCTAACTGTCTTGTGGTGTCTGACTTCCATCCCAGCTCACCATTTCCTGACCTTGCTTGTCATTTTTGCCTTTTAGAAATGGAGGGCGGCCTGCAGTGTTCAGATACTTCCAGTTCCTGGCTCCAGTGCTTGGCGATGACTCTATGTGTGTTGATGTAGACGACACAGCCGGCGACGCCACCTCAGAACCCCTGATGGACAAAGACGCTGATATGTGTAGGCTCACAGATCATCCAATCCACACGATTTCAATTCAGTTTACACAGGCTATTGTGTAGATACAAGATAACACCATGAAATAAGGACATTGTTCCTCCTTTTAGACAATCAGGCCTCAACCAGCCACCTCCTGGCCGACGTCAGCAGGAAGATGCCCTGGTCAGACCAGGAGACGCGGGTCCTGTNCACCTCCTGGCCGACGTCAGCAGGAAGATGCCCTGGTCAGACCAGGAGACGCGGGTCCTGTTGGAGATTTGGGGTGAAGACAATGTTCAGCTCACAATTAGGGGCTGCCTGAAGAATCGTCATGTGTTTGATTACATCTCCGAGAAGATGAGTGCCCGAGGGTTTGTAAGGACGGCGGAGCAGTGCTACACCCGCATAAAGCGCCTTAAAACCGGCTTCCTCCATGAAAAGTCAGTAAAGACATCACTGATTTTTTTTTTTTTTTTTTTTTNTTTTTTTTTTTTTTTTTTTATTCAAACACATTTACTGGAATCATGAAAAACACTTAAGCACACCTGCAGAATCTCATCAGTAAAAGCCTGTGAATTAAAAGACAACTGTGATCGCTTTCAGGGAAGACTTTAAATTCTTCAGCGAGATGGAGAAAATCTTTAAGAAGGAGCTGAATGCAGACGGATCTCTGGCAGAAACGTCAGTCACAGAAGAAGAACTTGAATCCACACATTTGTTGGGTCAAACCAAAGGTGAAACATAACTGAAGTTGAATTTTGCTTACAGTGGATTGTGCTTTTTCATCAGAAAACACACCAGTTGATTCCCAGAATGTTAAATAAGTAATAACAGAACAATTTCCATTATTTGAGGTGTTGATATAAATACAAGCGAGACGTAAAGAAATCTGTCTCTTAATGCTTTGAGCTAATCCTTTCAGCACATGCAAGCTGTCACAAATGATTTTTATTAGCAGGGTATAATTACCTGTCAGTTCTTTCAGGTCACCAGTGGGTCGCTGACAGCTCCAAGCTGCCCTGGAGTGACGGGGAGACCGAGGTCCTCCTGGACATTTGGGGGAGCGAGGACGTCCAGGAGACTTTAAAGGGCCCCACCAAGAACAAACACATTTTTGCCCAGATCTCTCAGGCTATGGGCAGCCAGGGTTTCCTGCGGACCCCTGAGCAGTGTCAGAGCAGGATAAAGAGGCTGAGAGCCAATTTCCGACACTTCCTGGAAGGCAGACAGTAAGTGTTTTGTGTTGCCGGGTAACCAGGTGATGCAATGTTAGCTGAGACTGTTTGATATCTACTGTGTCCTCTATTATGAATGTAAGATAAACAACCACCTTGAAACCGCCCCTACTTTGGTTGGGAAAGCTAAGACAGATGAACTAGGCTAAGAATAGAACCTCATTCGGAAACGGGGAAGAAAGAAATCTACAAAATATGGAGTTAAGCAATCAATGTATTTTATTTTACTAAATGTAACGTAAAGTGGTGTAAACATAATGTTCATAATCAACCATGAAAGATCTCAAGATGTTTAAAACTGTCTGAAGTTTAAATTTTTTTTTTTTATCCTCTAATTCTGTTTCAGAAATAACTGTCCCAGTAATTCATAACAAGTAATCTATGACTCTTATACATGCAACTTTTCCTGAAGTTTTTAATTCATGTTTACAGAGGAGACAAACAAGAATGCAAGTTTTTTGACCAGCTGGTGCAGATATTTGGCAGCAAGTATGTAAACTCCAACCCGCTGGCTGATGAGGCTGCTGATGTCGAAGGTGAGAATCCAGCATGTTAGATGTCATAATTGTGTGGGTTTGATAACTGGATAATGCCTTTGTTAGTTAGTTCTCTGTCTTATTTTGTTGTTTACATGCTAATTAGATAACTTGGAGTCCCATCATGTTTAAACTGTGATTATAGCTTAACAAATAAGGAATCTAAGCTTTTCTGGTCACCACAAAAGATAAAATAAAAAAGCCATACTGATTCTGCTTACTTTAGTTCTCACTTGGAACATGATTTACGTTTTAACATTTTCTCTCTGATCCAGAAACATGAAACAAGTCATCGGCGTTGATCTAAATCCAGAGGAAGCAGCAGCAAATAGAAGAAGGACCAACGACATCGAGACGAAGCAACTCATGCAGAAACTGGAATATGAAGGTTTATTTTATTCTGACAAAAAATCTAGATTGACACCCTACACACAGAGACTTCAGGCTGTGTCACGTGTGCATGGATCCAGACAGATCGATGAAGCTAAATCCAGGACACTCAGGGTTAAGAGATAAGAATTTTGTCAGCCATTATTTTGTGAAGTAGTAAATCCAGGCACTAAGCTCAACTCAGCACTAAACCTGCAGCCTACATTAGCTTTTTACCCTTATTTCAGGTCTTTTTTTTTTTTTTTTTTTNTTTTTTTTTTTTTTTTTTGCAGCACTGTGATACTGAACTTTGCTATCTTTATTAATAGTTGTGCATTTAATCAGCCATTTTCAATTTAAAATCTTAAACCTGTTGTGTCATAAATACATGTCTAGGATTAAATTTATTTGAATTTTTTAATATATATGTATGTATTCTGACATTTGATATTATTTTGAATATGTAAATGAAAATTTACTTAAGCACCTTTTTCCCCTAAGTGTGAAGGTTTTGTCATAAAAGAAACACAAAATTGAGGACGTAATCTGTTTATTTGTTGTAGTTGTTTATGTTGCTCATATGTTTTACTTTACAGTCACATCACGAAACAAAACAGTCAAAATGTAAAAGTTTTTCACTTAAAAAAATGAGCGCAATCAGTAAATCAAATCAGTGAGAAAAGCAAGAGATACAACACGACAGATTCACGTACAAAACGAGCAAAGTTGCAGTGGGATAAATGTGTGTGATCAGCTCAAAATCAGATCTATCTGTGATCTATTTCCAATCGATATATCTGTGATCTACAATGTGAGAGAAAATCAGAGCAATACGAGGCATCATACATGTTTCCTTTAGAGACAGTAATGCTTTGATGGAACTAAGACTTAGATTAAATAACAGACTCTGAAATGTGAAATCTGGGGGGTAAAAACATCTAAAGTGTTTTTTTTTGTTTTTTTGTTTTTTTTTAATCTTTAGAATAACACTCNCCCCCCCACGATGAAGGCCCCTTCACATGTCTGTCATGCTCTCATGCTCATGCACATGCTCTCTGTCCTCTCTGTCTGTGCTTCTCTGGCTCTCTTGCAGACATCTCTCTTGTGTAATTTACTGATGTTTTCACTGAGTGCAGACAGCTGCTGGGAAATCACAAGAGGATTTCTCAGCAGCAACGTATAAACACCCCAGTGTTCCCGTCACAAGGCCAGAATCTTATCACAATGTTTTGGTTCAAGATAGATTGTCATAAAAGTGTAATTGCAAACATGAGCTGGAGCAGGAAGCTTCAAGGCCTTTATTACATTATGATCTAAGCAAATTGAATTTTAGCCAGAACAGAGGCGGACTGAGCCGGAAAAACACTTCGTACACTACTTGAACCCTCATGTACAGAGAGCAGTGAGTTTTGTTTCATTTTACATTTAGTTTAATTAATTATAGATTTATTCAACTATTTATCTGCAGTTAATTCAACTGGTTTGTATGTGTTAGAATACTCTTAACTTACTACCCCCCCACGATGAAGGCCCCTCTACGTGTCCTGCTCTCAGGAAATGAATCAAGGTGGTAACGCCATCTGATTACATGCAGCATTTTTATGGAGAAATATTTTCCTGTTCTCTGGTCTCTGTTTCCCAAAATCTCTGTGGCCAAATTTGATGTTCTATACTAAAAATGTGATGCCCCTCTGCCCAAAGGCAACGCTTGGGTTTGTTGGCGTCATTGAGCACAGCGTTGCTGGGCAGCAGCGGCGAACCTTCATCTATGTGGATGATGTAGAAGTGCCTCGTTTTGCTGGACATGAGACACAAGCATTGAACCTGGTGCTGGACAGGAGGCGGTTCAAGCTCTTCCTGCAGCTTCGTCAGCTCTGATCGAGGAATGAAGCACAATGCATTGTCTAAAGTATCCACTTCCGCTGCTTCTCGTCCCTCTTCTTTCTGTTTTGTCCCTTCTTCTATGTCTAGGACGATGCTTTCATCCTTTCTGCTGTCATTTGCTGTGTCCTCTGCCCTGTTTTCTTCAGTTTCGTTGTTATTGTTCTTTCTGATGAACACCACCGGCATCATTTCCACTCCTCCACTCAGTTTGTATTTCAGGACGCTCAGCTCATAACAAAGGTCTGAACAACAAATCTGGGAATGCAAGGAAAACACTTGGGTTAGGGGGAGGGGATGGGGTTATGTTGGGGATTAGGGTCACTGTTACGATTACGGGTTGGGGGTTAAGGGTTACAGTTTATGGTTAGGGTTAGGATGGTGATTAGTGTCATGGTTGAGGGTTGGGGTATCATGATTACCAGTTTGGGGGTTGCGGTTAAGGGTCAGGGGATTAGGTTGGGGTTAGGGATTAGGGTTAGGATTTGGGGGATTATTGTCAAGGTAACTTAAAATTAGGGTTTAAGGTGGTTATTTTTAAAAGTTGGGTGGATGGGTTTAGGAGTTGGGGTCTTATTGTTGGAGTTGGACAAGGGTCAGTGTTTGGGATGACTTGAAGAGGGTTAGTGGGCGCCAGGGTTAAAGGTTGGNCACTGTTAGCGTTGGGTTTGGGGTTTATGGTTAGGACTAGGTATTAGTGGGTTAGGGTTAAGGAAGAGGTTGCTTGATTTGAAGTGGTTGCTGTAAGGGTTTGAGTCAGGCGGATTAAGATCAGTTTTAGGGTTCAGTTTTAGGGTTTACGTTAGGTGTTTGGGGTTAAGGGGCTTCAGGTGTCACTGCTGGTGTAAGGGGTTAGAGAGGTTGGGGTGGGGGGGTTAATGTAGGGTTAAAGGAATAGGGGTTTGTTGTCAGGGGTTAGTGGTGTCAGGGTTGGGTTCGGGTTAGTTATTTTTTACTTTGAACTCAGTTGTTTGAAGTTAGGGTTAGTTAATATAATTTAAGCATGAAATTCCACCATTATATTGGGAATGTTGGAGCTGTAAGTAAACATTTTATCGTGTATACTTACACATGAATATATCGAGATGCAGCATACAAATATGACGGCGAGCGGGATACTGATGAGACTGATCTGAGTACAGCAAAAAGATAATAAACTTTAATGGAACAAATGATATGATATGATGAACTTCTCTTGAAGATATGACAGTCCTACACTGCAATAATGCCATTTAATATCATTTAAACTTAAATCAAGAGGAAATCTGACAATTAGATAACAGAATTTCACTTTGTTGCAGTTTTTGACAAAAGCAGAGTATATTTATTAAGAGATTCAAACATAGAACAATCTTCCTTACTGTTAAAATTATATTACTTACTAAAACCTTTGCAATTGTCCAAAGTGTGTAGCTGCTTTCATCTATAAGGGATAAGACTATAGGAAGACATGGCTGCACGCACACACACACAAACACACACATTGTATTATTGAGATACTATATCTCCTTTTTTTTTTTTTTTANTTTTTTTTTTTTTTTAGCTCTTATTAAGGATACTGCATGTCAATTTCAAGTCAATCTTTCAGATGACTACCACATTCTCTTCCCCACCCTCCCCTTACCTTTTTATAAATATAGTCTTTAGTATGTGGTGCTGAGATCAGATTTCTGTTAATTATAACCTAAAGAGAAAAGTCAACATTGTATGTCAATTCATTGTAAAATATACAGTTATATGTAGCGCAACTGATTTAAGAAGGTGCTTTTATACCGTATATGCCTTTTTCTATCTCCCAAATTATTTTGTTAAGCAAACAGGAGAGACTCACACATGATTTGCCATCCGCTTCCTCACAGAAACAGGAGTCGGGGATGGTGGAGTTCCAGTCTTGGGAGCCATTTGTGAGGCCGCAGCACTTAAACTAGAAGCATACACACAGACACATCATATATGGCTCAGAAGTTTTCAGGATTGTTCTTCGTGTATGTTTAAACGAGTTGGACACAGCTTTAAACAAAACTAAAACACTTGTGACAGCTGATTTCTTCACTGAGGCGTGTGTCAGACCTCAGCCTGCCACCGGAGGATATTGTCTGTTAGAGAGCAGTCTGCTGTCAGATTTTGCGTGTTTCTGACTCTTTCTGTCAGAGGGAGCATGGACAAGTATCGTTCTTTAAACTCCTGTTTCTCCTGAGGGCAAAAAAAAAAGAGAAAGTTGAACCTGTAATTATTTGCCTGTGTTAGACAATGGCTATAAATCCTTCTCAGTTTATAATGATGCTGTTTCTCGTATTTTGCAGTTCAGATTTGCAGCGTTTAAAGTAACTGTAGGTTTGCTGACCTGAGTCTCTTTCTGCCACTGTATCCCATACATCGGAATCATAATTGCAATCAACACATAGTGCATCAACGAGAACTGGGGAGAGACAAATAATGAAGGAAAATTCAGTGAAAATACAAGCATTTTCCTGTGTAAATATAATTGCTATTTCACACAGACACACACATACCAGCGTACATTTGCATGACTTCGGTACGCCAATTGCCAGCAGGAACATGAGGCAGGTCATCAGGCTGAATATTGTTGGAAGGTATATCAGTCTGTCCTGTGTCTCCAACCTGGTTGCATCCTGCAAGAACAGAACAAAAAATCCTTTCTTGTACATTAGTTACAAGAATACTTTTATTAAAACAAGTCATACAGTTTCCAAACAACTTACACACATGCCTTTATTTAAAGCATAGCTCACTCCATGTTTTCACAAAAGAAGGCATGTACGCCTTAACTGATGGACAGCTGATTAGAATGTGTGGATGAGTATAATGATGGGTAAACTTTACACCTGACATCAGACACACAATGGCCTTCACATACTTCAGTTCAAACTAAATAGCTTTGGAAATTTGAATTTGGAAATTAGGTTTTGGAAATTTGATGAAGAAATTTTACCTCATCACTCCTCCCACATTGAAAGTTCTGGCTCTTCAGAAAGACCCCATATGATGCCAGGACTATCAGCAACCCAGAGCCAACCTGTGCATATTTCAACATTTACAAAGATTTATTAACACATTGGTTTTATTTTAGGGCAACATGTTTCTTTTACTTTCCACTGCACAACAATAAAAACTACATACTTGTTGGTTACTAACAAACTACATACAAGGTTAGTAAAATGAACACTATCAAACAAAGCTGAATGGAATACATACCGCATATATCAGCACCAAAAAATCCCCACAAGAAGGCTTTTTGTTCTTTCTGTCATCAACCATTTTACTTTTTATTTTTAATATTATGAAGCAGTCAAATCATTAAAAGTCTTGGAGCTAAAACAGACTGATTCCAGCCCGATGTCTCCTTATGGTCAATGAGCAGAGAATTAGAAAAGCTCTGCTGCTGCTTTCTGTGACTCCACCCTGTATGAAGACTGATTGATGCCACAGGAAGTCTCTCTTAAAGGACCATACCGAACATTTTGCATGTTCGAATATATTCAATTTTCATACATGTAACATTACTGACAATCATTTCCCAAAGCACACTACTGGGATGGTGAATTAAAAAAAAAAAAAAAATTTCCTACCTTCCAGATCACCATTGGTTTCAGTTCATTCTAGTACGCTATTAAAATCAACTTGTTGATACTTGAAACGTTCTTGGGATGGGTACTCCATCACCGTTAACAACATGTATATTCAGGGTTTTTTTCCCAAAGTTTCATAATTTTAGCGTTTTAAGCGCAATAAAAAGTGGAGTGAATGTATGTCTCCATCGGGGAATATAGTCCCAAAAGAAGACCTGCGTTTATCAAAAATTTAAAANGTGAATGTATGTCTCCATCGGGGAATATAGTCCCAAAAGAAGACCTGCGTTTATCAAAAATTTAAAAGACCTAAGGCTGCATAACAATTAGAAGATGAAACATGGATTTTTACAATTTTAAGGTGGGTGTATCGCTTGAATATTTGATTTTGAAAGATTAAGAGATTTTGCTAAATATTGGGAAAGCTGAAATACAGTTTTATCCTTTGGAAAATAGTTGTCAGTAACGTTATGTATGAAAATTAAATATATTAGGCTCAAACATGCAAAATAGCCGGTATGGTCCTTTAACTCCAAAGGCCTGGATTTGACCTCAGTACAGTGAAAACGTTTATCTTGTGGTCTGAGAGTGGCTTCCTCATAAATTTCCCAGGAGGATTATATCTATGTGATCTCAGAATTCACTGCTGAGACATTAAAAGGTGAAATTTGGTGTTAATTTAATCAACAAAATCTTGAATAAATATTTTCTGGTGACTTTTCCCCCCCTGACATAAACAATACTGTGTAATAACAGCAGTGAAGAGTTTCTTTTACTGATACATTTATTAAAACACAGCCAGTTCCTGCCAAACTATGACATTTGGGGACCTAAAACATACAGAATAATTTAATAAAAATATAACATTATGATTCTGGATGATTTTCTTTTATCTTAGTTGAAACGAGGTCAAGAAAAGCAAAGTCGGTTTGCAGTTTTCCACGTTCTCTAAATTTGTATATAATAGCAACTTCAAATATTGCCCTCTAGATGGCGCCAGTGGATAGAAACATTTATTCCACAGTGACTGAAAATGACTACAATAAATCAAAGTTGTGACTTCAGAAAAAGTCTTCAGAAGTGAAACAATATGAGTTATTAATTACTTTGAACGTTCTTTTGTTGGCTTTGTTTCAAAGTATATGGAACCCAAATATCATATGATCATTTCCAACATAAGAATGGATTGATTTTCCCCATTTTTCACTATATGCACACACACGCCACACAAAACACACATATGGGTACTTAAATAAATAGGTTCATTCTCACACACACACATACAGACACAGAGGCAAACACACACACACACAGTTTTCAAAAGCTAGGACAGTAATTACGTGTGTCTAAATCTGACACAGGATCCAACCACCAGTGTGTGTGTGTGTATGTGAGATGTTGGTGAAAACAGAGACAGGCTGACTGGAATTTGTTGCGGGAAGGGTTATTCTAAGGGTGTTGCTGCACACACACACACACACACACTCATAGCAGTGCCACATCATCCGCCTCACCACTCTGTCCATTTTGCACTCACACTTGCTGTCACACACTCTCAGTCCTGTGTTGTTTTGTGACTCTTATTGTGGCGATTTCCTAATTGCTTCATTGCCATTTGCTTTTTGTCCTTTCAAAATGTGTGTGAAATCTTTATTTTGCTTTGTGGAAATTTTTAGTGCATTAGCAGCCATATGACAGCATCCAGTGATGTTATGAGACTTTAATATTCAGATGTTGTTGGCTAATATTTGTGGTTTTCTTTGGATCCAAGCTGAGAGACTGCATATGCTTTGGCTGAGTCCCGTCTGATGATGAGGATGCCAACGTGCTTCAGGAAGTCTGAGTCCCGGATGAAAGACAACAGTTACTCTGCTGGGCCTCCAGACTGGAAAATATCCAGTCTCCCCACTTGTTTGTGTGTATTCCCATCAGCCCATTAGAGAGATTCAAATTGTGAGACATATTAAGAGGCATGGCTCAGTTGTGTAACATGCGACTGAGTCATTCTTCTCCCCGAGGGGAGATATTTTCACCCTGCTGCATTTCTGCAACAAGCAGGCTCACGTTCTGTGTGTATGTGTGTGTGTGTGTGTGTATCCAGGCTAGGTATGTTCACTTTGCTATGTTCTGAAGGATGCAGCTTCATGGTCTGCCCTCTACTGGATGCACTATGTGTCTAGTGTGTGTGTGTGTGTGTGTGTGTGTAGAGAGAGAGAGAGAGCCTCCCTCCCAAGAGGTTGTGTATGGGCTTGTTACAGCAACATTCCTTCACTCAGCTGCTTCAGAACAGCACATTCCTGACAGGGAGAGGGAGAGAGAGGGAGCGATTGTGTAAACGTGAGAGCGAGACAAGAAAGACAAATGTCAGATCTGTGTGTCATAGAGAAAGACATGTTTTGGTGTTTAAATTCTGCACAGAATCGCCTTTTTATTGTTTTCAGAAGGAGTATTCATTTGACTTTACATGCATTCATTAGCAATAACTACCTTGCCAGTCATTTGGAGCATACGTTGCCATGATTTATTTAGCTTAAGGGTGTTTTGCTTGTGTGGAAACGTGTCTGAACACATTTAGCGAATAAAGCTTTATTAAATTAAATTAGGTTCAGAGATGGAGGAAGGAAAATAGGGAGAATGAGAGGTCAAAGAGAAAGAGAGAGAGAGAGAGAGAGAGAGAGAGAGAGAGAGATATGGAGAGGATGGTAAGCATGGGACAGAAAGGGAACAATAATATTAATGTGATACTTTATTGGGCACTCTAAATTCCTGTTTATGTGACCCTCCTCCTCCCCATAGGGAGGTCAAAGGTCAGGGCTGGACATGGAACAGCCAGAGTTGAGCAAAGAAATATAGAGTGAAAGAGAGAGAGAGAGAGAGAGAGAGTGACNTGGAACAGCCAGAGTTGAGCAAAGAAATATAGAGTGAAAGAGAGAGAGAGAGAGAGAGAGAGTGACGGAGAGGAAGAGGGAGTCAGAAGGCCACAAAGTTCTTTCTTAAAATATTGTTCTCCAATGCAACAGACAATAAACACACACACACACACACACACACACATAGTAGAGTCGTCATTGGGCTCTTTGTAGCTTAAGTCTGCTTGACCTGTTTCCACTGAACTGTGGAAGGAAGAAACAAACACACACACACACACACACACACACACACACACACGAGAGACAGTCACATATGTTGTGAACAGACACATTAATACACACAAAAATACATCCCATTCAGTGCATAGCTGTGTGGGGTGTATGTATGTGTGGTTAACACAAACAGACACACACATTCGTGTCAGAGCGGGGGAACTGGCTGAGTGTATTAAGACGAGGCATTTATACAGCTGACAGAGTCTGAAAGGGACTAGATTAGAGTTAATCTAGTTTAGATTAACTCAGTGAAAATAAGATGGATAGTCATATTCTTTGCGCTTTCTATCCATCTTATTTGTGTTTATCTCACGAGAGGAGACAAGAGGAGAAGAAAGGAGACGTGAAAGCAAATAAGAAGGTCTGAAAAAATAAAGATAGAAAGCAAAGAAAGTAAAGAAATTTTACTTAAGAGAACAAGCAGAAGTGTCAGACAAAGGCAAAAAATAAACAAGTAATTTGTTGTGTGTGTGTGTGTGTGTGTGTGTGTCTATTTGAAGTAAGTTAATCATGGATAAGTGTCTACTGAGTTCCCATCCTCTGACAACTCTACTCAGAATATAATTTTACCATGTTTCTGTCATCTCTAGAGNCCCCCCACACACACACAAATTCAGGAGAATTACATACCTAGCCATTGGACCAACAGTTGGAGTGTTTCATTATGAATTTATTTCTATTTCTGGCTATATTAATCCAGATTATATATCTAACCTATTAATCTGCTGTCTGTTAGATGCTGCACTCTGCTGTTTCACATAATCTCTCTCTCTCTCTCTCTCTCTCTCTCTATATATATATATATATATATATATATATCTTTCTATCTATCTATCATCTATCTATTGTTTAGATCTGTTTTTTCTACATGTATGTTATAGAAGTGACAGTTTTGTGTGCGTGTGAGTGTGTGCGTGTGTAAGCAGAGATCTACTTTATAATCCAATGGCTGCATGACTGGATTAGCCATAAAGATGCATCATCCTCTAGTTTTCTGTAACAGCTGCATGTGTGTTTGAAATTTCTCTGTGTATTTTACATATTTTTATGAAATTGTAGGAGTTGCAGAAATAATCTCTAATCTTTTCCTTAGGTAAAATACTAAGCAGTTTGTAACAGTCAATCCAGTATGCAATGTAAAAATATTCTTCTCAAATTACTTCCAAGACAGAATTGTAAATTTTTGTGTATGAAATTATGACAGCTAATTAGTCGAGTTAACTTCAGGTTACACCCACACACTGTAATTGGCTAATTATAGCTGAAAATCAACAGAAGTGGCTCATCAAAGAGAATAAGTTTGCTTTATGAATATAGAAAAAGAAACACACAGGCCATATCTTACCCACACTTTTCTTCAACGTAATATAAAACTTTTAATACGGAGATTCGGGAATAAACTTTATTTAGTCTATCCACCGAGGAAAACGAGAAACCATGCAAGAAATGACAGACACGCATACTATCCAATTAGATCCAGCCCTGAGTTCGAGCTACACCCGCGTGAGCCAATAAGATTCTAATTCCTGGTATCAGTCGTCCAATCATATGCGGTTATATCCTGGAAGGGGCGGGTCTATCAGTCAGTCGGTTTGCCCAGTCCGGATGTTCCCCAGCAGCAAATAACGAGCAGTAGTGTGTGAATGTGGCAGCCGAGTAGACAGGGAGGGGTAGATACATTAACACACCAGGCTTTTTGTCTTTTCTCTTTATTTTATTTTTCTTATACAACCAAGAATCTACAGTTTATGAGACGCCACGTTTGTAAACTTGCTTTTGGACCCGAAAACCCCACCGCTGCCTTTTTCTCCGGGACTAACCGACATCGCTCTGAAACAGTCCAGAAGAAAGAAGGAAAAGGAGAAACAACATGGGGCGATAATAAAAAAGGTGTTGTGAAACGACGATGACTCTCTGGGAGGACCCGTGAAGATTATTTATTTTATTTATTCACACCCTTTCTTCCCCCCTGTGTTTTTTATTTTAGTCTTTTTACTTCTCCTCCCCTGCTACTTAAGGGGTTGTTTTTAAAGAAAGGGCAACGGGATATACAGCAGGGCTGAAGGATGGACCAAGCCGGTATCCTGAGAAAGTTTATCCAGGGGGTGAAGGCCATGAGCGAAGGGGACGAGGAGAGGGGAGAGGACAACTTCGGCAACGACTTTATGGTGGGTCAAAATAACACCAGCCTCCCCATGCTTCACACTTCACCTCCGCTTGTCCCCTCCTTCCATAATTTCTCCCCTTTCTTCCATACTGACCCTCCATGTCAACCCCCCCGTCTCCCGGTNTCCATAATTTCTCCCCTTTCTTCCATACTGACCCTCCATGTCAACCCCCCCGTCTCCCGGTTTCCTCTGTCCCTCCGGAGATGAAGCAGAGGCGGCCACTCTGCTCCCCTCAGTCCCCCCTTCCGTCTCCCTCTCCCTCCCTTTTCCAGGCTTATATTGCGGCCTAGCATTGTCTCCCAAACCCAAAGCACAGGAACAACACCGGCTCCTGTTCCTTTAAAATGAAAACAAAAGGAAAATAAGACACATTGACGCCACCTTCCAGCCTGGGGATGATTTTTGCATGAGCATGGCTGGTTGCTAAATGTTGGAAATGTTGCTGCCTGGTTGCTCAATGTGTTTCAAGCTACAATCTGTTACCATGCCTGATTTTTTTGAGTGCAGTAAATGGAAATCTACAGTATCCATGAAATATTCCTCTAGGCATCAATTGTCTCAGCAATGTCAGTGTCCTTATTGAGACTAATTGTATTTATGACCTCCTATGGCGTTGTGTAATATTCCTGTATGCATAGTATATAATTGTGCTGCTATACTGCTAGGATTCCCTCTGAAATATTTATATGGCTGCAGGAGTGCATGCAAGGATGCAGTGCAAGGCTTTTAATCAATGCTTTTATTTCCAAAATGGATCCTAAGGAATATTGTTAGATGACCACTAGCCAGGAGTCTTAACAGGAGAGGAAGTGTTGTAGGCCTTATGACATTTGAGTCATAATGTGATGACTTTAGTTAAATCCTTTGAGTAATATTGTAAAATTGCCACCTGCACTTCTGAGCACAATACCAATGTGGTAACTGGAGGTTACATGCCAGCTCATGTTAACTTATTTATGATCTGTATTCACGACAGTTTGAATAAGACTTAATTAACAAGAAACTGTGTCTTACTGTAAGTATTAGAAATCAATACATGACCTATTTCCAGTGGAAATAGACCAAGGTTAGAGTATGACCTAATGACCTTTACTAACAAATTAGGTTTCAGGGTGAAGTTTTTTTTTTTTTTTTNATTTTTTTTTTTTTTTTTGATGCTACTGTTCTGTTCATTTGCTAACTTTTGGTAAAGAGACTAAATCATGGACAGTAACAGCATGGCTAACTTTTCTCCTTTGGCCTACAGTTTTTAAACACACACACACACACACACACACACACACACACACACTNCACACACACCCTTCCTACTTCATGCAAGCTGCTTGCTGGAGCTTGCAACATTCTTTCTTGGCCTATTTCATAACATTTTGCCCTGCTTCAAAATCTGAGCTTTATCAACTCTGGGACACACTTGGGATGAAAGTACTTCATTTGACAGGCCTCTCTCTAAAAATAAGTATGGGACATACTCTGAAACAAGGAGAACTCTGTGTGTGTGATTGTGTACTGATGCCCTCGCCTGTCCTGTCCTTTGTGCATGTGCTTTATATAAAAGGGAGTTAGCGGATGTTGTGCAAAGAACGACCAGGAGTGTTGGGTGGTGTGAGAGGCATTGAGGAAGTGTTTTAGGATGAGAGAGAGGAGAACGAGCTGCGGCTAGTTTACTAATGTCATCATGTCATCAAAAGTCAAACTTTTCTTGAACTTCTGATCTGCAGGGATTTAGCTGTTTTGTAGGTTTCTCTAGGTTTCTTGACATTCTCGCTCCCAGTTTTTTTTTTTTTTTTTTTACATTAAAGGACCATAGCTGCCATTTTGGACGTTTGAGCCTAATATATTCAATTTTCATACACGTAAGGTTACTGACAATCATTTCCCAAAGCATACTACTGGAATGGAGAGTTAAAAAAAATTTCCTACCTTCCAGAGTGCCATTGGTTTCAGTTCATTCTGGTACACTATTAAAATCAACTTGCTGATACTTGAAACGTTCTTGGGATAGGTAATCCATCATTGCAAACAAGACGTGTATTCCGTTTTTTTTTAGAAGCTACGTAATTTTAGCATTTAAGCGCAGTAAAAAGCACGGAGTGATCTGAAAATGCTCCCTGTTGTCAGTTCTTCACTACACAGTGCTCTGGTGAATCAGAGATTATATGCTGCCTATATTAGGCTCAAATAAACAAAATGGCCAGTATGGTCCTTTAAATTCTCTATGTAGAGCTGCCTGTTCTTGTTTTATCACTACCAGACTTCTCATTCATATTTTCCACACATTCGTTGAGAAGCACATTCCTCTGCCCTGCTGTGATTCTGGAGCATTGCTTTCCAATCCCAAAGACAAACCTGTCATGCTCTGATTTTTAACCTGACATCACTTCACTTTCTGCTTAGATGGCTGTATTGAAGTAAAATGCGACAATTGAGTCAGTAGACCAATCGAAATAAATAAGCTATATAATATTACATCCACATTTTCTGCTCATACATAAGGTAAATGAAACAGTGGACAGTGAAACTGCAATTGACAATAACCTTTACAATATAATAACCTTTACAAATGAATAAATGCACACAAAACAGTTGCACAGTAGCGTGTAATTCTGAAATGAGCATTTGTCACCTACAACGAACTTACTTATGTGTATTATGTGCTTATTGCTTATAAATTGATCAACACGACAAGCTTTGCAGGAGTCCATTCATTTTTCTGTTGTGTTTCTGTGTTTCTCTTTGCCTGCTACGTATCATTCTAAACGTTAATTCAGCTATTAAACAAGTCATAAATGCCAAACATGTAAACAACTTAATTACAACTTAATGTGCTTATTCGTGGCAATCGTGTTATCTTTTTGTATGTGAACCTGCTGAATTTAGCTTTAAGACTTGACGCCAACTCTTTCAGTAGCTTGTGAATTTAGACTTTAAATCACTTTATTTAACAGAGATGCCGGCTGAAGATTAGAAAACCTGTCTGGACTGAGTACAGGTGGATGCACCAGCCGCAATTAAAGAGTCACACAATGCGGAAGTGCTTCTGCATCTCGTACCAGTTTGGAGCACCAATGTGTAGCTTTCATTTGTAAGACTCAGACTGGTGTATGGGGTGTGCTCCTTAGCCCTCTGAGTCACCAGAACACCCTGATATAACACCCACTTTACTGCCTATTGTTGTGTATATATAGAATGTGTTTTACAGACATAATTACAGTGCTCTGGTAGGGCGAGGAATCAGAGATTATATGCTTTGTTTGGTGCTCTTTTACAGCTGCCTGATGAAGCTGCCACATGTTTTCTGCCCTGGGTACAAATTTGAGATGTGTTTTTACCCAGGTATTTAGCGACAATCCTGTCACATCTGAATCCACCAGAAACAGGATTGTGTTTTGGAGTTAGTATGACTTTGTTTACCAAGAGTTAGGAAGTCAAATAATGGACAGCGGTTCAGTAGATTTTGAGTCAAGGTTTGTGGTCAGAGAAGCACGGCTATAATGCGATGCATTTTTTTTTTTATACAATCCTGCTGCTGTAGTTCATAGATTATATGCTTCTATACCCTCACAAACACCGTGTAACAGCTGTAAGCGACAGCAATGCTTGTTCTTTGGCTTTGAGCCTGTTTGTGGTTAGTATATGACAGAGCATGATGTTTAAAGTACCTTCAGTACCCAAATTCATACAAAGAATACCCAGTTATCATGAAGCGTGTCATCAGTAAATGGCACATAGTGTGGCTTGTCTGGTGGTTTGTACCGCAGGATACAACAGAGACGAGAGGCAAAAAAAACTAACGTTAAGTCCAAGAGCCTGTCTCGTGACGTACATTGTTCCACAAAACCAAACCATTGCAGTCTTGTCTTACAAGTTTCACAAAGGTGGTTCTCAACTGGATCTGCCAAGCCAGGACTCTCCAACATGCTTATCAAAGAGAGTGGGAGTTTTTAACAAATAACCAGTTACACACACACCATGGATACTCAGAGAAGATGTAAGTTGAAATGTTTGTTGGCTAATGTGGTCACTGCAGCAGCAGAAGTAACATGAGTCAGCAGGCAAAATGAAACTAAATATCAGCATATAAGGAGGACAGAAATTAGTCCAAAAAAAGGGAAATAACCATTAAAAGAAAGAACTACATGGTCTGATTTTCCAGAATTGGGAAACAGGTCATCTATTTCTTTGTCTGATTTCCCAAATCAGACAAAGAAATAGATGACCTGTTTCTAATTTCATTTATGATGACCTTCACAAGATCAAATTATTAAATTGAGGTAATGTGAGCAATACACTAAAACATAAAAGATGATTAGCAGAGGGATAAAACAGACTGTAAATAAACAGGCTTATATCAGTAAAGCAGTGTATATTATAGCTAAATGTTATTGATACAATACTGCGTTGTTAGATTAAGACCAGCCGCATCTTCTCCAGGTCTGCGCCGATGAAATATGAACCTATCCATTCTTAAGAATCCTGTCTAATTTAATACGCGACTATAACTTCAATTTATTAAAAACTACAGTCTGCTAATGTTAGCTAGCTTGCATGTGAGTTGGCAAATGACCCAGAAAAGCCACAGACATCTATTAGACCTAAATCTCTCATGTAATTAATCATAAGAAAAGCAAAATGCTGCTGGTTCATTAATTTAGTTCGTTGAGTTATGTCCTCCTACATTTTGTTTTAACACTTCTTACAGTAACTCGCATGCCAGCTTTCATATGTGCTTTGATAAATTTACCTTAAAAACTCCCTGCGTTCCTGCTGGAATGTTGTCATCAGTCTGCGAGAGTAGTTTGGTTAACGAGGTCTTTGCAGGATTTACATCCAATTCCTGCACCGTGAATTTAGCGTGTTCTTTGTCGCAGCCCCAATTTATGGTTTAGGCTGATAAAAATCTGTGTTTCTTTTGTGCACAAAAAAAAGTAGCTTCAGACAGAATTAAAGTCGTCTTTTTTTTTTTTTTTTTTTTTTTTTGGCAGAGGATTTGGAGGACATTTGGTGAAGAGGCAGGGGTGCAGAGTCGGGTTAAAACCAGGTTGACCAGACACACAGCCGTTAATAGACATGCAAGCTGCAGGGATTGAGAGCTTTTGACCTTTGAGTTTTGGGAAATCCTCTGTGAACACGCTCATCCAATACGCCTCACAGGTCTTTGTGTGTGTTTTTTTGCTGGGTTGTCACCAGTAGCACTGGATGAACATATCCTGCCTGTGTTTGTGTTTTGCTCAATTTTAAGCTGCATGAGGAAGAGAGCCCTAACAGTAGCAGTGTGATAGGAAAATTAAACAGATTTCTCTCCATCAACTGCAACCTGAGGTGCGTTGGCATATGAAACATGGAATCCTGTGTATTCCAGGGTTAAGATGAGGTCAGATGAGATACTTCAAGGACCATACTGGCCATTTTACATGTTTGAGCCTAATATATTCAATTTTCATATACGTAACGTTACTGACAATCATTTCCAAAGCATATTACTGGAACGGTGAATTAAAAATGTTTTTCCTACCTTCCAGACCGCCATTAGTTTCAGTTCATTCTGCTATTAAAATCAACTTGATACTTGAAACATTCTTGGGATAGGTAACCCAGCATCATGAACAAGACGTGTATTCAGGTTTTTTTTCTTTTGAAGTTACGTAATTTTAAGTGCAATAAAAAGCATGGAATGAATGTATGTCTCCACCGGGGAATATAGTCCCAAAAGAAGACCTGCGTTTATTGAAATATTTAAATGACCATGACTTCATAATTTTGCATAACTATTAGCAGATGAAACATCAATTTTTAAGGTGGGTGCATCGCTTGAATATTTGATTTTGAAAGATTAAGAGATTTTGCAAAATATCAGGAAAGCTGAAATACAGTTTTATTCTTTGAGAAATGATTGTCAGTAACAACATGTATGAAAATTGAATATATTAGGCTCTAACATGCAAAATGGCAGTATGGTCCTTTAAGTCTCTTTAGTTTCTGCTTGTACAGTTATATGAGGGCACAAATCCTGTCATGGCTTCAGCAGATCCAGCTACAAACTGATTCAAGATGGAAACGAGCAGATATGAAAGGATACAGTGTAAGCAAAGCAAATAAATTGGAAACACTGGCTGTAATGAAATAAAACAAAGCTCTGTCAAAATGCTGAACAATTTAGCCATTTTGCCCGTTTCAATGCATCAGTTGTCATATTTGTTCTAAACACACATGCGTGTACCTGCATTTGGATAACTGGACTAATCATTGTAGTCTAGACAGAGTTTAGACATAATTGTGTGTGTGTGTGTGTGTGGGTGCATGGGCACACGTGTGCATCTACCCCACCTTTGCTAGCAGATTACTCTCAGGCTGCACATCAAAGAAAATGAAAATCTGCAGACGCACATGCTCCTCTAAACGTGTCCTGTTGGGCAAATATAAAACACTCAGAGGGGAGGCAAGGAAATGAGATGTGACAAAGCCAGACGTGTGTGTTTGTGGGTGGGTGTGGGTGTGTCTGGGGTAAATATTTCTGTTGTCACCAGGGGGCTTTCCCTTTGCCTTTCTGTGATCGTGCGTGTGTACGTGTGTGTGTGTGTGTGTGTGTGTGTGTGTGTGTGTGTGTGTGTGTGTGTGTGTGTGAAGTGACTGCAGACATATCAGAATTTGTGGCAGATGATCTTTAGGCCTTTATTTCCTTGTATTACACAAGCCCACACACACACACACATCGCACACACACGTGCACACACCACAAACACTTCACTGCTCAGTGATGCAAGTTCCTCAGTTACTCAAGTGCTACTTGTGTGTAACAGTTTTTTTTTGTGACTGTCAAGGAACACGTATTGTTAGCACATCATGTGTGTTTTCAGTGGGAATTTAAACTTGATGTGTGTGTTTTTATGACACAATCAGCTGAGATCATCACACTGACAGAACAGATGAATCCCTTGTGATCTCATTGTGATCACCTTACAGTGTGTGTTTGAGGATCTCACCTTCAGCCTCGTTGGAGATAATGTGTTTAATAAGACCTGGAGGGTTCTCAGAGGGTGAGACTTGACCACTTTATGAACCCAAATCTGAAGCCGAGAACTTGAGTGACACAGGAATAAAGCATTAAACTTTAATTTAAACAGAAACGAGCCAAAATCCACAAAGAGTAATACTCTAAGATTTCATTACGGCTTTACTTCGCTGGTAAAATCTGTTTATTGTCATCATCTCAGCCAAAGAAATCTCCTGGTGTGTGTGCTTGTATATATTAGCTTGTTTGTGTGGGTGGGTGGAGTGGGTTACACTGCAGGGGTCGGCTGATATTTTTATGTGTGTGTGTGTGTGTGTGTGTGTGTGTGTGTGGTAGCCACTGTAAACTCACCTCACATTACTATAACAAGATTTCCTGATTTCACCTCCCCCCCTCCCGTGGCTTAACCCAGAAACCAGGCTTTTCCCTCTAAGCCGGAGATGCAACACAATATTTCCGCTCTGCTGTGTGTGTGCGCGTGTATGTGTGTGTGTGCACATGTACAGTGTGTGCGCACAGGCTTTACATGATGAAAGCTAACTGACCCACCAACGGGGCTGAACAACTTTCTTTCTTGATCAGGATAAAGAGACCACATACACACACACACACACACACAAACTTTGTAGCAGCAGCATCCCTGCTGAATTGTCCTATTTCCAGCTTCCATAACAAAAAAAAAATCTCTTTGGGGATTAGTAGTGTATCACATCATTGTTTAATATCATGTGATGTCATGTGAGAAATACACACAAGATACAAAAAGGAGTCGACACAGGAAGAAAGGTGTATTCAAGCGTCAAGTTAAATGAAGGGAATCAGGCTTGTGAGCAGCTGTGAGTATTTGAGCTCAGAGTGAGTGATACACACACACTAACACACACACACTAACACACACACACTAACACATAACCAGGTCCCGTCCCAGATGACTGGGATTATATGCACTGGTCCACATCTGCTTCCTGCCTGAGACCCTGTTCCAGAGTGGGAAATGACCACCAGGAAAACGTCGGTACATTTTGAGTGCGTTGATTGGTTAAATATGACTGAAACCATTCCATAATTTTTCCAAAATTCAAGCTTTTATTTTTTTAACAGTATCTAGATCTACTTCCTGCCTCCTTCTGTTATGTTTGCTGCTCACTTTTGTCTCTCCTCTGATTTCACAACTAGACTCAATCATTAATCCGACTGAATGTTATAAGTAGGTTTATGTGTGAGTGCGTACACCTGTCAGAGTCTGTGTGTCTGTTTTTGTGTGTGTGTGTGTGTCTGAGCAGAGATTTGAGCCCCATAGGAAGTGGGTACCCAGTAGAAACGGTGGTTTTGATGGGCACTTTCAGTTCAGCCTAGGTGCTTCCTGCTGTCAGTGTGTTCGTGCCCATGACCACATAGAACCGCACATGCATACACACACACACACACACACACACACACACACACACACACACACACACACACACACACATGCTAATGAAGCAAAATACACTCAGTCAATTACAGGCTGTGTGTGTATGTGCGTGTGAGTTTTTATGCCCACTCATGCTCAATGTGTTCCACTGACCTATACTGGCCAATGATCATGCAGTGCTTCATAAAGCATCGGTGTGTATGTACACGTGCACGGATGTGAAGCCCTTGCTTGGCAGCTGATGCTAATCATTGAAAATAATCTAATCATGAATCTTTAGCTAATGAGGAGGAATTCAGATGCGCACGTATGATTATATTAGAAAGCTGTTATAATTCAATATGATCTTTATGTGCACGCTATAATCTGAATATACATGACACGTTTAACGATGAGGGAGGTATCGCCAGGTGAGGAAATGCAGGCTTAATCTGATTTATGCTGATTTCAATCTTCATGTTTTTACCTGACATCTAAAAAAATAAATTTATTGCTGGAATTGAAGAATAATTGAAGTCTTGCAGTGCTTGTAAATGCACCGACTTCTTTTGACTTGAGCTTGAATGCCACATAAAGAAAAAGAAAGGAAGAGAGAACGACAGTCGAGTTTGTTTTATTGACAGACAGGAAGCAGAATGACGGTTCGTATAGAAGCAGCCGTTTTACTGCGCCGTTCAGGTGAGACGCGGATGTTTCTCAGAGCATTGTAAGGACTGACCTATTTTAGCTTTTCTGTGTCTGAGTCGAAGGTGACCGTGGGCTCAGCCTTTCTACCGCTACTTCTCAACATCCCACTTCCTGGCCACACACACACACTCACACACACTCACAAAGCTGTTTTCCCACTGACAGCCGCTTCTACCAGAAGACCACACTTTCTGCTGCCAATCAGTGCTTACTGCTGAGGAGAGAACGAGTTTCTCTCTCTTTTCTCTCTCTCTCTCTCTCATTGTGCATATGTGTGTGTTTGTGGGTGCGTGAATTATTTAGCGTGCCAGGGAGGTACAGCAGTGCTGACTTATTCAGCCAGGAGAGGAAAACTAGGTTAGACCACATAACAACTACCATCTCCCTCTCTCTCTCTTTATCTCTCCATCTATCACTTTCTGTCTTTATCATGGTTCTCCACTGGCATTTTCTGATCACAGATTCTTTCTATCTCTCTCTCTAAATCTTGCTTTCGTTTTTGTACTCTTTCTAATCTCTTTCTACTTAAATATCCGTCTCATTGTCTCTCTATCCCTCTCTGTCCAGTAACTATCCTGGCATCCTCTAGTCATTCCAAAAAAGTGTGTGTGCGTATGCATACATGTGACTCAGACACACTCTGAAGGGGATCTGTGAGGTCAGCTGTGGTTTTTTTTTTTTTTTTTNTTTTTTTTTTTTTTTTGACAGGAAACTGGCCAAATCAGCCATGATGTTGTGCTGCACATTTCTTTTGAGAGAAAGTGGGAAAGAAAGGTAGAAATAGAGGTTGGAAAGATGAAAAATGAGGGCCAAGATCAGACAAAAAGCCCAAGACCTCAGAGAGACAGAGGCTGATGATGAGCTAAATGATCCATGTCCATGTTGAACTCATGTTCAGTCCCACATCATGTGTGTGTCTCCCGTATGAAAGGAGTTTTACCGTCATTCATCTGTCTTTTCCTTTCTCATTAGCTGTCGACATTTTGGTTTCCAGGCGAGAGTTGTTCCATTCCTCTTCTTCTGTTTAGACAAATTGATGCAGCATTAGAGCTAGAAACGGATATTTTTCTCTGCCTCGCTCTTTCTCCTCCCCCGGTCACAACAGAAACTAGTCTGAAGCGACGGATTGTATAATGGAAGTGTATGAATGAACGGCAGAAACAAGGAATAAAAGAAGCCACTGGCTTAGTTACCAAGAGCCTCTTAAAAGCCTCGGCTCTTTTTCTTTTTCCTTTCTTCCTCCCTTTCCCTCTTTTTTCCTCCCTTCACAAATCACTTCATTACTCCCTTTCTCCTCCAGATTCTCCACTTCTGTGCCTGTCTCTTTCTCTTTCCCTCATACTTCACCTCACTCGCCCTTTTTCTTCAGTAATTGTACGTTGTGGCATGCAAGGACTCTCTCTGTTTCTGCTTTATTTCCTGTACATCCTCCAGCAGACTTTGCTATTATTTGTGTGTTTGAGCACACGCACATGCTTGTGTGTGTGCTTGTGTATGTGTGTGTGTGTGTGTGTGTCTTTGTGTGCTTTATATAACACAGGAAGTAAGAGTAATTAGAAACAGGGTTTGTCAGCAGGACAATGGAAAGTAAAGAGAAAAGGGCGAGACAGACAGTAGCTGGATCTCCATGCAAGTTTTCTTTTGATCACATAATTTTTTTTCCAATGATGTGAATGTTAAAATCAATGTTAAGTCATTTTTTTTTAGCGCCATGCTTGCGAGAGTGTGTTTATTCTGATTATGGTCTTTACATGATGTTTGAAAAACATTGAGTTAAATGACGGTGACTTCATAAGGCTGTGTAACTATTAACAGGTGAAATGTTGATTTTCAATGTGGATACATCGCTTGATTATTTGATTTTGAAAGATTAAGAGATTTTGCAAAATTTCATGAAAGCTGAAATATGGTTTTGTCCTTTGGGAAATGGTTGTCAATAATGTAACATGTATGAAAAACTGAATATATTAGTATGTTAGGCTCAAACATGCAAAATGGCCGGTATGGTCCTTTAAATCACATTTGAAAATCTGGAAAAAGAGGATAATTTTGTTAACGATATGAAACATCTTCTTCAAACATAAACAGTAGAAAACAAAGGTTCCTAACTGCCTTTCTGGTTACAACCACTCAACTTTGACCTTTAACCTCTAGTGTTAAGGAAATGTAAGCACATGTTGACCATCATTTGGCCCAAGATGTCTCTGTCGTATAAATGATTCCACGTTGGCTTTTTGGTTTGAGAAGTTGACCATAAGCGGGGTTGATCCTCTGAGCTGATATCAGAAGGTTAAAAGTTGGAATTACACGTGCCAAAATGCTACTAAAATCATTATTTTGCAGCAGAACACCCTAAAAATGTATTAATGCTGTAATAATTATTGCTTATAGTACAGATATTAATGCAAAACACTGATGGAAAATACTGAAATTATAGGCTTCTGATGGGAAAACCAAACAGTTTGTTTCAAATGACAGGTCACCATGTGCATGTTTACCCCACATAATATGTTTTGTGGGCTGCAGGGGGGGTATCACAGATCTGTGTGTGTGTGTTTGGTAATAGCATTAGGACTCTTCTGGCCTCATGTGAATTACATTTCCAACAGAGGTCTGCTTCTGTGCTGGGCCAGAGCCCAGGAAAACACACACACACAAACACTCAGAAAAATACGCCGCACTGATATCACAAAGATTGTTTTCAGTGCAGTCAAAAAACGACGTAATCTATCTTTTCTAGCTTTGCATTTAAAATATGAAAGAAGGGTTTGCGGTTTGGTAATAATTATCATACTGTAAGAGGAAATCCATGTACAGAGAAAAAAAGTGGAGGAAAGAACAAGCTCATTTGATATATCGAATTTGGTGTGTGTGGCTTTGTCTGTGTGTATTGTTGTAAATGTTCTCTGCATACGGTTGTGATGTTATGACGAGAGGAAAAAGTGAAACAGGCACAGGAAGTCTGAGGATTAAGAGCCTGAGGAAACCAGGATGTACAGAGCATGTTGGTGTTACAGTAAGATGAGGAAAGCCTGCAGAGAGAAAGAGAGAGAGAAGAGGTGGACCCGCTTTTCACACGAAGCTCCAGAAGCCTGAACGCCCACACCAGCTTTCTCAGACTGAGAGAAAGTGGAGTGATGCCTAATTTCCTCCCTGCTGCTGAGAGAGGAAAGTGAATGAAACAACAGAGAGAATGAAAAAAGGCCCCTGAAAGCGACACCGTGTGAGAAACTCTTGGCATCCGTTTGAAGTTTCTTCGAAGTGCTGTTGAAACTTGAGGCCACAGTGGAGACTTTGGAGAAGCTTCATCTGTAGGTGGGTCACCGCTCTGAAACGTCATCCTCCAATGAGATGTCTTTATGAAAAATAACGGGGAGATTGTGATGGCTCAGCGCTTTACGGTGCATTACATTTAAAATCCATCCTGGGACTGCTGCTGCGTTTTATGTTCCGTCTTTGCTGTCTCATGCTGCTCCAGTCAAACAGCCTGAATAAAGGGGCTCTCACCTAAACACCAAGAATATTTATAATGCCTTTTTATTTAAATTCCAGCCAATCAGTGACGGCAGAGGCGCTGAATTCATTTGCATGCGGATTAGAGGTGGAATCATTCATATCAAATAATAGTAGCACAGCTGCTTGTGAATGAATGGAGGAGGGTTTATTCACAAAATGTGTAGGAAAAGGAGCTGCTAATGTTTTGATAAAATATTTTCACTCACTCAGTACTTTTACTTGCACGTTAAAACTTTAATTCTTAGTCAAAGTAGACACATTTTTTTCAGACGTCATTTAACAACATAATCGGATCAAAACTGGTGGCAGTGGAGGTTGATGGAAGCATTCATGGAGTGTTTTATGCATGTAGGCGTTATGGATGTGACTGGATCCTGAGCACAGCAGATCAATACTTTGTCTAGGAGACAGCCCCCGAATTGTCCCTGATTGACTTTTGATGAATTTCTCCTTCGTGGGGGAAATCTCGACCTTGTCACCTCTGAGGTATTGCTGCTCCGTTCTGCTGGGAGTCGTCGTGTCCGAGGATCCAAGGATGGCGAGCTGTGCTTCCTCCTGCTGTCAGACAGGAGACGGTGTAACTGTCCTGTTCCCGTTTACTGAGCGCATCTTCATCATGTCAGCTGCTGCTAGATCTGTCACACAGATGGAGGCGCGTGTGTGTGTGTGTGTGTGTGTGCGCGCGTGTGTGTGTGAGCTGAGTGGAGAGTAGGGTAGTGTTAGGTGTTGGAGAGGTGGTAGTTAAAGTCTTAAATGCTAAATATAATGTTGTACAATGTGTATGTGTTTAGTTTGAAGAAGAGTTTTATGCACATGTGTGTTCTGGTTGTAGACACGTCTAAGTGAGTTTGGTTTTATTCACGTGAATGTCTGAATGTGTGTGTTTTGTGACCTGTGTGTGTGTGTTCATGACAGCTTGAATACTTAAGAGCGAAACTGAGCTGAATTGTATCTTGGCAGGATAAGATTAAGACTTTCTTTGATAATTACACTTTAAAAATTGTCTCATACAAAATCAAAGGCAAACTTTTTTCTTCTGTGGTCTCATTTGTTGCAGCGGTTACGGAGGTTATCAACCAAATACCGGACGGAGAAGATCTACCCCACCAACGTGGGAGAGAGAGAAGAGAATGTCAAGAAGAACAGATATAAAGATATACTGCCATGTAAGTCAGATCCACTAAACCCTGACACATTTCTCACACACACACACACACACACACACACACACAGAGTGCTCTCTGACCTCACAGTGAACCTCTATGATATCTGACCTATTTTTTAGGCCTTTATCCTCTTTTTTCTTCGTCCATCAATCCATTCATTTATTCAGGCTTTTAGTGAATGATGAGCTCATGAGGAAAAGGAAGGAGCAGATTTGTACACATATACACACAACGGCTGGACGATATAAATGATATAATCGCATCATGATATAAAAAAAATCTTCGATATAAAAATGAGGATGTCGATAGAAAATGGTACTTGAATACAGGAAGTTAATGATGACTCAAACAAATATAGCTTGTCAGAACTGGAACAAACTAGCCAATCAGATGGCAGCATCATAATAAAGCCTGCCCACTTCCTCACAGCAGCATTTAGCAAAAGGTGAACACGCCGCAGCCGGTGGGGGGAATATGTGAGCGAAAGTTAGACAAAGGTGTCAGAAAGCGATGCAACTTCAGAGGGAACAAAATCAAATAATGAGGAAGAAAGTAAAGCTCAGCAGCCGTTATTGTCCCAAAGAAAGTGGATGTTGTGGATAAGCGAGGTAAAAAATGTCAGTGGTGTGGCGTCATTTTGGTTATTTAAAGTCTGACACAAATCAGAGTGGCCATGTTCACTGTAAAATTTGCTGACGAAGCAAACGAAGGCTGTACAACAAACTTATTTTACCATCTGAAGGGTTCCATCCAATGATCACACAGAGTGCAGCTGCTTACGGGGGTCACACTGAGCGACTTCAAACCCGAACCCTGGGCCAAACCCGAGCAACAAAACACTCGGAGACGCTCCACGCCAACAAACTACCATACAGTCTGCTTTTCCTGCCGTCGCACCATACGAGCAAAAAAAAAAAAAAANAAAAAAAAAAAAAAGACACGGATATCACATGTGCTGCAGCTTTCTTTATTGGAAAAGATGTGATGCCAATACGGACTGTTGCTTAACTAGGCTTAACAGGAAATAGCCCTGACACATAAATGACTTTTTATGACGTCTATGTTCATTTGTTGATTTTGCTTTTGATTTGTTGACTCTGCTTTTTAATGCTGTTTGTCTTATTGTTGTTGTTACTGTCTGGCTGCAGATGTTGTGTTTTTGATGTGGTTATTTGTATTACCAGTACTTGTGTATTTATCTTAAAACCCTGGCTGCAAACCAAATTTCCCCTACTGGCACAATAAAGATTTGAACTTGGACTTAAACTTGTTGAAAAAGAGGGATTTAGGACACTGGTTAAAGTTATTATCTATTAAGGATGACTGTAATTTGCAGTTTTTCAGTTCATACAGTCGTTTGGTTATTTTTTATGTTCAGAACATGTGTAAAAAAAAAAAAAGTTAAAACAAAGCTTAAGTTCAAGTGACTTGAAATGCAGCAGAATCTTTGCCATGATTTATATCGTGATATATACCAATATTGATCAATATAAGAAAATATATATATTGTGATTAAAAAAAATTCATATCGTCCAGCCCTAACACACACACACACACACACACACACACACACACACACACACACAGACACAGGAATGATGATATTGCTGTGTTGCGTTAACCTCTTTACACCACCTAGCTGCTGGTTTTCCTCTTGTCCTTGTTCGCCCTCTCTTTGTCCCACTGTCCCAGTTCTTGTTGCCTCTGTTTTCTTCCCCTCAGTTTTGTCTTAGTGTGTCTGCAGGTTATTAGGAAGTCAGAAGAAAGCTAAATTCTACAAAACTAAGATCTTAAATTATTTTTAAACAGCCCTAAAAAAAAAAATCTAAACTTTTCATTACATTTGCTACAGTAAATATTTATCAGGACCAGAGGATTCAATTGTTTTTTTTTTTTTTTTTTTNTTTTTTTTTTTTTTTTTTGCGGGACCAAATTGGTCTTAATTTGAGCTAAAACTGGCATTACAAAGCCTTTAAAAATTGCATTCCTCACTACCCGTACTATGGATTTATGAGAAATAACACAATATTGTTAATATTTTTAAAGCGATAAAACTAGATGATTCTTTCTGTTTCTCCTCCTAGTTGACCACACAAGAGTGAAGCTGACGTTAAAAACGACTAATCAGGACACAGACTACGTCAATGCTAATTTCATCAAGGTAATAACCAGCCTGAAAATTGACTTGCATTGTTTTATTTGACACTATATGATTCAATTTAATTTTTAAGAAGCTTTCCATGCTATAAAGTAGAATTTTAATCATTGCAAATACCCACATCTGCACTGTTTGTGCTTACAGTACATGTGGAAATATAAAGTCCTTCTACTAAAACATTTTTAAGTATAATTTGTGGACTGCCAGAGGCTCTTTCAGCGATTCAGAAGTAATTGGTGTGGCTCTCCCTGCAGGGTATGGACGGCCCAGAAGCCTATATCGCAACTCAGGGCCCACTGCCCAACACCGTCATCGATTTCTGGAGAATGAACTGGGAGTACAACGTAGCTGTAAGTATGGATGGAGGGAAAAATGAATAGATAGAGAGTAAAAATGATAGGAGGTTTGAATGAGTCTGGACTGAATTTGAACCCACATACTCCCTATCTGGGAATAAAATACAGTAGCGAGTTAGAGTAGTTGTTAATTATAAAAATTGATGTGTCAATGATTAGACTAAATTTAAAACATTGTCAGAATTCAGTCGTCACATGGCGTCTTGTAACTCTGAGGCAGATGGACGGACGTGGCTGCAGGGAGGGAGTCAGTGAAAAGCTGCAGATTGCAGCTGTGGTAATTACTCACGTCAAACCAAAGTGAAGGATGTGAGAGTGGAAAAAAAAACTTTTTAAAAAATAAAAGTCAGCCATAAGACATTCTCAGCTCTGGATCAACTCTGCAAAATGGGTGAAAGTATTGACGTCAGCTCTTTGGCAACTGCAATATTACATAAATAGAATACGTAGGAATAAAGAAAACTTTGTATTTTTGGAAATGCAAGATTTAGCTGCTCTCAATACTAATGGTATTCCTTCCCGTCTGTGCCTCTGCAGGTTATTGTAATGGCTTGTCGAGAGTTTGAGATGGGCAGGGTAAGGCTGTGACATTTTATTCCCTTTGTGTGTGTGTGTGTGGATGTGTGTGTCAAAGATAGAGCGGCAGTGTTTCTGGTCAAGATGTTTACTGAGCTGTTAACTGACTTTTTAACTCTAATAGACTGTATGTAGGATATATTGTTTATGTATGTTTGTATGTACACATGTACAAAGTGCATCTTTCTATATAAATGTGTATGTTCTACATGTTTGGAGGCAGAGAGTGTGTGTACAGGATGTTGTGGTGGCTTTGCATTTTCTCACTCCTCTCTTCCCTCTTCTTCTCTGGTTAGAAAAAGTGTGAACGGTATTTTCCGCTGCTGGGGGAGGAGCCCGTGAGTTTTGGCCCCTTCAGAATCTCTTGTGTAAGTCGACTGATCTCTAATATCACAGCCGCGTCTGACCTCTGAATTTCTCTCATTCTGTTTTACCGAGCCAGTTAATCAATCCTGTTCCTTCTGTTTTTAGGAATCAGAGCAGGCCAGAACAGACTACTTCATCAGGTCTCTGGTGGTGGAAAATGAGAATGTAAGCTGGATGATTCATCATTCTCTTCACCCCATCTTCACATTATGCACCCTTCCACCAAGTTTGGTAAAGTTTCGGCATGGCCTGGGAAAATTTTGGTGCAGATCCTGAAATTTTTGGAGGATTTTTTTTTTTTTAACAGGCATATTTATACCATGATAGACCATCAATAAGTGCAATTCTGGACCTGGTGCTCTAAAATATCTACTTGGACAGGTGCCAAATGAACAATTACAACTACAAACATGCAACAGCTACTAATGTGTAGCTGAGATGATGCTGATTCAGAAGCAGCCAAATTGTTTTCATGGATCTTCAAACTGTTGCGGAGATTGATCTAGAAAAAATGTTTTTTATAGTTGTTTCTTTGTCTTTAGGCCAGAAAAGGCTTGTTTGAGCTTGGTGGAGATGTCCATACAGTTTTGCTACAAGGACACTCATACTTAATTATGCATCCATAAATTTCATACCTGCATAATTAGTGAAACATTAGAAAATGTTTTTGCACATTTTCATTCTCTTTCACTCATTTTCACCTTCCCGTGTCTCCCTGCAGGAATCAGAATCTAGGAGGATAACTCAATTCCATTATATGAACTGGCCGGATCATGATGTCCCCTCATCGTTTGACTCCATACTGGACATGATAGGACTGATGAGAGAATACCAAGAGAACGACGACGTCCCCATCTGTGTGCACTGCAGGTAGGTGCCTACAGCGTGAATACACCTCCTCAAATACAACCAGGGATGCACATAACCAAGGCAACATTTCACAAAAGAGACAGTTGCACTTTAAAAATGAATGCAGACCTGAAAATAATAGCATTTTAACAGCTGTGATCACACTTAACCAGTATGATGCTGCAGACTGAATCTCTCTCTCTCTCTCTCTCTCTCTCTCTCTCTGTCGATATATATGTATATATATATATATAAAAAACATATGTATGCAATTGCCCTCATAGTTTTAAATATTTCCTATCCTTACAGCACCTGCATTATATATCCATAATTCTCAAAGTTTGAATGTAATATAATAGATGCAGTTTTTTGTACTGGCTACAGTACATGCTTTAAATTATTTCTCACACTGAATAATGACTCTGGATCAAGACTTATTAATAAATTCTTTTTTTTATTGGTGCTATTGAACTGAATTGCATGATTCATGAGATTACCAGTTTTTTGTTTTTTTTTCTGTGAAGAGCATAAACTTTTGGCTTGAACATTTTTTACTCTGTGTTCATATGTACCCATCTTTTGTCAAGATGAAGTCAAGATTGCTCTAGGCTGCTTTGCTTCTGTCCAGGCAACGATGAATTCAGTAAAGCATCCTAAAACTTTTCCATGAATACAGAATTTCAAATGGCGAAGCTGTTAAGAGTATATAAATGAAAAGAAGTTGGTGATTCATGAGACTATAAATTTAGGCGATACCGAGTCCTCTACTGCATCGTATGGGAATACACACATGCACACACACATACACTGTCTCCATGTGTGTGTAATCAGGTATAATGAGCAGCCTGAGGACATTTCCTGGTTCCTCTTTACACAGCAGGATGTAAAGCTGAGTGTGTGTCTGTCCATGAGTATGCTTGCAAAGATCATTTGTGTAGGTTGGTGTGTGTGTGTGCGTGCTAGCTAAACAAGCAGAGGATTCTTTGACAGCATGAGATGAAGTTTTATGATTTTGCGTGTGTGAGTGGCAGACATGATGTCATATAACCCCGGCTTCTGTGAAACTCCTGTCTCCATCCTGTCTGGGTAATTTGTTGTGTACATACATGTGTGATTGAGTGTTTTGTGGATTTACTGTCTTTTGTGACCAGATGCTCCTCAGGAATAGAAATCTGTTGTCATATCTGTGACAAAATCAGTGGGTGTTGTTTGGATTTCTTCTGTTGAACCTAATTTGTGTGGCTTGTGTTTTTACAGTGCGGGCTGTGGGAGGACGGGTGCTATCTGTGCTATCGACTACACATGGAACCTCCTCAAAGCTGGAGTATGTGAACACACACACACACACACATGCACACTCTTGCACATACTTGCAGACACACACATACCTGTACGAATACACACACACACACACACACACACAGTACACTTAGAGCTGCCTTAAACTGTTTAGATTGAAATATCTGAAGTCCAGCGAGAATAAATCATTTTATTATGTTTTGTGCTTTTATAGAAAATACCAGAGGACTTTAATGTGTTCCGGTTGATTCAGGAAATGAGGACTCAGCGACACTCTGCTGTTCAGACCAAGGTTTGCTTTTATAGTCTTGATTTGTCTTTGGTCTTATAAACAAAAAGGCACTGTGCATCATGCTGCACTATGCTCTGTACAAACTTATTGTAGGAAATGCTGTTAATAGTAATTAAATAATTACCAGTAATAACTGCCTGATTTTGTCAGGCATGAATGATGGCACAATCTTGTAGTGTGAACCAGACAGACTGAAATCTGACTGAAATCTGAGATTGGCACTTTCTTCTCATCTTCCCTTTTACCTAACTAGTAATGAAATGAATGGTTACAATCCTCCCTCATAGTTGTAAAATGTAATCACAATTTTTACAATAATTTTCACACTGAGTTTTCTTGAGCTTAAAGCCTCTCTGAAGGTTATCACTTGCAACACAGGGGTAGTTGTGGAATGGTACCCATCACTGGTTTCATTCCTCTTCAGTGTCTTACTGCTTTGAGATTTTGCACAATCTGGGACAAGATATCATGAGTCAGGCAGTCATCATTTATCAACCAAGGTCATCATGTGCGTGAATAGCCTCATTTAGCAAAGATGTAACAATCTCCTAGTGTGTGTGTGTGCTAGACGTTAAGCCTTGTAAGGACATTTATGGGCCTGTATGCACTGCATGGAAAATTATTCTTATTAGTTAGTAGATTATTTAAGTATTTTATCTCCTGAATCTCTTATCTGACACACTTTTTTAGTGACTTAAAAACCATTATATTTAATAGCTTTGCAAATCAACGTTTTTGATTTTAGAAATGTAGAATGTGTTTGTTTTTGTACTGACTTGCTCCTGCTTACTTTCTCTCTTCTTTACCTCCCCCTGTTTGTCCTTTATTTGGCCTCTTGCAAAACTTTTTATCTCCCCCTGCCTCATTTCTCTCTTTACTGTCTTTCTCCCCCTTCTCTCTCTCTCTCTCTCTCTAGGAGCAGTACGAGTTAGTTCACAGAGCAATCGCTCAACTTTTTGAGAAACAGCTGCAGCTACTGGAGAGTCCCACAAACACACAGATACACGATGGCATGGTATGAAAGACACACACACACTCGCACACAAACACTGTCTAGTGTTAAAGAAAGACAGGATGTCTCTGAGTAACACACTCTGAGTGGAGAAAAACACAAATAATTAGTCACAGGGGAGGGGGAGGAGAGGGTAGGAATGATAGAAGGAAGGAGAGCAGGGGAGAAGGAGGCTTACAGAAAACTCTACACAGACAAGAAGAAGAAGAGTTTGAGTTTGGAAGAGATAGAGAAAGGGAGAGAGAGAGAGAGATCTCGACTGAGGATTCTCAGAGGACCATGTACATACAGTTAGACCTATTTAAAAGAGCTGGAAAAATCTTTGCTCTGTCAGTCATCACTGTCCTCATTCTGACTTATTACTCCAACGACTGGTATCAGTATCAGCAGACACACACACACACACACACACACACACACACACTATAAACAATGGCCTTAAGTGTTCTTGTCCCTCCTCTCTGTGCTGAAATCCATTGAAATGTTGAGATATGTCATGTGACATACAAATTAATCAGTGAAAGAAGGGATAGATACCTGCATCATTGTGTAGGTGTGTTTGTTTGTGTGTGTGTGTGTGTGTGTGTGTGTGTGTGTGTGTGTGTGTGTGTGTGAGTGAGTAAGTGACACAAATCCTGTGGAAAGATGAATGAGACTGTGTGGAAGATTGACTTGAAGACAGAGGACACAGAGAGTACTGGCAGCTGTCCATGAACTCACTTCCTGCTTCGGAAGCTCTGATGACATCACCCCTCTCCCATAATGCACTTTGAGTCCAAAAATAGACACACACATCCTTTGGGAAAGGGGAACCCTTTCAATAGACACCACACACACATCCATATAGCTAAGGAGGACACTAGCTTACTCACCCTTTTAGCTTTAAACCTAAAATCCTACACTTTGTAGTTTGATAACCTGAACTTTCAGTTATCTCTAAAATATGAACTAATAAAAAATAAAAAACTACTCACACACACACTTGGTTTGCAAAACTTTATCAGTGTGGTGTACTGACTCAGTCCATACACACACACTGACTCATGTCCAGTCAGCCTTTGTTAGGGACTAAAACACCCACCGACGTGCTCTTAGTGGCAGAACGAACAATAAGCCTACACATACACACATCCCACACACCTTTCTGTGCTCACACGCAGCCATCATTGTTTGCAGGAAGTATCCCTACCAAACTTCTCACAATACACACACACACACACAGCTGAACAAGATCTAATCTGACCCTCTGTTCTTAACTCATTTAAAGTCAGTTCTTCAGTTCTTCAGCAAACTTTTACACACGCACACACAGTTGAAATGGCCTGATTTGCCCCTCTGTCTCAAGTTTATGACAGCTGAAGTTCTCCTCTCATCTTCTCGTTGTCAGAGTGGAGAAAGTCGAATTAATGAATCATGGAGGAAGAGAGAAGAGGAGGAGAAAAGAGGAAGAGGGAATATTAGTGGGGAGGAGGAGGAACTTCTCTCAGAAACAATTTAGATCCCTGGATGAAGCAGTGTTGCCTCTCCTCCAAATGTTTCTCGGGGAGAGTTAGAGAGAGATGACGATGTGCTGAGGAATGGCGGAGTGTGTGCTGTAGTTTTGTTCATTTGTGTGATTTGTGTGTGCAGGATGAAGGCAGTCCAGAGAAGACAGGCCACCACTCAGATGATGAGAGATGGGACACGCCACCTCCCAAACCTCCCCGCATACGCAGGTAACACACAGTGAGGTGATCAGTCATCCAGAAACAGTGAATGGTCTTTTTTTTTTTTTGNTTTTTTTTTTTTTGTTTTTGTTTTTTTTTTAGGAAAAGTTTAGTTCAATTCAGCTTAACTTTATTATCCAAAAATGGTAATTCATTTGACCATAGGTGCAAAAGCCTGAAAGATGAACGTAAAACACACAAAAATAGTAAACCACAATCAAGATCAAAATCAGAAACAACAAATGCTTTTAAATTTGCATGTCCACATGGTCCATTTGGTCCACCAGTCCAAAAGAGTTCCCATTTGGTCAAAGACTACATTAATCAGCATGTCAGTTGCATTAATTGCATACAGATTGCTTAAGTAAATGCAGCAGTTACGAGTAAACCTTTGTCTCTGCCGCGATGATGACAGCTTAAAAATATGAATAGCAGCCGGAAAGAAAGATTTCTGATTCTGTTTTAATCCTTCGCTGTAATATTCTACCACTGTACCTCCTAAACTTTTGATGTAACGGATGAGTTTCATCTTCCATAATACAGGAAATCTTGTTTAAAATTAAATCATTGTAGATGTGTTCTACTGAAGTCTGTTTCAGGCTGAGAATCTTACTCGCCACTTTGATGACCTGCTGTGGTTTGTTACGATCCTTCACCCTCATGTTCCATATGCACATACTAAACCAAAGCTTAAAACTCTCTGCAACACTGAATTCTAAAAGAGCTGGAGGATGTGCCGGTCCACATCATATTTCTTTCAGATTCTTTGTTGCATCTATAACATAATAAAGTGACCAAACAGAAGCAGCAGACGGTCTTTTCACCCCAGATGAACCAACACATTCTGAAACGTTATCTCCCTGTCGCCCCACTGACACACCAGACCTCCACATACTGTAGTTAGACTTATATTTATAGATTATTTTGCAACACCCTGCAATACTCTGCAACACTACTTAGTGTTGAACTTACAGCAACCCGAGGCTAATCGAAGCAGAGCTGCTACATCTTTCGTTTCATGTTCATTGCCAACATGCTGTCTTAGTTCTGCCTCTTCAGCACACACACACATGCACTCTTTTTCTGGCATGGCTTTACATACACATACATGCTCCGTCTCCTTTCCCTGTGCAGTGCTTTCATTCTCACACTTCTTTTTTGACTCTTTGACAGCTTTGCCATCTCTCTCTCCTCACTTCTGTCTTTCTCATCCTCTCCTCTGACTTCTCTCTGCCGTCTTAATCAGCAGAAGTTCCTCCTCTCTCCTTCCTCCGCTTTTAATTTCGCTATGCATGCCCAGCAGCATATTATGCTTATGCTCTGCTTTCTTGGTTCCTCTTTGTTCACTCTTTCGCTCTTATGATTTATCCACTTAAGGCATTAATTGCCACGATAACGAGTGGTACACAGAGCAACTTTCTGAACAAGTCTGATGGATGTTGTTGCCCACGGAGTTGCCTCTGTATTGTTGCTTTAATGTCACAGGGGCTTCTTGTTGCTAGGAGATACTGTAGTTGGATTCATTCACTGCTTCTCAATTGTTCTTTCTTGTTGATAGAAGTAAACACTGTGTATTGTGTTAATTATTCTCAACTGAGGTTCATTTGAACTCGATGCTCTGAACGGGCCTAATTAGTTAGCTTGTATGACAGTTGGTAGCAGGAAAGTCATTTGTCAGAGCTGCATGACCTCTGTCCCATTCTTGCACAACATTAAGATGAGCTTTCTCCAGGCTTGCTTAATTTGTCTGCTGTACCAACCAGTTGGATGGGAAACCAAATATTTCCCAGAGGTACTTATTTTAGTAATTAGCAGTAAATTGGTGTGAGAAGTTTTGAAAAGTTTCTTTTTCTGCTCGAACTCAAACAAATCAGAACCTCCTACTTAGAAATTCTACCAAATGCTTCTGTTTCTGGAAATGGGACTGTCACTAATATACTATATGGTTTGCTCAGTCTCGTTCTTTGTCTCACTTTTTCTCTCTGTTTTTCTGTCTTTCCCTCTCCTGTTATCCTTTGGTTTTCTGAAGAAACAATGTCAAGGCCCAGTTTAAACCTGAGAGTATTTTAGTGATGGTGAGGCCTATTTTTACCAGCATAGTCCACATTCTACCAGCCACACTCCCTCTGGGTCACTTCAGTGGTGCAAGTGTATGGAGGGGGGANTGTGTGTGTGTGTGTGTGTGTGTGTGTGTGTGTGTGTGTGTGTGTGTGTGTGTGTGTGTGACAGCTGGAGAAAGAGATGAGGGAGATAGAGAAATAAAAATACTGCAGGAACGCCATTGAAGTTGGCATCAAGGTCACACATACTGAGTCATTGCTGTTACACACACACACACACCCTTGACAGACTCATGTCCTCATGTTCTATAATTTCACTCGGGCAGACAAAACAAATGACTGTTAAAATTTAAATTGTCTGTCACCCACAACAAATCCGTGGCCATCTAGAAACTCAAAACTCAATAAGTGCTTTTATTTATGTCAGATTTTATTAATCAAAAATATTATTACTGTTAAAATTGTATATGTCATCTTGTGCAAAATTTGCCTTGTTTGTTAGCATTGTTGTTAATTTCAATGCGTGCAGCCTGAAATCAGCCAGTCTTTATGCGTATCTATCCTCAACAAAGCCTGAAACGGCAAGGTGTGTGTGTGTGTTAAAGCTCTATCCTCTTCCAGCACATCCTGCCTGATATGAATGCATGCAGGTCCCACCGTGGACCGATGCTCAGATTAAAAATGCAGCATCTTCCCTCAGGAGTGCATATGCGGAGGGCACGGTGTGCTGCTTGTGTGTGTGTGTATTTAGAGTTTCCGCTTTTGTTTGTGAGTGTGGGTGGTGTTAGCGCATAAATTTCAAGTTCCTTGTGTGTGAAGGCGTGCATATGTAAGCGTATGCTTGTCTGTCTGCAAACATTTTTTTTTGTGTGTGTGTGGGAGTGTGCATATGCATTTACTCTTTGTATACATGTCTGGTAAGTGTGTAAGTAATATTTGTACATAACTTGTAACAGCGTTCACCAGCGCTGGTTGTAGTGCTGCAGTGTGTGTATGCTTCAGCTTTTAAGCAAGAGAGTCTAATTTAAGTGTGTAAAGTGGTCACAAACGCTTCAAGAGCGTTTTTACAACTGAAAGCAGAAATATTTTACACTATTTATTTACCAACAACTCATAAGGAACAATGAATATAAACCTTTTTATAGTCCTAAAATCCCAGTAAAATTGATTGCATATTGTGCAGTTTCTGCAACAGAAGTTCGGTGAATCAGAATAAAAATGTCAGACATGATGCGGACCACTGAATTTAATGGTAACTATTACCAAAACACCAAACAACCAACACAGAGAACAGAAAACTAGCAATAAATGGCTTTGTCGATTGTGAAAAGCAATATTTTATTCATTCATTTTAGTCATTTCTGTTCAGATATTGCAGTTGTCAGGTGTTTTCTATTTCCTACTTAAATCATTAAAGTTTCATCTTATCTTTTCTTAAAGGGAAACAGGACCAGATTAAACTGTATAGTGTCTGAATGATTCATATCCCCATGGAAACACAAACCCAGTGGGAATCATCTATATTATCTGATTTGTTTCTCAACCAGTGGAGATGATATTTAAAATAGTTTGAAAGGCTCTCCTGTATAATGCATGTTTTAATTTTAAAAAAAAATCCTTTAAGGAAATGTTTAAGTGGTAAACCATGGATGTTATTTTTACTGGTGTTCACCTCTTAAAGATAACATATTATGCTTCATGTTGTTTTCCCTGATTTATATAGTGTAATATAGAAGGGATTATTTGGTGAACATTGTCAAAGCTGCAAAACTTAAAGTGCCAACAGAATTGCATCCAGCTCCTCAAATAGCTTGAATGCTTCGTCCCTCTACTTTCACAACATACTGACAACACAATGTGACAACACCGAGTTAAACACGTGGCCAATCAGAGTTTATGTGACCTGTAAGAGACTAGCAGGGTCTGGTGGTTAGAGAAGCAGTCCTGTAGCCAGATTAGTTCACCCTCCCAAAGTGTCCTTGAGCAAGACACTGAATCCTGGGGGATTGTTCATTAGAATTTCAGGATCTAAAGTAGTTAAGAAGGCCTGTTATTCCCATGTTATGCTGCGTTCAAGTCACATAGCTGCTGCTTCTGCATGATTGCCTGTAATTGTCATACTCAGTATGCCTCTGCAGTATGTGATTAAACCATTAGGATTATAAAATCATAAATTAATAAAAATACATGGCAGATAGCAGCTCCATCACAGAAGAACTGTAGTTACTGTTGACTGCTGCAGTCACGTTGGGAGTTTGTATTTAATTTAATTTAATTTTACAGTGCAACTGTCCAAAAGATGTGTATTTCTAAAGAGAAGGAAATTCCCCATGTCTTTGCTGCCTCAGTCTGTCTTGTCTGTGTCTGATACACACACACACACACACACACACACACATGCATGCATTGTCATGTGCTGTACTAGGTTTCTCTTGCTTTAGTCATGTGCTCTTGATTTAGTGCACCACCACATCCTCTCGCTGTGTGTGTGTGTGTTGTAGAGAGAGAGAGAGTATTTACGTGCATATGTAAACGTATGTTATGTGGAGTGGAAACTCAATATCTATACAGATAGTTTCCATCTCTGTGTGGCTTGTTTGGTGACAACCTCAGTATCCTGTATATAACTTAACACACCTACACAATGTGAATCTATAGAAGTGTGTGAGTGTGCGCAGCATTACAGAGTGAAGTTCACAGTCCTATAAATACAGTAGAGTTTTGTTGAACTTTGTCAGCTTATATAGAAATCACCATTGCACATCCATGCTGTGTTGGGACTACAGCAGCCACTCGTGCTGCATCCTGTGTGAAAGAAGAAAAACTTTGAGCTCCAGATGTTTCTGAAGTAGCTGCCAGATGACTCCCTGTTCTCTCCGGTAGCTAAAAACAGAATCAAATGTGATTCTTTGGGCTGCACCAGCAGTACCACAGTGGGCTGCTTCATACAGAAGGATAAACTCTGTAGTGGTGACTCAGAGACTTTGTTTTCACTTTGTTTCACATCACGGGAGCATGTCAACCTTAAACCCACAAAATGTCTGTAACAGCTGTTTGACACTGGAAAGCAAACATCTGAAGACATGGAATTTCTCAAACATGAACACATAATGCTGCCTTTATTCTGCCACCTAGTGGTGGAGAACAAGTAGCACAACATTTAAACAGAAAGTGGCCCTTTTTAAAATTAACTTTATATGTCAGATAAATTCACTTTAGTTCATATGAAGTTCACTTCATAAATGTCTGTTTCATCATTCGTGTTCAGTCAGAGAATTACTTAAATATGGATCTCCAGATGTGTGTGTGAAGCTGAGCAGTATGATGAAATTCTTGCCTGTTCATCATTTTCCTGTCCTAAATTGCCTAAACCGTCGTCTTCAAAACTTCAAAGACCATGATTTAAAAACTTCTGCTAAAGGTCTGGGAACCTCCAGGCACATCTCTTTTTAATCCAAGCTAATGTGATTTTGTACTTCAAGGTTCAAACGGGTTATAATATTGTATAAAACATAATCTAAATTACACGCCAATGTAAGTGTACATGCAAGAAAATCAAAAGTGCTTTCCCTTTCTCCTTGTCTAGCTCCCAGGTGGAGGGTGATGTTAAGGAGGAGATTCTCCAGCCCCCAGAGCCTCACCCTGTACCCCCCATCCTCACTCCGTCTCCCCCCTCGGCCTTCCCCACTGTCACCAACGTACGACAGGACAACGACCGCTACCACCCCAAACCTGTCATACACGTGCTGGCTTCCACACAGCAAAATGTCACGCAGGTGAGTGGGCTGAAATGCAGAATAATATTTTTTTTTACAAGTAAGTTCTATAAATGTGTATTTTGCCCAAATACATTACCAATTACACGTGCCCCAACACTGGAAATCCAGCATATCTCATCTCTTCCCTTCAGAATCGAGGAGACATGGAAATGGACAGTCAGCAGAATCAATCAGAACCCAGTCCAAACTTAGAGATTTGTCCCTCAGAGACAAAAGTTCATGGTCCAGCAAGTCCAAAACAGCAGTCCAAAGGATCAAATCTAGATCTCAATGACAACTATAACAGCAAGTCGTCTTCAACATCAACATTAGCAGAATTGGGCCAAATCCAGGCTCAGACGTCCTCCTCTCCTTCCCCTCTGTCTCCGGTCATGGAATGTTCTGGTGCTCCTCGGATTGAGAGGAAGCTGAGCATTGAGATTAAAAAGGTGCCATTGCAGGAAGGACCTCGTAGCTTCGACACTTCCTCCTCTGTGGGAGTGGGAGGTGGACTCAGCGCCGGATCAACCAACAGCGCAAACATGCTGCAACGAAGCCACGCTTTTAAAGGCCGTTCGGGCCAATCGCTGACCTCTAGCTCCTCGCTGTCAGAGGACTCGGGCACAGAAGGCGGAGGAGGTGGATGTGGGGAGAGTCAAACGGATGTTGGCCTCCCAGCCAGACCAAACCACCTACCTGTGAAGAGCGGAGAGAAGGGCGAGGCGCCGGCAGGGGAGAGACTGGAGGTGAAAGCTGGCCATGCAATGTGGGCTCAGCCCTGCAGCAGCCCTGAAAAACAGCTCCCCAAGACCTCTTCATCTTCCTCCTCCTCAGACCGCGTCGGTCCCTCCTCATCCTCGTCCTCGCACCTCTCCTCCACCTCTTCCTCCACCACCTCCACTCCCGTTAGGACTGCCCTGAGTTTCACCAACCCCCTGCACTCTGATAACTCGGACGATGAGGGGGATGGAGAGATGTCAGGAGGAAGGGAAGGTTATCATTCTAGTGTATCCACGGCGACAGCCACGGTAACTACAGCCCTTCACCATGGAGACCAGCAGCCAATCAGGAAGGTGTTGCCCATGTCAATTGCAGGGCAGAGTTCTCCATCGCCCACAGCCACCACAGCAAGTATGTCAATCAGCTGCAGTAACTGCTGTAATTGAGTTGAATGCCAGGATGTAATTATCTCCAGTAACTGACAGCATTAATTGACAAGTTAAGAAATTAACCAGCAAATGAACTCTGAATATAGCTGAGATAAAATTCACATTAGGATTAATTTATGTATCAGATTCAGTGCAGCTTATTTGTGATTATTCTAATTCAGGCTATTTAAGTCTCTCTCACATAGACACACATATACGTACACAGAAACCACATGGTAGTCATTCTCTGGGTCAGTGAGGAGACAGAGCTCAGACAGACCACACAATAATGACAAGTTGTATCTACACACACACACACACACAGTACATTATACTGTTCTTACTGCTGGTCAAGATAGAGGCACAGGGAGGAATGCATGCCTGAAAACAAACCAAAGAGCGAAAAAAGGAATACCAAGAGAGAGATACAAAGCCAGAGAGAAACAGAGTGAGAGAGTGGTTCCAGACAGGCTGATCTAATGCATGACTCTATGACTTTATGACTAATTGGTTGGTTTGTGCGGAATGCTGCAAATGTTAACAGGCAAACATCTGTCAAAGCTCCACTCTTCCTCTTTCAGCTGGTGTGTGTTCATCTGAGTGAGTGAAAGAAATCCTGTTTGTGAGCACATTTGTTAATGTAGCTGTGTGTGTGCGTGCGTGCGCATGTTGAACGGTGAAGGATCAATGCTGCATGATGCTGATAAACACTCAATGTCACCTTTATGCATCAGGTTGGCCTCACTGTTGCCATGGCAGCAAAGAGATGCTGTTTTGACTTTCCGGGATGTTGATTTCAAAATCGTGAGATTCTGAAATCGTTCTCTTGCTGTGACTGGAGCTGATGCGGAATTGGCTGGATTGGACTGGAATTTGGCTTGGAATGGTTTTCATGTTGAATGGGATCACAGCTGGATAAAATAAGACTTAGCTGAATTTTTAAATATGTGGATATGACTCTGAGGAGTGCAAGATATGTATTATTTGTTGTAATACTTGTGTACGTACTTTCCTTACATAGGTCTCCTGTCTCGAAAATTGGATGCAATAGCTATTTTAATTAAGCTACAAATAAATATATACATATTTAATACAAATATAATCATCGGTAGCTGCAGCTTATCTGACTTCAATCCCATATAAACTGTCTTGTTACTGCAAATATCCTTGTTTTACTTAAAAAACAAAGAATTATGTACCGTTTCTACCTATCCATTTGTCCAGGAAGTAAGTTGAGGCACAATTTTGATAATTGCTAGAATTTTAGAAAGTTACTTTACCGTTTACACTTTAATCTCCTTCTTAAAACCAAGGAACGCTAACAGCCACAACCCTAACATCAATTTTTTGTGTTTGATGTTTCTGGATGAAATCCAAACAATCATGTTAGGCCATTAAATATCTGGTCGTCATGCACTCCTCAAGTATTTCCAATGTTTAAAACCATACAGATCTATTAATCGCACAGTCTGGAAGTGAACGCTTTTGAGTTTTGGTCTGCTTGGCTTTCTGGTTCATGATCTATTTGGGCTGCAGTGGCATTTATTGATTGGTTATGAAAAGCTAATCTGCTGTTCGATTGGTTGCAAGAATCTAATGATTGCTTTTTTGATTTGTTGAATAAAAGAAATGACTACCTCTTGTTTGGTCAAGAAGGCATAGCTGGTGCCTGCTTGATTTTATTCGTTGAAAATTTACACTTACTCTTTTTTTTTCTTATTTCTCTTTAACAGGGTAGAGGGTAATGGATGTAGGTAGAGTTATTATGTTGGTAAACAGGACTAACATGGGCGTCCTCGTAGTGTGTGAACATGTAACAGCTGTGCTCAGTAAGCTGGAGCTCAAAACAAGATTTTCCTTTCCTCATATTGAGTCCCCAGGCTTAATGGTGATAAGGCTTAACTCCTTCAGCAGGAGTTAATTTTAATGATAATGACTCATGAGTAATCTTCTAACCTGGTAAAGGAACAGAAACGTAATCATGGCTGAACGCATTAATGAATTCAGATGTGACTCAGTCTGATGTACGATTAACTTAAAAAGACCATAAACTCTTAAATCAGCACAGAATTTAACAGATTGCTTGCTCTGTAAATTTTGCATCATGAAAACAAAAGACTGCTAGTAGCACAAACTGCTGTTTGCAGTGTTTTCCATAATTTCGAGACAAATTTTTCATCTTGTGCATAATTATAAGATAATTACAGCTTTGCATGTTAGATGTAATTTTGCTAATGGAGTATTTGTACACAGTATCAGTTTATCTGTAGCAGGCATGACTGATACTTTAAATGACCTGTGCTTAGCAGTGACAAACATCTTTGAATCTGGGCAAAAATATCTGGTGTGTAGAGATTTTTTTACAGTTAGAAGAAAGATAAGTATGCAGAATGAAAAGTGTTTAGACATCAACCCATAGTCTACAGTATGATACATGTAAAAAAAAAAACAAAAAAAAACTGATCAGCATGAATAGTTGCAGCCTAGAAGGAAAATATGTCATGACCAAATAAGGTCATATTGGCCATCTACATGGTTTTAAATGTACAGATGTAGCATGTTTCTTAGGCTGACTTGGTGACATCACAGTCACTCTACCCTCAAAGAAACGGGGACAAGAAATCAAGGAAATGCTTGTTATGAGATTCAACCAATGAGATTTCTTCATCTCACTGTCATGTGACTGCCGATCTGTGTGCATCTTCTTGGTCAGTAATTTAATGGTGCTTCTCATCTGACCTCTGACCTTTTAACCCAGACTGCTGGGACAGCGACGACTCCCCTCCCCCCCTCCCTGAGAGAACCCCTGAATCCTTCATACTGGCCACAGGTGCGTTCTAATTGGTCAAGATTTACAGGTGCATTCTTATTGGTGTGGACTCGCTGGGTCGCCTCCTGGATGCAGCTCAAGTGTATTTGCACTTTTACAAAGTTCTTCGCTTGGCAGCTCCTGAGAGGATAGATTTGTCAGTGATTATAATCAATGGAAAACTATGGAGAGACTTTTGTGTGTTAAAGATGTTATCATCCAGGTGTCCTCCAGCTCACACAGTGTTCCATTGTGTGCAAATGTGGTAGATACTGTATTACGTTGTTTTTAAGGTATCATATTTGCAAAGAGAAAAGTGAAAGCATTTTGCACGGTGCAGCTGCTGAGGACTAGAGGACTTCACTTTCACTGCTCAGTTTATCTCGTCTGCTTTTCCACCACCTTGAATTGAGCGAAGAGATAAGAGAATCAGATATGTTGCAGGTGACTCAGGGTCTTTCTCTTATTGGTTGGTTTTTCTCATCCCTGTCTGGTGTCCTGATATCTGGGGAAAAAATGCAAATATGCAGCCTCACGAAAGTGCGCAAGAAGAAAAGGAAGGTAATTTTCAGAGTTGATAAAAATGAATATGTTGATTTTCTCAAAGTCTGTATCTATTCTGTGACACTAGGGGGCACCATTGGCAGCATGTTAGACTTCAAATGCACTTCTGTTTAATAAACATTTCAGAAAGGTATAGTTAGTCTTAGTTCATTCAGATTAGCTGAATGGAGGATAAAATACATAAAATATAATATGAGGGCTACCGTCTTGCTACACTGGACACATTTAGATGAGCAGCCCACATACATAAACTTCTGTCTTCTTACCTTCATTATCACACCTTCATTATTAAGGAAGGATATTAGCTCTCACAAATATTCACCTATTCATTCTGTTTCCAAGAAATATTCAGCTTGTCCGCGTATTTTGCACAAGTGAGCACAATTTTAGCCCCATGTAGCGATACGAGCTTTTTCCAATGTGACAGAAAAATTATGGAAAGAAAATTGACTGAGGTACTGTGAAACATACTGAATTTGAAATGAACATATAGTGTGTATGTCTGTATAAATCTTGTTTCTCTTCATGTTGTTCATTTGCCGTAATTTTCTATTTTTCTTTGTCTTTTTTACTCATTCTCTTGTTCTTTCTGTCAGATCCATTGGAAGTAAAGACGTCAGCCTCAGCTGAATGGAGCAGTTCACACAAAGGTATAATGTGTGTTTGTGTGCATATGTATACAGAAATGCATCATCTGCCTTGTGTGTCTGTAAGAGTGTGCGTTCGTATTAGTCAACAGAACAGGAAACAGGCTTTCGGTATTTTACAAATTAGCTCACATATGATACAACTGACAGTGTTCATCAGAAGGGCGACTGCATGAGAGAAAGTAATAATATGAAAGAAATAGATACCGAGAGGGGAAAAGGGAAAGAGATAAAACACATCTATAGAGTGTGATGAAAGTGTGTGTGTGTGTGTGTGTGTGTGTGTGTGTGTGTGTGTGTGCGCATGTGTGCGTGTGTGCCTGTCACTGTTAAGATCTCTGCCAATTTACTGCTTCAGTAGTTTCTGTGTGTTAAAGGGAAAGAATAATGAAAAGGGTACGTGTAACTCTTTGAGTTGAATAAGTCAGACTGGACATTTTTTGATGATATTTTACTTTCTGTGGTTGTAATTTAAAGAATCTCTGTGGTTTCACTCACATTTCTGCTGACAGCCAGGTTTTAAATGTCACCGTGCACGTGTCTGTCTGCATGCACATCCTCTCATGCCAAACAAGTGTCTTCCTCGCCAAATATGTATTTAATGTATTTATTTCTCCTCCGTGTTATCTCAGTAAACTCTTGGTGTTTTGTGCATGTGACTGGGGTCAAAGATCACCTGCGTCACAGCTTCAGTCCAGCTATTTGCACCCACAGCCTACATGTGTTACAGCAGCCCAGAAACACATCATTATTACACAAATCAGTTCAAACAGATTGCTGGTATTAGATGACCTGTGAGTGGGAAACTAATTTACATGTTTTAACAAAGGAGAGTCATATTAGAAAGATGGCAGGTGGAAAAGGGTTTGCGTTATTAAAGCCATTTCACAGCACTTCACCGTGATCTCAGTGTAACATTTTTCCCGCATTAATGTGTGTGTGTGTGTATGCTTTCCTCTCTGTGGATGTGTCAGGGTGCATTAAGAAAAAATCTGCATCTGCTGGCAGCACAGCAACAGACGGCACAGCAGAGCTGGGTGGGTAAGTCTGCTGTCGGTCTTTTGTTAGTTACATGCTCCAATGTCAGTGACTTTAACTTTTTCTGTGACTGAACACTTTTCTTGTTGGCGTTGTCATCGTCCTTATGAGTTATTTTGCACAACAACTTTTTCAGCCTCTGTGCAAAAACAAGAAGATTTCCATTAATGGCATTATGTTTTTTGACGTGTGACATTGCTTTTGCTGATTACTGGAAACTGATAGGCTACATGCAGATTGTGAACCATTAAAGATTTTTGAGTATTTTTACAGAGTTTGAAGAAAAACTCCTCCTTTTCTCTCTCCTTTCAGGGTTCGGTAACCGTTGCACTCAGCCCAAAGGCCCCAGAGAAACCCCCATAGAGTGGACATGATGGAAATATCCTTCTGCCTGTTCATTGACAATGCCCTCCCTTGTTGGGAGATGGACTCTACTGACCGACTCTCTGGCTGGTCCAAAACCAAGTCCATAAATGCTACATAGACAGCACAGTTTTACTTAGAACCACATTCTGTGTAACTCTGTGCCAACACCCCCTCAAGACTGAGCTACTCTCCTCCTCCTCTTCCTCCTCCTCCTCCTTCTCCTCCTCAGTCCCTTTTTCATGTGCCACTGTGCAAAGCAGAACAGCTTCTAATGCTCAAGCGGCTTGTCCATCTTGGAATAAAGCTCATCTCTTCCTCCTCAGCTTCCTGATGTTAGGGGTTTTGTTCTAAATGCTGACCCGGGATCAATCTGGTTATTTCCCTAGTCATGGTTAAAGAATAATTCCTGCTTTGTTCTTTCTTTATTTTGACATTTAGGTGTGTTTTGACTTGGGTAGATCAAGAAAAGTAAAAGTTAAAATCAGGTTTTTTTTCTTCTGTGGCAGCCATACAGACATACTGCCTCCTAATCAACAGAGATGAACAGGGACCATACTGTAAAAACAAAACTTCTTGTTCACTTTGTTTCATACCAAATGAGGAAAAATGCAACTTTTTTGTCATCCTTCAGGAATTACCTTTAATCACGAAAAGCTACTGTGGGAAGCTGATCTGAACTGTTATGAGGATTAGCTCAACTCCCAGAAGGCTTCCTTCTACTGAATGAACAACAATCTTCAAAGCAAACCTAGATAATCTGTTACCCATGATGCAACCCTTTCTGCTGGGTATGTACAGGTTGCCAGGGTGCTCTCTCTCTCTCTCTCTCTCTCTCTCTCTCTCTCTCTCTCTCTCTCTCCATCCTTCCCTCTTTCTGTGTGTTGGTGCTACATTACAAAGAATCAGCATAGAAATAGAATGACTAGATCTGACTGTCAGCTGTATTTCTGTGCTAGCTGCTCTAGTACTTCATATTTCTATGCTGAACTCCGTTTTTACCAGTTTCCCCAGACTGACTTAGTTTGATAAGAGTCTGTGGCATCCATCTTAGCTCTTTTGTATCATCTTTCCAGAGCCTGATTCCAAATTGGTGCAAATGACCATAATGAGCAGACTGCTCAGCTCTGTGACTCTGTGGCTCTTACTGCTGGGACCACGAGCCTTAGTCCACCTCTCAGAGAAGACAGCCAATAGCAAGCCTGCCTAATTTGGCTTTTCTCTTTCATTCATTTCCCTCCTCATATATTTGGGACTCAATTTTACCATTCCTTTCTTTAATCTTCTGTACTGTACCAAGTCATTCTCTACTTTTTTGTTTCCTCCACCTCTTCTTCCCTTCTTTTCTGTTCTCATTGTCCTGTTGTTGAAGCCCTCAGAGAAAAGACCACACAAGTCCATTTAGATGTTTTTAGCAAGCAGTTAACGCATAGTTGTAGAAAAAACTCAGTCTTTTGGAGTGTAATTGTTACACATCAAGTAATGACAACAGATAAAATCATTCTTTATAAAAAGTGATGTAACGCTCCCTTCCTCTACAAACTGGACTTGTGAGGTTTCTCATCTGACGGCCTCATTTGCATAATGTACTTTACCTGTTTCTGTCTGTGGTGATACTTCAAAAGACAATGATCCAATAAGCAGCTAGGGACCCAGGACTACTGTTTCCTCCTGATTTGTATTGTTTTCTCTAATTTTAATAGCTACCGCAACTATATATGCATTGTTATATAAAAATAAAGAACTGTACAGGGCAATTTAGGTATATAATATTTCAAAAGTTTTTTGTTTTTTTTTGGCTCTCAAATATTCTTATTAACAGAAGATGTAAGAAAGTCAGTGCATGATGATGATCCCCCCACACGTTTCCCCTTAGACTGTAAATTATTCTGCTGCCCTTTTGTTTTTGCTTCTGGCAAATATTTCAGGGTTGTTGCTTTATTTTGTTTTTATGTTTGAATTTTATGCTTCAAGGATTGAAAGTTGTTTTAATTGGTCGACAGAAGACTGCCAGTCGGCCCCCTTTCAGATAGCTACAATGGGCTCCGAATAAGATTGTAATAATAATAATAATGATGATGATAATAATGGTCTTTTTTGTAAATGGTATTTTAAAAGTTATTTTTGTATACGCGGTTGTTGGTTGCATCATATGTCCACTGCACCTCCCCTTCCCACTCCCACGCCATTTCACTCTCCAAAATACTCTATCCTGTTTTCGTTTTATTGACGGACCTTTAACGTGCTGGTGCTGCAAAGTAACATGCTCCTATTGAGAAGACATTTCCTTGTTCTACCTCCCCTCTGTCTTATCTGTTTTGTTTTTCTCTGCATCCATCCATTCATTTTTATCCACCAAATATTCATCTATCTACCCCCACTCACATACCCACTAGCCTTGATCTCAGAAAGAGCCCACCTGTGCCTTTAAGAGAGAGCGCGCCCTCCCCTCTCCCTCTCCTCCAATAATCATTAGCGGCGTGAGCGATGGGATTCGTTTGCTGCTTGCTCATCATCATCACCTCCCATGGGACTCTCATTCAGTCATGCCCCTCTTCTTGTCCCCGTCCCCCCTCGCACACACAGACACAAACACACAGAAACATGTTTGTATGTTGCAGAAATCAATCAGTAAAGATGAACATTAAGTGAAGTCACGCCTCTTGTTTTTAACTTGTACCTGTAAGGAATGTGTGTGCGCGCGTGTGTTGCAGGTTTTCCATAATTTTAACTCCTTCATTATACAATTGAATTCAGTAAAAAATTGTCAAAAAATCAACAAGTTGGGAGTTTAATGTGTTGCCACCATTTCCTCTTGAGACATGGAGGTCATGAGTGTGTTGATCTGTCAGTGTTTTGGAATTATGGACTTTTTTTTTTTTTTTTNTTTTTTTTTTTTTTTTAACCTAAATGGTGAATTATATCCTGTATCTGCCCTTAAATTGTATAGGGATTAAATTATTGCGTGTGTTGGATGGGTGTGGGATATTAATGTGTGCTCATACTTGTGTGTTACTGTCCAAATTTTTCTGGAACTGACAACAGAAGTGATAACACTAGGAAATCCAGTCACATACCTGAGAGCTCTGCTGACAGGAATACACACACACACACACACACAAATGTAGCAATTGATTAATCACTGCAGGTGGGATAGACATGCATTTGCCCACTTTCACACAGAGACCTGAGGGTTTCACATTAATATTCACTTTACACTCATTTAGACGCACAGCAGGTTGGCTAACATATACTTCAATTATTTGCCATTGCTCACATGTAGCCATTACTCATTCAGGAATAATTATACCTACTAAGACAACAATATTACACAGTAGAGATTTTGTCTGTGCTCATCTGAATCATGGTCAAAAGCTTATTACGTTTATTAAAATGATCCTCTTGTATATTGATATTTGGAATAAAATATTCACTTTTTATCTGTAGTTGTACATCACCAACCAAACCATGCAAGAAAATGGCATTACTATGAGAACATTTATTGTAGGATACTTAATGCTGTTGTAACAATAGTAAACATGATACTCAGGCCCTGATGGAAGGGTGATGATAAGTGGAAGACATGGATATTATGACAATTTCAACGAGGAGATGTAAACTCCTGATCCTTATCTTTGTTTCATTTGAGAAACTTGAAAAATAAACTAAATGATAGAAAGCCGTATACTGAGAAACAAAAAGTGCATGTTATAGTGAGTGAAAATACATATGTAGTCAAACAAATTGAGAACAAAATCATTTCTGCATTCTTCCCCGTTTTTTTCTTAAATACAGTTGCATAAGTTTTTACTCATGATTTTTTCTGCCTTAAATACCTGATATACTTCCTCTGTGTTGCACACTTCACACCCACAGTAACACAGTATGCAGTCTGTCCTGCACACATACACTCACTGGAGTATAAATTAAGCCAGGTGCCAATCTTAACTGGGTCACCTCAGTTTTCCCATGGAGCAGTTTAACACATTATGTAATGGCTTATAAATATAGCCAATCACTGCAAAGTTATGAGAGCCGTAGCAGCATGCTGACCCTGCTGTCCGAAGAAATTAAAAATGCCCTCAACTTTGTTTTAAAGCCTCAATCTAACATCCATTTGGACAGTTGAATGCTGGGTATTCATGTAGATACTGCAAGAGTTTGACTTCTACATAAGCGGCAATTTATAAGTTTCTTTACCACTGACGTGAATTACATTAAACCAGAAGGAAAATTATTGTGTTTATTTTCCATAGGGGAGAAAGAGCTTCAACACTAGAACTGTAGTTAGTGCTGACAGGGATTTTGTGTCTTGCTCATGGGCACTACTGCAGAATGGATGCTTGCTTACACAAGCTTAAACCACGGTTGACTGCCAACATTAGCATTTTGCAAAATGTCTTTGCATTCCATTTTTAAGTAAGGTGTAATGTACCACTTTTGGAGAACTAGATTACATTTATACATAAAAAGAAACTTGTATAAAATAAAATGTAAATGTCGAAAAGGTGAGCTGCCATCATAAAGTGCAACAGTGATATTGTCATGCTGTCACATTGTTGCAAAAAGTAATCATAATATTCAGAATCTTTCCCATGATGCTTAGTGTTGTATATAGTAGTATCCCTTTGTTATTTACTATTTTCATAAATTATTATTACACATAAAAACTTATAAATCCCGCCTTGAGTATTCCCCCCGCCTGTCAGTCAAGATTAAACCCCGCCCCTCTGCTTGCATGCCAATCAAATATTAGGCCCGCCCCCTTCACTGCGTGCTTGCGCGTCAAAAAAAAAAAAAAAAAAAAAAAAAAACAGCAGCGGCGGACATTGGGGGAAGAGAGTAAATACTGAGAAGCCTCAAGATGGCTGAATCGCTGGGCTCCGTTCATCTCACTGGAGCTGGTGCGTCTGCGGCAGCTCCGACTGTTGCCTCTCTGAAAAGCCCGCCTGTCAAGTCGACCGAGGCGAAGGGAGCCTCGGATAACCGCTCTCAGTCTTCCAGAGAATTCAACCCGCCGCCGCCGCCCAAGAAGGTCCGAGTCGATGAGAGGAGCGTTAAACCCAAGAAACTCAACAGGGACGGTGGAGTGGGAGGCAACGGCGGCGGTAAAGAGAAACTCCAGCAGCCCACGAAGCAGAGTTATGGCAGCGCGGGTTTGTGGAGCTTCAGCCCGGCCAAGACGAGCAGTAACAACCCCGCGGTGCCTGCTACCGGTGGATCTCAACCACCGACAAACACACATAAAGTCTTCAAACAGAGCGATTTCTTCCTCCACAAAACGCCTTCCTGCTCCAAACCCAAGAAACCTAGTAAAGATAAACAGCGGGAGAAAGACAGAGATAAGAGCAAAGGAGGCGGAGAAGAGAAGAAGAAACATAAACTGTTGACCGCTGGACTCGGGAGTAACGGCAGTAATAACAGCAATATTGGCGGATTTAATAACATTTCTGCTGTGAAGAGAGAAAATGGAGAGGTCATGTTGCCACCCAAAGGTAGGCCCTCAGAGTGTATTTCCTTTGGTTATGCGCGCCTTCATGCAAGTAAAGATATCTTATATGACAATGGATTGAATTCATAAACTTTTGGCTTGTGTTTATTATAGGTAGCGGTGTAGCTTTTTATAGATACTTGGCTAATCGTGGATTCCGCCACTTGGGACATGAACATGTGGCCTGAGTGCAGTTGTCTGCCTCCTAATTTGTCTGGACAGTCCTGTTCTCGGACGAGTTACTGTTTCAAAGGCGCTGTTTAACCTCACTTGGAACACACAAGGCTGTTGTTCACACATTTGAAATCCCCGAAAAGCTTTTCACAACGAGTTTAGTCGCTTATTTAGTCCGGTTTGTACGGGCTACGGCTGCCAGCATTTCGTCGCCTGTTCACCCGCTCGTGAACCTTCGCGCTCCACAGCAACGGTTCAGGGCAGTAGCCGCGCGGCACGGTTCTTACAGTCACGTAAACAGCAGCTGGTCTCGTGCGACTGACGAGCCGTTGATTAGCAACATGCTAAGCTGTTTCACCACTGTGAAGTTTTTATTTAGCATAAATGTTAAAATTCACATTTAGCAGTGATGTAATATTGTTAGCATAATATATAACATAATATCACCGAACTAAGGATTCAGCATTACAAAAAAGCATTACAAAAAATCATTGTCACGACTGCACGTTCATTTATCGAGACGTTTCTTTATTGTGTAACATTGGTACGCATTTAATATTTGATTTCCTGGTGAAACTGCACGCTGTTGTCATAACAATATGACAGCCGCCCGCCATTATAGGCTAAGTGTTGTTTTGGTCGAGCACCACGCCCCCCTCGGTAACCTCAGGCTATATGGAGACAGACGCGGAGCTCCGTTACGTGTTAATCTATAATAATCTTGTACAGTTGGACAGGTTGAGCATGTTATTTCAACCACTCCTTTATTTATTTATTGTAATGCTGAAACACTGAATGAGATTTAAGCGTGAAGAATGAATATTTTTGAGTAAATACCTCTGTCAGTAATTTGATAATTTTGGGGTAGAATTAGTAATATCACATTTTGTATAAACGAGACAGCGCATACACAGTCTAAGTATAAAGGCAGAAATCTTTGTCTGTCTGGCACCAATATCTGGAGAATCCAGCACTGTATGAAGTTGATATTCAGCAGGTTCATTGCTCAGGAGTCAAGAGTGCAGTGTGAAGTTATTTGGATGAGCGGCCGGTAAAAAGCAGTCCACGCGTCAGGATACGCTCTGGTCCACTGCCACTACAGCAAACAAAGCTAGCTCATGAGAACGGAACAAAATGATGGCAGGCTGCAGCGTACACCATGAAGTCCAGCCCATTCTGAGCAGGCACTGTACTAGTCCTCTAAATTTCTTATCTGAAAATATTTAGAATTTTGAAATCTGTATCTAGATAGAGATTTGCATCAAAATACACACAGTTATTGACAGTTATTGAATAAATGTGCCAGATTCTTGTCAAAAATGCCCTGCATCTAAATTTGCTCCAAAACCTAATACTCCTTCCTCGGCTTGTGCGCTACTGAAATCTGTCAATAGGTTTTTGGGATACAATGCTAACAAACAAAAAAGAAAACATGACCAAGAACAGAATATTCCTTGGCAGAGTAAAGGGGTCATATGATCTCTGAGGAAACAGTCAGATAAATTCAGATTAAAATTGTAAGATGTAAACTGAAGCCCCAATGTGAGTTTTATGGCTCTCTCGTTAATTGACCTTACATTTGTTTTTATATCTTGATTCATTGTCATACTAAAATATTGTTTTGTTTTTGCATGTTTTTGTCACTGAGACAATAGCAAGGTCACAGAGTGTGTGTGTGAACACTTCTCCACTTGACTAGTTTAGGAGGTCATGGTACTCTGAACAGCTGCTGCAGTCAGTAAGAACACCAGAACAAGCCTTGTTGCTGGTATTCAAGCCCAAAACATTATCAGAAAAGCAGTCGTGTAAATGGTTTATGTTTGATATTTGAGTTCAGTTATGCTAAAAGGTGTTTTTACAACAGAAGTTGTTATGAGTACGTTACAGTTGTGTTTAAAAAGAATAGTTTTTCTAGTGAATTCTGAAAATTTTATTCAGTAATAATTACAGCTTTTATTAAGTTATAATAAATAAAAGCTGCATAGTTATGCATGTGCTTTTGGTATATTTTAATGTTAACTGTTAGACTTTATTAATCATTGTATTAGTGGGTAAAAGTACTAAAGCAAGCTACTCAGGGGCCCACAGTAAAAGGTTGCAATTGTACTCTTATGCTTTAACTGTCAAGATGTGAAAGTTTATTAGAGTTTAGAGCAAAATGTTTCTTTATGTAAATACTTTTAAAATATTAATTCTTGCTGAACTTCCCTGTAAATACTCAAAACAGTGTGTCAGTTTTCTTTCTAGACTCCATGACAAAGCCACTGTAAAGTCAGCCTGAAGGTAAACATTGGACATAGGCCATTTTTACAAAATACATTGAACTGGATAACACAGTGTATTTTCAGTGTGGCAGGTCAGCCAAGTGATTACAGACGTCTGTAACAATAATTTTGAGGCCTGGTTTTGGGAAATGTCCTTGGGCCAGAGAGTGCCTGCCAGCCCCAGGAGCCTGGCTCCATTGCTGAATGTGCTCTGACCTTCCTGGAGGCAGACAATTTTCCTACAGGGATCAATAGAGTCACATCATCACAATAATATTATGAGTGGGCTTGCTGGAGACCAGTGTCAGCAAGCAGTGGCCATTGCTCACATTTGGAACAGAAATAAGAACATGATGTATGGACAAAGCACAATGAACAAGACAAAAAAAAAAACTTTAATAAGAACAGAAATTGTTCATCCACTACCATGCAGGTTTGTTGTTTGTCGAGATTCTGTTGTTTAAGAGCAAGGTCATGGGTTTAATCCCACTGAGACGTGCACATCTTAACGACTGAGATCTGAGAATCTATAAAAAAACACAAGACTATGAACAGCTGATTCACCTGAAGTTTTCATTGGTTGATAAAGCATAAGATTTCCCACTCCAGCAGGGTGGACTGGCCATCAAAAATAGTGGGTTATTTCCTGGTAGGCTGTGGGCCAGCAGAAAGTCCAAGAACACGGATCCAGAAAGGTCTGAAAATGTCCCCTGCCTTAATGTCCTGTTCTGTGTGTGTTTGTACATGAGAAGCAATATCATAAATTCTCCAATCTCAAGTTTGCACCTTTCCTACCCCACTGGCTTCATTTGAATACACTCTACTTTATTGGTGTACTTCTGGTGACACACTGTGCTGACCGAACAAATTAACATTATGCTGCCTTCAGGTGCCTGTCACAAAGATCATAATTAAAAATTGAAAGCACAAAGATCTGACGTTTAAGGGCTGAGAACATTGAAACACTGTTAACGTCTGATAGTGGAAGTGATTTATATTTTATAATCCCTTGAATTAAACTCTATTACCCTGTATATAACATTCTAACCTAAGCTTGAAATTAGAAAAAGAAGGCTGTCTCAAGAAACAATGTTATTCTGCACATTTCTGAATTGTGAGAAGTTGGGTTGTGGGTGCAGATTGCATTTTTAATCACAAAGTATGTGATTAATTATGTGCTTGTTAATTTCTTTGAATATAACAAAAAAAAAAAAAAAAAAANAAAAAAAAAAAAAAAAAAAATTTAACATAGCCAAAGCCACAGAAAGCATCGCGAAATGGTTGAAGAATATAGAAATTGATTTTAAGTAGAAAGTATGTACCAAAGTTGAGAAATTTTTATCATGGATAAATGTTAGGTGAAACTTTCAGGAAAAGTTTGGCTCCGGTGGGTACAAGTGGAGTTTACAAACCACCCGCCTCTAGCATCTATCTTTCAAGACTTTCTCTCTCTTGTGATCATCAAACAGTGAAAACACCTGCTGTGTTCACCTGCGCGTCCTGCTGCTGCTCTAAACTCACAAGTACCAAAAAAAAAAAGTTTTAGATACATAGTTCTTATTCATTTTTATTTCATTCCTGGCAAAGTTCTGAGGTACTTTGCTGTAGCCACACCTCACCAAACACCTCACACATTACAGCCTCTCAGCTGATGAAACCCTCAGCTTATGCAATGATTTCCCTTGCTACTGCAGCACCAAACCACTTGTCTTTTTCTTGGGTTCTCATGGAGTTCAGATGAACATTTTTCATTATTTTAAGGTGGGCATTTTCTCTCCAGCTGTGATAAGACAAATGTGTTTCTCAAATGTGTTTCAGGCCTGGTCAGTCACCTGAATTATTTTCTCCTCCTCCCACTAGAAATCCAAATTGAAACTGTACAACCTCCCAGTGTGTGGTTATACCATTGCATTTTTAAATATCCAATCAGATTTCAAGGTTTATAATTGCAGTGTTTGGTGCATGAATTTGCCATCGTGCCTTTATAAATCTGGCAATGGCCTCCTGTGGATCTGTGTTGAATTTAAAGCACCATATTTTGCATGTTTCAGCCTAATATAGTCAATTTTCATACATGTTACGTTTCTGACAACCATTTCCCAAAGGGTAAACCTGTATTTCAGCTTTCCTGATATTTTGCAAAATCTCTGTCTTTCAAAATCAAATATTCAAGTGATACACCCACCTTAAAAATTGATGTTTCGCCTGCTAATACTTACGCAGCCTTATGAAGTCACGGTCATTTAAATTTTTCGATAAACGCAGGTCTTCTTTTGGGACTATATTCCCTCGTGCATTTTCAGATCACTCCGTGCTTTTTATTGCACTCAAACGCTAAAATTACGTAACTTCTAAAAAAAAAAACCAAAAGAACATGGATACACGTCTTGTTCGTGGTGATAGATTATCTATTACAAGAATGTTTCAAGTATCAACAACTTGATTTTAATAGTACTAGAATGAGCTGAAACCAATGGGTCTGGAAGGTAGGGAAAAACATTTTTTAAGTCACTGTTCGGGTAGTATGCTTTGGAAAATGGTGGTCAGTAATGTAATATGTGTGAGAATTGAATATATTAGGCTCAAACATGCAAAATGGCCGGTATGGTCCTTTAAATTAATAAATCTTTACCAGGGAGCTTACATTTACCACATTTATCTTGTACTGTCCTTTAAAGGGTCTTTTAAAATTCTTGGTTATCTTCCTTGAGACATGACAAATTACAATTTTAGTAGTGGAGAGAAATGACACACTAAAATACCACAGTATTTCTTTTAATATTGTCATTTGTTCAATGAAAATAGGTATAGATGTAGCTGCCCATAATTCTGCGATAGCCTCCTGTAAGCTTTTTCCCTTTCAAAGCATCTCTTACTTTGATCTTGCAAACACTGAGTCCAACCCCACTGTGTTCACTCTGACCCTTCACGTCCACAGGAGAGCGAACAGCCTGAAAACACAGCTTCCCTTTCAAGACGGGCCTAACCGAGTTCAAAGACAAAAAGTTCTTTGGAAAGGTGAAGAAAACACAGCAAAAGAACCACTGTGGAAAAATAAAAGAAGGACTTTAGTTCTTTATGGGGAAATGAAAGGAAATAAAGAATCAAAGGGGGCAAAGTGTAAAAAAGAATAGGAGATTTGATCAAGTGAAAGTTATTTTCAGAAAGGTGAGGATTTGCTTCTTCGCTGGAAATGAGAAATGCTGATTTACAGGATAATCTGTGTGTGTAGTGAAACAGACACTAATGTATGCTCCAGCTGTAGTCTGCATTTAGATGTGTGTCAGAAAACAGTCATAGGCTGAAGAGGTGTGTGTGTGATGATACGCATCAATAACAGGTGTAACAAGTTTCTTCAACACACAGACAACTCAGACAGACGGAGAGGTGCTGGGAAAGGAAACGAGTAGAGCAGCACAGGCCTGCTCAAATAAAAAGCTGAAGTATATTGAGGATGAAGTTGAAGGGATGAAGAAGAAACAGATTAAAGAAAGGCTGAGGGTGAAGTGCCTCAGTCTGACTTACAGTGTTTTCACAAATATAATGCCTGTGTGTGTGTGAATAAATCAAACCACTCCTGATGTGTGTGTCCACCATAGAGACGTGAATTCCCCCCCTCTGCTTCCACAGATAACCCCAATAATGACAAGGCAAAGGAGAGAGGTNACGTGAATTCCCCCCCTCTGCTTCCACAGATAACCCCAATAATGACAAGGCAAAGGAGAGAGGTAAAGAGGAGAGGATGAAGAAGAAGGTCAAAGAAAGAGAGAGAGAGAAGGAGAAGAAGAAACACAAAGTGATGATTGAGATCAAAAGAGAGAATGGAGAGGTCAAGCAGCCAGTGAAAGGTTGGTGGAGAACACTCTCGCGCACACACACACATGCACACACTGCATTAGATTGTGATTCATGTGTTTCCTGCAAATCCAGGAAACACCCACTCAGGGCTGTTCCTTTTTTTGGCTGATTAGAACTTCTCTCAGGAGTGTGTGGGTGGACGCAGACTGTGCTTGTTTGATATCATCCTGCCTTCTGTTTACCTTTGTCAGAACGAGACAACTTTTAGGCTTCTACGCTGCTTTCAGCAGAGTGAGGCTCCGACCATTTCCAGCCTCAACTCTCATCTAGTCAGCCTCGGAACAAAAAATAGCTGTGGCGATGATTAATTTTTCTGCAGCAAGAAGCTGAAACAGATTTTTATCACGGATTAAACATGTCAAAGTGGAAATTTGGAAATTTCTTGGTGTTTGACTCGTAATCAAATCAAATGTCAACATGCCCTGGTGATCAGTGAGGTCACCTGTTACCAGCTTCCTGTAACACCACAGATTCAGTTTTGAGTTTGCGTTACATCCCACTTTTTTTCTTTCTCCCGTCTTCTCCATTTCTGCCTGGTATGCAGTCGAATCAAAAGAAATAATGGAGCTAAATGCTACAGAGTGTTTAGTGGAAGTGGGTCAGCTTGCTGTGAAAGCGTCTGTCAGCACAGGTTGTCACTGGAAACGTCCTGGCTGCTGTCGTCAGTCCTGTTAGAAACACGTAAAAGTGGCTGTGGAGGTAAACAATAAGCTGCTGCCGAGGGAAGAAAAGATGTTTGGTCCTGACCCACTTTCACAGGCCTCCATACACTAAATCATCATTATATTTGCAACATGCAAGCAGTATACTCGACTGCAGCATCCCAGTGGGTGTGGAAAAGGTGCTGATACTGTGTAGAAGCTGTAATATAGCTCAGCGTGTGTGTGTGTGTGTGTGTGTGTGTTGGGACAGTAGTTGTAACTCAAATACTTTATTATATTTTGAAGGAATTTGATCACTGGCAGTAGTTTGACCCTCAGAGCTTCTTGTTCGGCCTGTCAGATCTCTGTGTGTGTGTGTGTGTGTGTGTGTGTGTGTGTGTGTGTGTGTGTTGATTGTAATATGAGAAGCTGAGAGGCAAGCCAGGGCAATGTAGCAACGCCCTCTTTCTGGTTCTCTCTCTCTCTCTTTCTCTCTTTCTTTTCTGTCTTCTTGCCTTCTGTCTTCTTGTCCCTCCTTTTTTCTTTTCCTCTGTTTCTCGCCCGCACAGGCTCCCAGTTCAGTCTAGCTCAGCTCTCTCCAGCGAGGTCCCATGTCCACTTTCAGGATCGTCAAAGCATTTTACACTGACAAATACGAATAATGTGACATCAAATATTACAAGTACAAATCCATAAAAATGTACAAATGCGCAAAAACAACAGCATAGTATGGTTCTCTATATAAGTGAATTATTTGCAAAGAGTGAAAGAGTGCAGTCTCGTCACCTCTCTGTCTCTCTCTCTCTCTGTAATCTGAGCCTGGCCACAGAACTGCAGCTCCCCGTTTGTCAACAGCGGGTGTTTTCTTTTTAGGACTTGACCTTTTTAGACATACAGGCACACACACACACACACACACACTTAGATGCCAAATTTGACTGTGGTTGATTGTGATTGATTTAGTTGTTCTGAAGCTTATATGGCCTGTGCGCTGTTACGCCACGACCTCACTGGGACATTTCAAGGACTTGTTGAGGCTTTGGTCTCAGGCAGTTGCTAGTGATGAAAATTACGGATGGATCATTTCGCTCACGATTTCCCTCTTTTCCATGTTTTCTTCCCGCTTTTTGCCCTTGTCACTTTGGCTCACCTTCTCAGCGAGCGTCGTGTGAGGCAGAACGCGAAAGACGGGAGCAAGGGGGGGGGNTGAGAGAGACGCGGCGCCGGTGTAAAGAGTGCAGCAATCGTGTGAGAGATGTTGACGTTTAATAATGCGTGTTAGCAGTGACGGAGACAAAAGCGGGAGACGTGACACGGCGTTGAATCAGAGGGAAGTGAGAATGGCAGTGACAGGAAAGCGATTTAAGGAGCTGAAGCAGCGAGAGAGTGATAAGTTTGTGATTGGAAAGGGTGACAGAGAGAAGCAGCCAGAGGAAACACGGATAGGAAATCAATATCCAGCACGGCTATACTGCCATGACACCGTGTGTGTGTGTGTGTCTGTGTGAGACGGAGGACTTACCTGACCTTAAATTGATCGTATCCGTCTAGCCAAGTCTAACCTTGTAGTTATGGGACAATCTCCGACTGTTGCACCATATCTGTTCCACATGCTTTCATTGGCAGATTGGATTTAAATTAATTGTAGGGCTCATGGAGTGGAAATGTAAACGCTTGCTCTGGTTTTAGAATTTTTACAGGAAATACTCCACAAAGAGTGTGTGAGGGATCTGTTTTATCATGTTCCAAGCCACCATTACAACCTTCAACGGATCAGTCACACATCACATGTATTTACCATACTGTTTAGGCCCACTGTGGACTGATGAAGGGAGAAGTCTGGAAATAAAGCTCCAGTGTGTGTGTGTGTCTGTGTGGAGGTGGGAGAGAGTGTGTGTGTGAAAGAGAGAAAGAACAAGACATGGGGGAGGGGTGATTTGAGGGTTAAAGGCTTTTGGATTAGTAGCTAGGTATTGTACTGCAAATACCCTCTCTCTCTCTCTCTCTCTCTCTCTCTCTCTCTCTCTCTTTCTTAATCACACACACATACACACACTCTTTCACTTGGTCTTTCTTCATGCCATCTTTCATTTCTGCCTTATCTAGCGTTGAACGTGTGTAGCGTATAAAGAAGACTGAAGGCGTGCGCGTGTGTGTACGCGTGTGTATGTGTGTGTCAACTGGTGTTTGAATTATGCTGAAGCAGCAGCACCTCTATCAAACTGAGGTAGAAACACACACACACTTGTATGTCCACTTGTTAAATGCACACTTACACAACCACTGGGCCAGCTGGAAACACATGCAAATCGATTTGAATGGCTCTGATACACACACACACACACACACACTCTTACAGTAGCAATAATTTGCATGTTCCACTTAGTCCTGCCTCAGGCGTTCACGAGACTAGAATGTACGGTATCATCTCTATTTAAATATGCCACTAGAAAGCTTGTTTGCACAACTTAGTCATATCTGCTTTTCTCCAGGGAGTCCATTTCAGTTTCTCTTTCACCATCTCTCCTCCCTCTCTCTCTCTCTCTCTCTCTCTCTCTCTCTCTCTCTCTCTCTCTCTGTCTGTCCCACCATCCAGGTGAAAAAGAGAAACCCAAAATCAACTCAGAGGAGCTGCAGATCAAAAAAGTCAAGAAGAAAAAGAAGAAGAAGCACAAAGAGGGGGAAAAGCACAAACGAGTAAAAATGTACCATCGCTCCTGCCAAACCATTTGTGCCGGCCTGCTTCTCCTCCCTTCCTCCTCCTCCTCCTCCTCTTCTCCCTCCTCCTCCCATCCCGCATGNTGCTTCTCCTCCCTTCCTCCTCCTCCTCCTCCTCTTCTCCCTCCTCCTCCCATCCCGCATGTGCTTCCTTGCTGTCGCCTTTCAAGCCCCCGCTTCCTGTTTACCCTCCTCACAACAAATCCTCGCATCTCCCGCTGTCCTCCTCCTCCTCCTCGCCTCCTCCCACCTCCACCTCTCTTGGTAACTCTTCTCTCCCCGAGTTGCCGTCATGCTCCCCACACACACCGATGAAACACAAGCCGCCGTGCGCCTACCCCGGCATGGCACACCTGGAGTTTGCCCCGTACATCCACATTGAGCAGCATCCGAACGGAGGGGCTCTGGTTGCCCACGCCTACACGTCGCAGCTCTCCTCGCTCTCTGCAGGCGAGAGGCAGAGGTTTGCCCAGGAGTTCATCACCTTGGCGTTCAGCGAGGACTCATCCAAGGTACAGCATCCACATCGATCCGATTGATTCTTCAGAGCAGCTGCTATGTCAGATTTCAAAGTGTTAAAGCAAAAGTATGTCTGAAATATGATTTTGCTTATATTGAAACGTCACCAGTATGTAAACTGCTTTGCTGTGTTTTTCCAGGCAGCTTATTATGTCATGGGGATTATCCATGGAGAAGCTACGTACCTACCTGACTTTTTGGACTACTTCTCCAGCAAGTTCCCATCTGCTCCAGTCAAAATGGAAATACTGGGCAAGAAAGATATAGAAACCACCACCATGGCTAATTTCTACTCTCAGGTTAGTCAGACACTGGAAACGATCCAATCAGATGAAGGGTACATTCATGTTGATTGGTATGATAGACTTACACCCACATTAAAAAAAAAAAAAAAAAAAAAAAGCTAAAGGACCATACCAGTCACTTTGCATGTTTGAGCCTAATATATTCAATTTTCACACATGTTGTGTTTCTGACAACCATTTTCCTAAGTATACTGGAACGGTGAACTAAAAAAAATTTTCCAACCTTCCAGACCACCATTGGCTTCAGTTCATTTTGGTACATTATTAAAGTCAACTTGTTGATACTTGAAACGTTCTTGGAATAGGTATTCCATCATCGCGAACAAGACGTGTATTCAGGTTTTTTTTTTAAGTTACCGGTACGTAATTTTAGCATTTAAGCGCAATAAAAAGTGCAGAGTGATCTGAAAATGCTTCCTGTTGTCAGTTTNGTAATTTTAGCATTTAAGCGCAATAAAAAGTGCAGAGTGATCTGAAAATGCTTCCTGTTGTCAGTTTTTCACTGCAGCACTTGAACACACCACTAGGAATAGCAGTAGAATAGCAGCAGAATAGTTGTTTTTGGTTTACTATGTTCTTTTTGTTTGAATATCAGCGTTTTCCATCCACTTGAGAAACTGAGATATCACAGCTTTTTTTTTTCCTGACATTTCTATTTCTGTGATTTGAGCATTGATGCCATTTCAGCCCATGAAAATCCCAAAACTTTGTTTTGGGAAGTCATGGGATGTAGTGCGGATGATGTGACATGAGATCACGTGATGGAACACGCACAGGTCAAGTGAGCAAGAAATGCTTATGGCGTGTTGTAGTTACAGCTGTCTACACAGCTTTGTTTTCAAACTTTCCCACCTACCTACACACACAATACAAACACACGCAGACACACGGAGGAAGAGGATGGAGGCGAGTGAAAGGCGATTGCAAACATTTCTTCAAATTTATTCTTACATGCCCGTGTGTCCATGTGTAGACACACGTGTTGCCTGTGCGTTTTCACAATGATTTTCCTCCAAGTGATGCTGCTGGTTTATGGTTATTCATTCATGGCACAGCTGGTGGACAGAAAGAGGTGTGTGTGAGTAGGATTATTAATGGTGTGTCTTGTTGTCAGGGTCATGAAACACTTTTATACGTGTTAGAAGTCTAAAGTTAAAAGTCAGCAAAAATGTCATGCATGATGAATATGGTTAAGAGAGTATGCAACCTCTTTTAACCTCTGTAGAGCACATATTTACATTTCAGAAGCGTGTGTGTGTGTGCGCACGCGTGCATGTAAGAGGACGAGTGTGGACGTCTATGTGTACATAGAATGTGTGTGTTGACATGCACGTAGGCTTGCGTCTGTGTTATGTCATTTATAGGAATGGCTGTGCACATGCCTTGACAATACTTGAGTTTCCTAGCAACCGCAGTTTTATTCCTGTAAATAGAAGTTGAAGAAGGAAGGAAGGAAGGATTGGGGATGGAGAAGGAGGGAGGGAGGATAGGATAGGATAGCTGGCTGGAGGATTAAGATAGAAGTCGAGGGAGAGCGATCAGTTGGAGGAAAAGGCTAGATGATTGCCGAAGAAAGGATGAGAAGGATAGAAGGAAGAGTCCATGAAGTGAGGAAAGTGTGCTGTTATTGTTGTGATCTTCTCCATCTGGTTGGAGCATCTGCCTCCATCTGTCCAACGTTAAACCGCTTTTGACATTTTTGCTGGGGTCTGATTTCTCACACCGAAAACAAGATTCAAAACAATTGAGTGGTGAGAATCGCACTCGTTTCAGCGCCGTTTCACCTGAAAAGCAAATATTCATTTACAAGAAAAGGAGGAGCTCTTTAGACAGCGAAGAGGAAAAGAACGCAGGGATGAGAGCAAAAGGTGAAAGGTGGCTAGGAAGCGAGAGGCCAAATGAGGAAGGAAAACAGACAGCAGGAAAGAAAAGATGTAGAAAAAGGGTAGATGTAAAGAGGGAGAGACAGCCAGACTGAACCGCTGTCTGCTGTCAGGTCAAAGAGTCAAATCCAAGAGAAAAAGCTTTCAGTCTTTTCTGAAAGAAGAAGGTAGGAGCAGCTGGAGCTGGACGCCTCTCACCAACTCTTCAGCATCTACTTCAGCCTTTTGAAGTGAAAAACAAGAAGCGTGTGTGTTTTTGTTGATGTTGTTTTTGCTGGTGTCCTGGTTTTGCCTTCAGTGCAGCGACACAGCCAGACCTCTTCATTTAGACGAGCTTACTGTCTGTAATTGACAAAATGAAGAGGCTTTTGTTGTGTCAAACCACCTGAGCGACTTTCTGTTGAGACACTGCCTCCTCTTCTTCAGTGTGAAGATGTGTGTGTGTGTTCTCTGTTTCTGCCCCTCTGGCTATTTTTTCCTTTTCTCATATCAAATATTCATGATTATGTCTGTCCATTTCCAGCTCTGTTAAACAAATAAGTAGATCCTCGAACTTCATGTGACTCTGCTTAAATTAAACCAAAATAATTGAATGACTGAATAAATCTAACGTGTTAATTGTCTCTGGAAGGTTTAAGGTGTTTCCTCTACAAACCCGCATCCTGATCTGTCCCTTTAAGACTGCTGCTACTTACAAGCCTAACGTCATTGTCCACTGGTCTTGTTAATTTTTTTTCCCTCTCTCCCTCCTAGCTCACACAGGAAGGCCAGAATGACCTTGGGAGCCACACACACACACACACACCCAGATGCAAACATTCACATGGATGTGTACAAAGGCACAGGTGTACATACACCAGAATAAACGTTGACTCATGCACATTTTATTATTATGTCCTGGTTCCTTTCTCTCTTTTTAGACCTTCCTCTCTTGATCTCTCTCTTTTCTCTCTCTCTCATATCCATCTTTGTCTGTTTCGTTGTTTGGTTCTGTTTCAGTCACAAATGACTGAGTTCATGTGCTGTTTTCTCTCTCTCTCTCTCTCTCTCTGTCTCAGTGTATGAGGGATAGAGGGACACGGAGGGAACAAGAAGAGGAAATTTGCACTTGAACTATTTATGCTTGCAACGATTGTTGGCGTTTGTATTGCAGATTCTTTGGGTGATTGTGTTATTTCTCTGACGCTGTTGTTGATTACCGTCAAAATGCGACCGCATGTTTCAAAGTCTTTGTGTCACTAGTTTGTATTCAGTGTCTGACTGAAGGCGTTTTCACTGGTGGGAGGGATTCCGGCAGTTTATGCCACTCAGTTTTCTCAGGGCAAACACAACCCGACAGTCAATAGTTGATGTGGGAGGATAGAGAGCTAATTTGGTCTCTCCTGGTAGATGTAGATATCACAAAAAAAAAGACTAACATCAGAGAAAATGTATTCCGTCTGTTGAATTGTACACAGTCAAATCCAGTTTATTGGTCTCAATGAAAACAACTGCACAAAGGTTTTTGTGGCTGCAGTGGGAGAGAGAGAGAAAGTCAGGGAAACTGACCTCTATGACATGACAAAGGCTTCTTCATGTGTTGATGCTAGGCTACACGTTTGAAATCCGAAGGCACTGCTAGAAGTTGGATGTCTTGGATTCATTAAAAAGTCCTTTAGAGGCATAAGCTTTCAAACTTTTAGTCCAGCACTGACATGAAGTAACCCTTTTGATGTCATAGAGGTCAAGCGAAGTCTTCAGCAGGCCATTATCACAGGAAATTCCTTTTGTTTTCTTTCATTCTTCTTCTTTTGTTGTATTTTCAGCGCTCTCTTATGACAGATGTTGAGGTTTTATGGTCATGTTCAGTTACTGAGTTGTGTACCATCTTACAGCTTCAAGTTCCACATCACAATACATCATTTTACCTTTAGCTGCAAACTTAAACTTATCTAAATGTAGCTCCAGGCTCCACTGCTGTAGGTTATCCATTCCTTATACTTCACCTGGAGGTGGCGCTATTGCACTATGCCCCCAAACTGAGTAAACTTAGACACACTGACTGACATGAATTAACAACTCAGTGGAAGTGGAAAACAACCATTATGTTGTTTTTAATTCAAAGTGTTGCGCTTTCCGTGAATTCATTTCAGGGTGAGCTGTTTGTGTTTATGAGAGACAGCTTAAGTAAAGGAAGCGTAGCAGCCAGAAGCATCAGTGATAGACTAATAGACTTGGTACCCTAGAGACACACTGGACACAGTTGTTTAGATAGATAGATAAAGAGAGCCAGGAAAGAAGCAGAGACAATAGAGTAGCCATGATGTCATTACATGAACTCAGCAATAGGAAGAGAGAGAGAGAGAGATGGTGGCTGGATCCAATAAAATTAACAACTGGTTAGCATATCAGCTCTTCTCAGAACTCAATAAAAGTATTAGTTAACCCAAAAGAAAAGATATCATGAAAATAAGTGCAATGAATCCATTACAAAATAAAGTTACTCCTTTAAGATAAAATAAATCNATCATGAAAATAAGTGCAATGAATCCATTACAAAATAAAGTTACTCCTTTAAGATAAAATAAATCAGATCACTTCAGTTGTGGGTCTGCTTGTTCCTGTGTTTCTTGTTTCCTGCTTCAATAAGTCTCAGTCCTTATCTGAAAAGACTATAGCTGTGTTCATTAGAGGACAGAAATTTGTCTTATGCAACAATAGAAAACAACACCAAAGGTGTTACAGGTGAAAAGAGACAGACATTGACGTGATGTTTAGAAATTTGTTATTTTAAAAAAGTGTAGCTAAATGAATTTAGGCTAGGCTACAGGGAATTTACACTCATATTCAGCTGTTTATCCTTAAAAACTCATGAAGACATGTTGACATAATCCAATCCAATTACCAAGCCCCTTGTGAGTCCATGTCCTTGCTTTACAATCTGTGGCTGACTGTGGCGAGTAAACTGATCGAACAAATTAGTTAAATCATACAATCAATACAAAATAAAGTTACTCCTTTAAGATAAAATAAATCAATTCAGCTGTGGGGCTTGTTTCGTTGGCAAACTAAAGAAACAGTTCAATAAAGCGTATGAAACAGGGATTTTAAACAGGGAATTCATCTACATTGATTTGGTGATTCAGTGTATAATGATTACAAGTTTACAAGTTTCTGTGATTAAACGCGGTTAATCACAGAAATCTGTGCGATTAGTTAGTTCATTTTTTTAAATTGCTTCACAGCCCTACTGGTTATAATAAGTGAGGGAGAGAGGGAGGCTTGATCAAACAGACCTCCCACTGGGGACTATGGGAGGATTATTATGAGGGAGTGAGTCAGAGGAGGAGATGAAGAAAATCTGAGTAAACTGTCAAGAGGAAGAAGCAGGGAAGGTCGTGATCAAATCTGTTTCACCTCAGAGAGATGGCAGTGTCAAATATATATATATATATATTGATACCAGCTTTTAATTATGAAGTTGTTGAGGTGGAATTTCAAATAGGGTGCAAATAATATGGATGATGTCATAGGGCAACGACGAAGAGTCACTCACCTGTTTGTACTTATACTACTCTGTTCATTTAGTATCTATTTATTACAAAGTTCTTTAGTAGCTTTTCAGTGAGTAAGTTTGTCAGTTCATCACATTTCCTGTTGCCTTCTGTTAATATGGACAAGCTGTATGAGAGAGAGAGAGAGAGAGAGAATAGCTAAATTTACCATTTTATTGGAAGCAGATGCAGTGCTTCCTAATACCCCCGTGATAGCAAGACTGCTCTTTGCAAACAGCATGGGAGTTATTCTGCTGCTCAATTATGCATGTGTAAATGCAAACACACACACAGATCAATGGCACGAACATTAGGCCTTCAAGTATGCGCACACATGAAGGCATACACTCACCCTGGCTCATAAATCAGATGAGAAAAATTACAGGACACAAATACTTGCATGAACACACACACACACACACGGAGGCAGAGAGAACCGATACTGCACACATTGTTTATTCTGGAAGTACANACACACACACACACACACGGAGGCAGAGAGAACCGATACTGCACACATTGTTTATTCTGGAAGTACACAAATACTTTAAGCATGAATGCATTTGAATACAAGTGCATATGTGTGTGCACACAAACTCTTTCGCGGTATCTAGGTCGTTGAGACTGTTTAAAGTCGTGGTTTGGGTTTTCAGTGTGTGTGATGTGTGGAGTATCTAATCAAATTATTTAGTCACTTCTGATGTTGCAGTGTTTGACCTGAAACACACACACACACACCACTTGAGTTGACTTGAAACATAAGATGATTTATTTTTGTTCAGATATCACAGATAAATTAAACACGTTTAACACAACACGTGACTGCTGACAAGACACACACTGATTGTTTCAGGGATCAAACTCTGACCTTTACCTGTCATGTCTGACGTGTTCTCTGAAAAAAATTTGACATTTGCTCCTTCCACCAGTTACACACATTTTGTTGGAATAACCACACATTTATAACAAATAACTACGTGGTGCATTTTCTCATTATGGATCTCAGCACATGTGGAAGCAGTTGAACATGCTAAAAATGACAGCAGCTAAACGTGATTACAGCAGCTGTAACTGTTGACATCACTTTTGCTGTCTGTGGCGACGAAGCGATTATCAATCATGTCAGCAGCGACAGCTCTGTTACAGATGTTGTCATGCTCGTTTTTCCACACAACGTTCACATGTGGCTTTGATAATGACAAGACTGCAACCACGGGCCTTTACGAGTACAAACAATTAGAGAGAGACACCAGAACCGACACCCGTCGTTACACGATTGGCCTCTGAACACACATACACACACACACACTTCACCTCTTCTATCGTTTCTTTTTTCATCTTCACCCACATTGCACTCCATGCTTTTATGTCCTTCCTCGTCATTCTCTCTAACCTGTCCTCTTTTTCTCTCCTTGTCATACTCCCTTTCACCCTTTTCCTACCTCCCTTTCTTTCCGCATCTCCACTATCTCCTCCCTTTTCCTTTAATATCACCTATTGCCTCTCTCTCACTCCCTCCCTCACTTCTCTTCCTCTCCTTTGACTCAGTTGTGTTATTCTTATCTCCCAAGCTCCCTCCCTCCTGTCTTCCTAAATGTTTCTCTCGCTGTCCTCTCTCCATCTTTATTTCTGCCATTTCTCTTTCACTTGCCTCATTCTTTCTCTGCATTCTCTCTCTCTCTCTCTGACTGGTCTCTCTTCCCCACTCTCTCTTTATCTCTGTCTTTTTGTCACATGGTGACTCACAGGAGGTGCACAGCCAAAGATCTGGCACACACACACACACACATTTTTCAGCCAGGAGTATAGCATACTGGCCACATGCTGCATTTTCTGTGCAAACAAAGACAATATTGAGGGAAAAGGGTATAGGAGATGAGTTAAACACACACACACACACACACACACACACTGTCAATTTATGCAGACAGTGTTTTGNAGTTAAACACACACACACACACACACACACACACTGTCAATTTATGCAGACAGTGTTTTGACACTGTGATCATTAACGTAAAGCATGATTTTTTTCTTTTTGCGCCTTTAGTGTGTATTTCTATTTCTGTTCTCTTGGGTCTCATAATTAAATTGTATTAATAATATAAGTACTCTGCAATTATTTAATGAGTTATACTGATAAGGTGAATCCAGGAATCAGTATCCGTTACTTAAGGTACTATCTGGAGGCTTTCATTAGGAAATATTCACGTCTTCTACTCTTAACCAGGCACTGAGTATTTTAGCTGAACTCGTCTGTACCTGCACCTCTTTCACTCAGTGGACAAAAAAAACTTAACATAACATATATAACATAATATAATGTATGTTTTTCCTGTTGTTGCTGCAGGTGAAGAAAACATACAGTCACGGTACGTACAGAGCCGGGGCCATGAGGCAGATCAGCCTGGTCGGAGCAGTCGATGAAGAGGTCGGGAATTATTTCCCGGAATTCCTCGGCATGCTGGAGGAGTCACTCTTCCTGAAGGTGAGTCAGAATGATGATGGATGTTATGTGGCAGCAATGACTCGGACTGGATGGATGATTAACAGAAAAAACAATATAATCGACTATCTTTCCTTTAAATCGTAATAAAAGAGGAAGTCACAGCTTGTAACATGTTGCTATATACCTCTTTTCTCTCTTTTTCCCTCTTAACAAAGCTAAACATTGAATTTTCTTCTCCAAAACACCTCACATATAACACATCATCATCATCCTGTTCTGCCATTTCTTTGGAGGAATATTCACAAAGCTCTGCTGGGCTCATCCTCTGATTGCTGCAATAACAACACACTGTCACTCTTTATGCTATAACAAAGATGTGTGTGTTGAGTTGGCCAAAACTTTGTTCCACCACACTTTTTCACTGAATTATAAACGAGGCTTTAGTTACTCTGGTTACAGTTCATATTTTAATGTAGTCAATTTTCTCCTCTAAATGGTTGGTTAATGCAGCTATAAAATATGTGCACCTTGTCAGGCGGCAGGTAGAGGACTCAGGAGCAGACATGACAGCCGAATCAGATAGTCCTTCTCAACTTTAATAATAAACATAAAAACACCCACAAGGGGAAACAAGGTCCAATAATCCAAGCGAAGAATAACTAAAAATCACTAGACAAGCTAGGAAAAAACACCAGTAATATTTTGGCAGGGAAAAAAAACAAAAACTTAATCCAGGAGCGAGTAACAGGAAACATGACAACATGACAGTCTGGCAAACTGGGAGTGCAAACCCAAGCGATTAAATACAATGACATAACTGACAGATCAGAATCAGCTGAGCAGGCAGGGAGGAACACAGACAGGTGATAGGCCAGCAGAAGCAGGTGACCACAAGTGCGGGAAGCAGAGAGGCATAAGGATAGGTGGAGGAAAATTCAAACAACTGAAACCACGCCCTAATTACGAACTCCTGTAAACAAACACATGTGGACTCAGCACACATCAGCATACCCCACACAGACAAGGCGAAAATAAAAGCAGAGACAATAAGAAAACTAAGAGCGTCCTGGAGCCGTCCTGACACACCTAAATATTTTGACATAAACTAAAACACATTTAGACCGGGGACTATTTAGAAACACTGATTGATTGACTGTAACTGGTCACTGAAAAAGACAATAATTATTCTGGTTTCTCTCGATTCCATTTATTATAATCTCATCAGAGAAGAATTTGCTAATACAGTGTTCTAATTTTATTCCCTCTCTTTTTCTTTATCTGTCTTTTCCCTCCTCTCTCCCTTTCTGTCTGACTGCAGCGGACTCTGCCGTGGGGAACCTTGTCCAGCCTGAGCCGGATGAATCCCACAGAGAGTGACGATGGTCCGATAATGTGGGTCAGACCAGGAGAGCAGATGATACCCGTCGCTGATGTACCAAAGTCTCCTTTCAAAAGGAAACGGTGAGAGTCTTGTGTAATCAGACTTCAAACACAAGCGGTATGCAGCACTAGGGGTGTCGCAATATACCAGTATTGACGATAACCATGATATTTAAAAAATGAAAAATTTATACCATAATAATACACATATAATATCGTGTAAACACATACAGCGCCTCTTAAATAATTTCCGTTTCTTTCCGTTCTCACTTTGTCTCCCTTTACCAACACCCCACACATACGTAACGTGACGCAGTAACTAGCTAGCTAGCTAGCTACTACCACAGTGTGTGGCTACTATTGCCGCACAAAGTCGGAGGAGATGACAGACGAGAGCGAGACACTCTAGGCTGACCCGAAAAAAGTTAGCTCACCAGTGAGGGAGTTTTTTGGATTCGGTAAAAAAGACAGGGTGTTGGTAGACACCCTAGTCTGCAGGAAATGCCGATCGACAGAACCATCTTCACTCCATCATCCTGCAGATTTCGCCATGGTAGAGAGGGGAAGTAGCAGTTAGTTTGCTAGCTCTGAAACGGGAAATGTTACATTAAGGTATAAGTTGTGTTGTTTTGTTCGGCAGCATCAAAGGAGAGAGAGAGAGAGAGAGAGAGAGACATTAACACTGTTGCACTCCCCTCAAGTGACTTTGTTTCAGTTGACATGGTATTGATGGCAGATGTTAGGCCTTGTGGATCTTTTGTTTATCAGTTCATCTGGTTGTCTTTACACTACCCATTCAGTAGCTTTTGTACAATTCTGGTTACAGACTCTCTCCACCTCCTTACACTCGTGTTTTGAGTGTAATTCATTTATCAAAAAAGAGACAAAACGTACAATAAACAAAGTTAAAGATGAATTCGACTGATAACATTATTATTATTATTATTTTTATTTTCAAATTTTCTCTAGATATTGCAATAATATCGTTATTGTGAATTCTTTTGGCCATGATAATTGTGTAGTGAAAATCTGTTCACACAGATGAAACTAGACAGCATTTTGGATCCTCCCTAAGCATTGCAGCAGGCTGTTGAGAGAATTAGCAGGGATTTAAGTTTTGGTGGTATGTGTGTACGTTTGTGAGTTTATATTGTATGTGAGCTAAATTGCCTTTGCAGTCTGTGTTGCACGAGAACTGATTAAAAAAACACCTCGCACGTTTAAAGCAGGCAGCCAGTTAACAGCATGTATCCTTGTAGCCGATAAGTGGACAATGAGGCAGTTGCACCCTCTCTGTTTGCCTTCGTCACAGAGTCGCTGCTGCTCACACATAAACACTCACACACACACACACAGGAACACATGCTTTCTGTGAGTAAAACCATGAGGAGAGAGAGTGGGTGCGTTTGTGTGTCTGTGGCTCACCACTTAGATGAGATCATCGTTATGTTAATAGAGTCGACATCAGTGCGAGACGGAGACGCCGCATGGCAGCCAGCCAGGCGTGAAACAACACAGGATTTTTCCTGCGTATGATTTATCCCCCTCTTGTCTCTGTTGGTTGATAGTTACATCATTAAAGGATGTTGCGCTCAGCGAGACCTTCCCGGATGAATAAATGTGAAGTTAAACGAGGAAATTTGCTTTGTCATTTGTGGCTGAAGTCGGCTTGTGAATGCGTTGGATGTGATGCGTGATGAACAAGGGCAGATGCGTGCTCTTTTTTTTTTTATTTTAGCGAGGCGATCGGGGGGGCTCGAGAAGAGGGCACATCTCAAGTCCACTTGAACAAGTGTGTAGACAGTTTGAAGGGCTGGCTGTCAAGAAAGTGTGTGTGTGTCAGTGTAAATGTTTGCATGTGTGTGTATATGCTGATTGTCAGAAACATTTGTGTAACAGCTGGGACTGAAAGAATCTGTTTTTACAGGAGAAGATGGATAGATAGATAGATACAGAGAGAGGAGGGTTAGCCTATTCCCTCCTCCCTTGTCATTTCTCTCTTCTCTCTCTTTATTTTCTGTCTCCCATCTTCTTATCCCATCCTTATCTGGTTATGCTTGATTATAAATCTCTATGATACATGAAATAACGTGGGATTAAAACCAAGGTCAGCTTTTCTTATCATTCCTCTAATATGTCTGCTTGATCTCTTGCTCCCCTACACCTTCACCTCCTTTCTCTGCCCTTGTCTTCTCTTGCTTCCTCTAAATGCCTGCTGTGATTTTCTCTCTTTTTCTCTTATGATCTATCTCCCGTATCCCTCCCTTTTCCTCCTCTTGGCTTCTCTTGCCTTTGATTTATTACAGCGTTACTGTTGTTATTTCCAGGAAAGCACATACAGTTTGTCTGTGTCTGCACATAAAAGACAGACAAAAAGGCTGTTTTGGAAGGAATCCTGGTGAAGTGTAGAAAAAGAGAAGGTTGTGATCTTGTCTGCAGCGAGAGCGTGTTTACACTTTCACCCTATGCTGGGGGAAGCGGAGCTGCTCGTCTACGTATAAAATCTCCTCAACAGCTTCTTTTTCCTCGGTGGTTTCGGCGAAAAGGTCAAGTCACTGTTTTATTCTGACAGCGCTCATACTTGCCGTGTGAGAATTCGGCTCGATTGCAGAGGTCAGAATATGGAAAAAGATTTATTTCAGCTTCCACTGAAAGACAGGCAAATCACAGGAATTGTGTAGGAGCCTTGTAGCGTGGGTTGCAAACGGGACGGAGGCCGGATGGAGAAGACGCTGTTCCTGTTTGAACACAGGAATGACAGCAGCCAATCGGAATCCATCGGCGATCAGCAAGATGTCAAACTCCAGCCTGACAGCCACTCTCCACTTCCACTCTTCACACTCCTATTTCTATCTCACCTCCACTGTACCCCACCTTTCCTTTTCTCCATCCCTCTTCCTTCTTCTGCTCTCCCTCCCTCCCCGCCGCTACTTTCCCACTTGCCTCTCGCTGCCTCCGTCCTCATTTCCTCTTCCTCCCTTCTCCCATCTGAAAATGTAAATCACGTTATTCTCTGGAATCTGCATTGATGGTGCAGCGTTGGATCGGCAGCTTACAGTAGCCAGTAACACAGACACACACTGATGCACACACACAGACCGCAGATATCACTCCTCACATCCACACTGAGCACTCCTCATCTTCCACTCCCTTTTCACTTTCTCCTACCAGCTTTCCTGGTTTTACATTCATTACTGTCAGCCTGCAGTCGGCTCTCACACACGGCTCTATGTGTGTGTGTTTTCTCCTCTCCCTCTGCTCTCTGTACTGTTTTCCTCTGCTTCTTTCTCTTCTGTTCTCTTTCACACACTCCTGCCTCTCTCCTCTTTTCTCTGATTGAATGCATGACTCAGTGTTCAGCATGAGTCTCACCCCTATTCTCTCTCTCTCTCTCTCTCTCTCTCTCTCTCTCTCTCTGTGTCTGTGTTATGCTCTCGAAGGAATCTCTTGCAGGCTCTGTGTGTGTGTGTGTGTTTGTGTTGTGTTGTGTTGTGTTGTATGAATTTGACTGCAGCTCCAGTGTGAGTCACTGATCCAGTGGAGAGCAGACTGCAGTCCTGCTATTGTTGGGCAACACAGCTCATTTTAACGCTTTTACTCCTCAGTTTGTCAGTCTGCATGTGTGAGCTAGTTGTGTTTGTACATGGAGGTGTACATGCACATGTTTTAGCGTGTGTTTTTCTAAACTTGCATTGTTTAAAATGCAATTTTTTTATTACAAAGCCCACATTTGTTTCTAGATATATAATTTATTAATTTTCCTATTACTGGTATTTTATATTTTGAGTTTAAATTCATCGAATTTGCCACCAGAAAATGTGAAAAATACCAAACAAAAAATTGCATTGCGAGAGAAAGATATTGGTCTAAGTGAAGAATATAGCTGAGATGCTGAACACAGAAAAAGTAAGTTTGATTAAGTCAAACATGGACTGATGACTTGTGTCCTCTTGAAGGTCCACCAACGAAGTGAAGAACCTGCTGCAGTACCTGCCCAGGACCAGCGAGCCCAGAGAGATGCTGTTTGAAGATCGGACGCGGGCCCACGCTGATCACATCGGTCAGGGTTTCGAACGTCAAACGACAGCAGCGGTGGGGGTGCTGAAGGCCGTGTGCATTGGAGAAGGGTGAGCTGCATCCGTTGAGAAACGGCAGATCACACACACACACACACACAAGCGCGCAGACAGAAGAGTGCATGTAGTGAAGGGGCTGTTTGATTTCAACACACTCTCTCTCTCTTTCTCTCTCTCTCTCTCTCTCTCTCTCTCTCGCTCTCGCTCTCTCTCAGCTCGGAGCCTCCTCGTGTAACCAAAGATGTTGTGTGTTTCCATGCTGGTGACTTTCCTCATGTAGTTCAGAGGCTACAGTTGGACCTACACGAACCTCCACTGTCTCAGGTGTTACATCACACACACACACACACACATTAACCACAGTAGATTCACTCTGGTAACTGGAAAAACTTGGCGTTCAGCAATGTGTAAAGTGTTCACTTAAATTGACATTGAATGCTGCCATCTGGGTGGAGAAAAGTAGAATTACAGTAATTTAGACGGCATCTCTGGTCCAGTGGAAGACTGAAGCATCAGTTCGGTTATTTCACACATTTCACACATCATTGCATGATGTGGATTTCTTGCAGTGTGTGCAGTGGGTGGACGATGCCAAACTAAACCAGCTGCGTCGAGAAGGCATCCGCTACGCCCGCATCCGACTGTGTCACGATGACATCTACTTCATCCCACGAAACGTGGTCCACCAGTTCAAGACCATGTCTGCCGTTTGCAGCCTGGCCTGGCATGTTCGCCTAAAACAGTACCACTGTGGTGAAGGAGAGGAGGAAGGGGAGGAGGAGGAGGAAGAGGAGGAGCAGGAGGAAGAAGAGGAACAGGAAGAAGTGAAGATGGAAAAGGAGGAGAGGAAAGTTCAAGTGGAAAGAGATTTGAAGGACAAGGAGAAGGATATAAAGGAGATGAAGGAGGAAGAGGATCGGAAGAGAGAGAAGGAGGAAGGGGCAAAGGACATGGTAAAGGAGGAAAATGAGGAGGTGGATGTGGCAAAGAACAGGACACTTGCTGCAGTCAAAATGGAGGAAGAGGATCCTCATCTTCCTCACCCTCATCTTCCACCTAACGTCTCAGTGAACTCAGACGGAGACATGGTGGAGGAGAGAGAGAGAGCAAAAGAAGGAGAGGAACCCAGACGGTGCGATTCATCTCTTCCAAAGATAAAAGCAGAACCTGCGACGCCTACCCTCAGCAAGAGCAAATCACCCTCACCCCTCCCTCTGTCCCCTCCTGCCTCTCTACCTCTTCATCAGCATGCAAAACCCAAACCGTCATCAAAGCACCGTCATCATCCTCATCATCACCACCATCACCATCACAAGATGTCTTCCAGCGCAGGTTCCACTTCAGCTTCTCATTCAGCTCCCAAATCACCCCTCTCTCCATCTTCCTCTAAGTCTTCCTCCTCCACCTCTTTCTCTCGCTCAGCAGGATCGAATCCTTTGCACTCCTCTTTTCTGCCCTCCGTCGCTCCAAATTCATCTTCTACCTCTTTCTCTCCCATTCTGTCATCATCTGCCTTGTCGTCGTCGGCGTCTCCCTCATTTCTGACTCGTCCCAAACCTGTCGTGTCACGCGTGGACTTTCTTCCTCCCCCTCCTTCTCACGCCACACTCCCCTCCACTCCTTCCTCCACCGTCTCCTCGTCTTCCCAGCTTCCTCCTTCGTCCCGTCTGGGCCAACCCAAGGAGAAAGACTCACTTCGGCCAAAGCTAGACGTGTATTCGGACACGCGGACATGGGGGCTGTCAGAGGTTCGTGCGACACATGGGTCACAGGACAAAGGGACGCCCGCTGCGGATGTACAGAACTCGCAAGCGGACACATGGACACACACGCTACCCGACGCACAGGCTCACACACTGACAGCCGCGCGGACACACACGCTTCAAGAGAAACTGGCTCGCCGTGCAGACCCGGAGTCACGGGCGCCGCTGGACTCGCAGACACATGTGTTAGAGGAGGGAAGGCAGGGAACATACATGCAGCAATACACACCGCGGCGTCTCCCACTTCCTCACCTCCCCCAAATGCTGCCCCCCT